>OX451735.1:1211873386-1212414103 GCA_948472305.1 Vicia faba
TATGTTTTTGTATCCTCTTTCCTTGTCCATAGTACCAGAAATTATTCTCCGTGGAGCTCAGCTAATAAACAAAATAGGGTGCCTGCTCTGATGCCAATTGAAATTATGGCACATTAAAACATATGACAAGACTGATGTCCTAACACCAACACAATGTCAAGACAAATGTTATGACATCATCTGCTGACATAAAATACTTTCTAAAACTGGAGATTATGCAAAAAATAAATTGCAAAAAATTAAATAACACAATCAATTGTTAACCTAGTTCAGTGCAACGTCACCTACTCTAGGGGCTACTAAGATAAAAAGGAAATTCACTATAATAGTATTATTTCAAAGCCTAAATAACCCTAGACCAAAAGAACCAAATGGAAGATTACACCTCAAATACAATACTTAGTTTGCTTAAAAGCTTAACTAAGAACATTACTCAAATATTTTCTTAAAAGCTCATGAGTGAGAACAATTAGTCTACCTCAATGTATCAAAAGATACATGAGTGACATACAAAGAACAAAAACATAAAGAACCTTAAAAGACTCCAAAAACCCTAAACCTTATGTTGCATCCACAGTTTCTTCAATGTGAATGCTTGCTATTTTAGGTTTAGCAAGTCCTTATTTATATACTCTTGCAGTATGGGCTTGAACTCTTTAATTAAATCCAATCTTCACTTTTTAAATAAGCTGTAAGATCTTCACATAAAAATAGGAACAAATTTCAAAGTTTCCTAAAAAGTCTTAAAGATCCTTTTTATGAAATCAAATAAAATTTGCACTTGTTCCTAAAATATCATTGATTAGTTGTGCTTGTATGAGTACCAAAATCTCACATTCTTCAATAAAATCTTCAAGGAAAAATAACAACAACACATGTTGTACAACAGGCCACGATGTCACAACAATTGGCTTAACATTTGTCTGAAACACATGATAGCAGAATCTATCATGATAGATGATCAAGATGTTATGACATCTTGCTCAACATTAGATAAGAGCCATGTTTT
Organism: Vicia faba; assembly: GCA_948472305.1. NCBI lineage: Eukaryota > Viridiplantae > Streptophyta > Magnoliopsida > Fabales > Fabaceae > Vicia > Vicia faba. Next base: position 1,211,874,396 of record OX451735.1, read on the forward strand.
AGCAAAATTTTTGTCAATCCTAAAACCATGGATCTAACACAATACAATCAAATATGAAACAAGAACAAAAATAAATGAACACAATTATTTTTATCCTGGTTCATTGTTAATGAAGGTAATCCATGCCACCTGTCAAGGTGATTTCACCTTCTCCACAAGGACTTAATCCGCTATAATCAAAATGATTACAACCATAAAGACTACCTATCAATGTCTTCTTGAGAAATTCTAACTATACCCTAGTCTCTCAAGGAACAATCAACATAAAAGTTGAGATACAAAAGATGTGTTTACAAGATTGCTTCTAAGAATGAAGATTACACAATTTGAAATACAATGATAAACACAAAATTGTTTCTAGAAAGTATATGAACAAAAGTTCCTTACTTTATAGCTCTTTACACAAAGATGAAATATTTATGATTCATATTTCACGTGAAAAGTTCTTAGGACAAAAGTTAGTAAAGTTATTTTCTATTCTTCAAAATTTTCTTTATATAGCTAAAGAAAGATCTATTGGAGGGTAGAATGGGAATTCCAAATTCCATTTGTATTCTTCTATACCCTAGTATTGTCCTTGCGCCACAAAATCAGTGTATTGGAAGGAATATTTGTTCTTGTACCATGTACTACTATTCACTCATGTAGAACCTTTTTGATCTTATCTTCTAATCTTTAGAGGCTTCAAAATATGTGTTGATGAAGCATGCTTAAAAGGATCAAAAACAGAAAGAGAGTCTTCAGAAACTTCAGAACTTGTTTAGCAGAACCTTGTCTTCAGATTCTTCAGAACTTGGTCTTCAGAACCTCAGAACTTGAAAGCACAAAATCTTCAGATATTGATATCTTTATAAGCTCTTCTATCAAAGTCACATCCAGAAGCTTTTAGACTAACATTCTTCATAATTGTTGTTTAGAAGCATTTAATAACTTGACAATTTCTTTATAACGCATCCTTTGTATATCTCCAGAGTTAGAGTGTGTTGAGTCCAGAAACTGATGACGTCACACGCCATTCTATCATAGGCAGAACCTGTTAGCAAAATCTACACACTAGACAAAACCATTAGGGTACAAAATTGTTCTCTAAGAAACAATGTATTGTTATCATCAAAACTAAAGGCCATATTCAAAACCTAATCTTGTTCTTACAGTTGTTTCCACTTCCCTTTTGATTTTCTACACATTCAATGCACACATTAAAAATACAAAAACACTCAAAACTTAAAACATGCTAAAAACTTAAAATTTACTAGAATGAAATTAACTTGACTGAAAATTAAATAAGTTACCAAATTGTGAGTTTCCTCACATGCAATGTTTATTTAAGGTCCTTAGCTTGATTGTTTACTTCTCTGTTAGGGAGACATATATGATACAAAGAACATGTCATCCTTCTTCTTCCTCTTGTCTGGTAGGATTCCCATGAACTTGAGGAATCGATGATGTTGTTCCCAAATCTTGTTTGACTCAGTAATATCAATCAAAGCATAGATGGAGTCCAATACTTTATCAAATTTTTTCTTCCATATATTTTGTTGCCAAAATAGCTCTTGGGGACATGTTGTGGTTGAAGATGTTCATGTTGGATATCTATGTCCAAGAAAAAATTTTCCTTTGAAACTTCATCCATAACCAAACCATTGTTTCTTGATCTTCTTTCTCTTTATTCAAGGCTACTCTTCACCTCATATTTTTCTACTCCTGATTCAGTCATTTCATCTAGCAGTGTACATGTATCTTTTTTCTCTTCTCACTAGTCTTTTAGGTATAACTCACCACTCCACTTCTCAATTCAATGGAGCTACGATTCTCATTCTTTTTGTTATTCACCGTATTACCGATAAATTCCCCACTCAAACTAACCTGAGCTTCCATTTGTCATGACAACAGACTGATTTGCAACTCTAAATTCTTAATAGAGGTCTCAGTGTTTTTGTTCATTGTCAGCTAGTTCTTTATCATATCTTCATGATTCGTATTTACTCTATTATAACATGCTTGAGGGGCATGCATAAAACTTACCAAGGTTTCTTCTAATTGGGATGATATCCTTAGTGGTGTATCTTCAGACGCTTCTGGGTTGAAACTTTGAATGTGATTATAGTCCCTGTTATAACTCGAATGCTTACCCCACCTTGGATAGGAATTTAAGGAATGGTTTGGCTCATGATAGTTTCTCATATACTGCACCTCTACAATGTAACTCTCTGGTGTACCGTGACTATTTTGGTGACATTCACCTAAGAAGTCACATCGTAACACTTCGACGAGATTAACATTTGTCAAACTTGGAGTTGAGGCTGAATTTTTTTAAGGTTTCAATCTGTACTAATAGAACATGTCAAATATCCTCTCCATTGTATATTCCTTATTTACCTAGCATACACAACCAAAGTCAAATACCTTAGTAGCCCTGCACTAGATGATAAAACTAAATAAGAATATAAATCTGGAAACTAACTAAACTGAAAAGAAGGAAAAATATTTACATAAATTCAAAAAATAAAAATAACAAAAATACAAAATTTATAAATGTCGCACACTATTGCCTTGTCGAAAATATCAATAATCCCCCGCAACCGTGCTAAAAACTTGATGGATAATTTACTAGCAAGTGTACTAGTATTGTTATCGAAGTAATAAAAATAAATTTATCTCCGGAGGGATTGAAAACTTAAAACAAGGTATGTTGTGCGGTGTAATTAAAAACATTAAACAAGGGGTTTTTTCATATTGTTTTGGTCTAAAACGAAAGAGAGAAGTATTTACAACAATTATGATAAAGGAGGTTAAGTGTTATCATCAAAATCCCCTATTTCTACTTGATTGATGAAATGCATGTTAACATACATGCAACTACTACAAAGTTACATGAAATATAAACTCTACCACTACACTCAATCCCTTAATGTGTAGCTCACTAGCCTAAGTGTTAATTCACTGATCCCTCAGATTAATTATACAATTAAGCCATACAACATAACACGTTAATCCCTAAGTCACAATTCCTAATCATACTATCTCTAGTCAATTAATGAATTTAACAGTTAAAGTATGTTAGATAAATAGCCCTAGGGTCAATAGTCACTACTTATCAAGCTCAATTTAAATATCATAAACAATCAATAAATGAATAATAACAAAGAGTAGAGACAATTATATTAACACCATTCAATCATATGTTCCAATCAAATACAAATAGGTTCATAATTAAATAAGACCTAACCTAAAAGGAATCTAGCTACTCGTGTTGAAATAATTCAATAACATAAGTGTATATTTAAAGAACATGAAGGATCACCAAAGAAATGGCTCTCTAATGGCTTCAATGGCCTCTAAAAGCTCTAAAATTACTCTAATATGTCCCTTTTCTCCCTCCCGAATTGAACCCCTTTTATTTTCCTCTTTCTCCTTGTAAAGCTGCCAAAAGCATGTCAGCAAAAAGCACTAACATAGACGCATTGGGTTTTAATGCGGGTGTGTTGAGCAATCATTAGCCCAGCCAAAAGCAGAATTTTTTTGTTCCTTTTTTCCACCACTTTTCTCAATAAGTTCTTTTCTTCACCCAAAAATGTTTTTTTCGAGATTTTTTCACTCTTTTGCTTCTAACTTGCTCATTTCATGTCAGATTTGGCCGATTTTTCTTGCTAAATGACGTGCAATGACAACATGTCATCATTAATTATAATTTAAGGAATCAATGACACATACTAATCATAACATGGACTCACATTATTAAGATTATAGTCACTAACAACTTGAAATAACAACTACCAACACCTAGAAACTCCACGTGAAATTAAATTAATAACTATGATATCTTAAAATCATGGCATCAATTCAATTTAATCACAAGTATACACATATTATAACATACATTGATGAGAAATCACACAACATATTAATAACATTTAGATTTCTCATTTTAGACTCAATCTACCAATTACATATTTAATTCATTAAATTTCTCTCACTGGAGCTCATAAATTGGCTTAACTCTAGATAACTTTTAAAAAAGGTACATATGCATTAGATTTAGGTATACAATACATATGATTTAAGATTAAGTGAACTCACCCCTTACCTTATTTTGTACAACATACCTCTTTAGGTCATAATATCTCTCCCTATCTATCTATCTATCTATCTATCTATCTATCTATCTATCTATCTATCTATCTATCTATCTATCTATCTATCTATCTATCTATCTATCTATCTATCTATCTATCTATCTATCTATCTCTCTCTCTCTCTCTCTCTCTCTCTCTCTCTCTCTCTCTCTCTCTCTCTCTCTCTCTCTCTCTCTCTCTCTCTCTCTCTCTCTCTCTCTCTCTCTCTCTCTCTCTCTCTTATAAGTGACTCGTTGCTACACAATTATAAATAAAAATATCTATGGTAAAGCGAAAGAAATAATCTTACATCATGTGAGAAAACTGTACAAAGTGATTTTAATGAACGAGTTAGGTATCCAAGACATACCTTTAACACAACATAGATTCGAATCTCTAAAGAAAATGTTAACATCAAAAGAATGAGAATATCAATTGAAAAGATGATTTGGAGTCATAAAGAGAATAATATTTATCTAGAATAATAAAAACATTGCTACTAAAGAGTCTTGGGGAAGGATTTGGGTTCCTAGACATACATCTTGTCTCACGTGTGGTGGAACATTAAAGAAGGAAACAAGGACTCAACCCCATAAGGAATATATGATAAAAGATTTAACATTCAAAGTAAAAAAATACACGAAATATTATGATTATAATAGATATTAATGTTGGAATATATGTTATAAGTGACGTGTTTGGCCTTTAAAGGATTTTTTACAGCCAAGTATTAACACAAATGAATGATGACTTCAATGAGTTTCAATGGTGTAAAAATCAATTGTGAATATGTTTAAACACTATAGAAAACTAAGGTGATAGTTTAAAGTAGATAATAATTTACCTCAGTTTTATAGTTAAAACGAGGGGTATAATAATCATATTTTACTATAAAACACTCGTTAAATAGATTTTACCCTAATCCTTAATAATATGAAGCTGCCCTAAAGAGAGGAAATATTTACCACCGCTATAACATATCTCTAGAATGGATTGCAAGTGCAGAAAATAAAAATTCTCATTGGCCCAGGAAACAGATCTTTAGCATCTTGCATGGGTCCTCTAACATCTAAATCTTGATATCATCGAAGATTTATTGCATACAATATATTTTTAATATTTTGTGAAACCAATGTAATTAAAAAAATAAAATGCATATTCACCCCAGTGATTTGTCATGACCGAGGTGATAGTTAAGCGTTTTTTCTATATTATATACACCAACCTTAACAAATATTTGTCGTCCATTTAATAATTATCAACACTCAAGATGCTACCATTAGTGATCCGCGTGAAACATAATAGCATCCATTATAAAAGCATGCTGAATATTGAAAATCTAATCTAAATGAAACATATGAAGTGCTTGAAACCTAAGGACGCTTGGAAAAGTTCTCTATGATGGATTTTAAGAGCACACAATTTTCTGGGTTCAAGGTTTATTTTCTTAAATATTTATTCAAACCGAAAATGATTTGATTTTTTATATTAATTATCTTACCTTTTTTTCATCACAAAAAATTGCATGTAATATCTAACATAAGATCTTCCCCAAGATTCAATAATTCGATGATCTAAAGTCTAAATCTTGAGGGAATTTAATTTTTATCTAGATCCCTAGGGGATTTGATTTTTATCATGATCTCTAGGGAATTTAACTTTTATTTTAATTTTACTATTCTATGTAAACAATGTAATATTGGATAAACAATGTAATATTCTAGGTAAATAATGTAACAACTTTAAAAAAAATTAATTATACCCCTCGACTTTTTGAATAAACAGGGATAAAAGATACGTTAGTTTTGAAAATAATAAAAGTGCAGTTGTTGGGGTTCGAGGTCATGTGCATATAACTATACCCTCGGTTTTTTGATCACCGAGGTGTTAAGTGAAAACTTTCCATGACGCCCTTTGTTACCTCGCTACTTTATCCGAGGTAAAACACATTTCGCATTCGAGGTTAAAAGCGTTATCTGTTATAGTGCTAACACATTTTTAGAAAACCTATAAGCCATTCACTATATTGAAATCTCTTTCAGAGTATCTAGCAGGTGAATTACCTTCTAACCAAACCAATTCACCACTCCTCCTGGTTACACCCCTGAAATTTTACTTTACTGACCATGCTCCCTCTAAATCCCAAACCTCTAGATCTTCAGCACAACATACTCAGAGTCAACATATTGTTGAATCTGAATGTGTTGTGTTTGATGAAACTCAACCTGAATAATAATTGCAACCTAAAACTCACCATCCATCTCTAGTCAGAGCGACTTATCCTGTGTCACAAGCTGGAACATAACGGTTCTCTAGGACTGAAATGACCTCTCTCATACATAAAATTTTCCCACTCTCCCTCTACCTCACATATTTCTAACACCAACCAACTCATTCCTCCCTATATCATTTCCCAAATGTAAGAGTTCATAAATGGACTTTTTAACAAGGTCAAAGAGCTTGTCTATGATAGACTTGTCACTTATGATGTTAGAGCATATACTGCAAGATATGAGGTCTCCATATCCTCAGTTAACTCAGTCATATAGAATCTAATAAGCTTATCATCAAAAGTTGTTGATTCATCTAGTCAGAAGTAGAATCAACTTAAGGCTAGATTAGCCTCTATTGTTGATTCTCAAGTTCTAATGGGTACTCAGATTCAAGAAATGAGCTCTCAACTTTCCAACCTTACAAGTCATCAGGAAATTGTTGACGCTTAGCTCAGTTGGTTTCTAAGAAAGAAGAAATAAGTTCTGATCCGAAGTCTATTTTTAAGCTTCTGAAGAAACCTTAGGATTAGGATTTAGAACCTATTTTCTTTTTTATTTTCCTTATTTTGTCTTATGCAACTCATAACTATTTTTCTTTTAAATATTTTTATCTTCAATATTTTTCTTTATCTCTTTATTTTATTCTATCCTGTTTTTATTTTTTGTTGATTACAAAAGGGGGAGAAAATCATGGGAGTATTTAAAGAAGATAAAAGCATTTTGAATGCTTTTGAATGCACCTGAACCCATAACAAGAATTTTTTCTGTGTTTAAATTCTCAAGATTATTTCTTTGTGCTATCAATATAAGTTTAAATAACTTGGATAGAACTTAGGGGGAGATTACAAAACTCAAACTTTGGACTATTAGACTCAGGGGGGGCTTACAAACCTCAGACTCTGATGTTATCAAGTTAGTTAAATTGACCAACTATTGTTCTTAAATACTTTTCATTGTCATCATCAAACAGTGGGAGATTGTTGGAACAAAATTGTTCATATCCCTTTGTTTTCGATAATAACAAAGTAATTAAAGAAAAGCTGGGTATGCTAACATATGTTCAAGTGTGCATGGTTATAAACTTAAAAATCAACGTGGTTATGACCCTGATAAGAGCATATGAAGAGAATCTAAAGGACTCAGATTCTGAAGGGTCCAAATCTAATGACTCAGAACTTGGTATCTTTGCTTCTAGTGGCATATCAAACTCTAAAGGCATGAGCTAAAGGTACTCAGCTTCTGATTCATACTATGTCTCTAAAGCATAACTATCTTGTCAAAACCAGACTATGGAGAAATTCAACTAGAGTTTTTTTAGTGCAAGGCTCAAGGAAATTTGACATGATCTCTTAAGTCCGCCTCAACATCTTGGTAGATACCTAGAATGAGAAAAACACCTTGGATAAAGTTATTAAATAGAGGTTGAATATCTTAACATGGTCAACTTCCAACGTCTCTCCTGGAACTGCTTCTCAACAAATATCTCTCGTGTAAGTTATCTTCCAACGTCTCTTTTTTTGACTCTATAAAAGGAGTTGAAGATTTGAAGGAAGAAAACTAACCATCTAACAAGAACAACATTGAACACAACATTGATATAAAGTTATTATAATTTTTTATTACACAAGTTCTTGAGATTTCTTAACTTTGTATATCTTAGAAATCTTAAGTGATTAAAAATCATTGCATGTGTGTTGTATCACTTCTATACTTTTGATTTTACATCAAGTATAGTTGTTATCTATTCTCCTAAACTATTTGTTTAGAGTATAGGAAGTCTCTTGCTAGTTTGCTTGAGAAATGGAAGTCTCTTGCCTATGTGCTTAAGCATAAGTCTCTTTCTAATGTGATTAAGAAGTTGAAGTCTCTTGCTAGTTTGCTTGATCAAATTGTAATTTGTTTGATTATAGTGAAAACCTCTTGTTGGATAAGGGAATTGGACTACTCTCAATTTGTGGGAGGAGCCAGAATAACTCTGTTTTGTTTTACTACTTGCTTCTAAATCTTACTCTCAGTTTGTTCATATTCTGAAGTTGGTTTTTCATAAGTGAAAAAAAAATTCACTGTACACAATTCAACCCCCCTTCTTGTGTATTTTTCTCACCCGTATGGCTCTCTCACTTGTTGTGGTGAGTCTTTGACCTTTAAGTGAGTGTTTAACCCAATATGAATTCTTTCTCCTCGTGATAACCCAACAGGCACACGAGTCCTTAACCACCAAAAGCAACACCTCAGAGTAAAATATTATTAAAAATTATAAAAGGAAACAAACATTTTGAGGACTTTTTAAATACAAACAAATGTCTCATTAAAATATTAACGAGAGTGTAATGTACAGAAAACAAAAATATTAATGAAATATGAAAAAAGTATTTAGCTTTGTTGTACCCTAAAATTTTCCCTCCCATTTTCTTCAAGACATTCTTTCAAGACTTCTCAAATACTCAAGACACTCAAGGGTTGACTAGTCAAGATGCTCCTCCTAAGCCAAAAGCCTACAACTAGGGTTTGGAGTTCCTCAAGGAAATTTGGTTTGAAAATGTATCAAGTGGCTTCCATGGTTCTCCTTGGGTCCTAAATAAGGTTCATGTCAAGTTTCAAATCCTACATCACAAGTTTGCTCAGTCAATGACTCAGATGATTGAAAATTAATTGTATTGGTCAAAAAGTCAACTATGGTCAATATATAATCAAACTTCAATATTTTTGGTTAACATCAACATTTTGAAGTGATATCCATCATTTGGTCAAGGTTTGATCACGATTCCCCAAGGGAAGCCCTTAAATCATGAAAAGTCAAGAATTGTCAAATTAGGGTTCCCTTAGGAGAAGTCAACTGAACTTTTACTAAGCATAACTTTAACATGCTTCATCAAATTTTCCCCAACCAAATCTCATTTTGAATAAAATTAAATTCTCTACAACTTTGCTTTTATTCTCAAGTCCCAAAAATGCTTCATTTGAAAGATATGACCTAAAACATTATAGGTCATTTTCAAAAGTCAACAAAAGACACCTTTTGTCAAGGCAACTTACATCAAGATAATGTCTTCAAAATAAAAAATGATCAACATAGAGATTGTAGATGACATCTTGAGCTTTCTAAAAAGTCCAAGATAATCTTCAAAAAGATACAAATTGAGCAAGTTATGAGTTGCACAATTTTGTACCCCAAAATTTTCCCTCTCATTTATCAAGTTTTCTCACAAAGATCTCTCTTGGTTCAAGACTGCACTAGGGTTGATCAGCTCAAGACACTTCCTTAAGCACTGGTGACCAAAATTAGGGTTTGAGATTGAACAAGGATAATTGAACTTTCAATGCTTAATTTGACTTTCATGGATCATTATGAACCCCCAAGATTAATCATGTCAAGTTTAAAGCTTTGGATCACACTTTTGCTCAGTCAATTGAGCAGTTGACCTAAAAATCAACTATATTGGGGAAAAGTCAACTATGGCCAATTTACAGTCAAACTTCATAATTTTTGGTCCACATCAATACTATAAACTCATGTGTATCATTTGATCAAGTTTGGACCATAATTCCTCAAGAAATTTGATCAAATCATCAAAAGGGCAAAATGGTCAAAATTAGGGTTTTGACTGAGAAAGGGCAATTTCTGATTTTTGACCTAGAAAATGGTCAATTGGTTTGAAGCATGATTTCAAGATTTAAATTTCATCATTTTGACATAATGACATGACCTAAAACATTGCTCAAGATCAATTGGATTGATAGTGAATTTTAAGTCAACTGATCAAAAGTCAACTGTACACTGAAAAGTCAAACTTTGACTTTTTGGTCAAAATCCAATGTCAAAGATCACAATTCATAAAAACATGTCAAAATATGAAACTTATTCATCAATAAATCAAAAAGTCAAGATTTCATTTTGAAAAGTCAAAGTTTTCTAACTTGGAAAATTTTCTAAGTGTTTAAAACTTCATGTTTTTTCATAACTTTGAGCCAATTTTTCACCATGATGCAAGATGATTCAGAAGAAACTTTCAACATGAAAGTTGTAGATCTCCATGATATCTACAACATTTATTTACCCAAATTCTTCTAAAAATTCTTGGATCTCAAGTTATTAATTCATAAAGTCATGGTCTTGAAATTGAACACTTAGGGAAATTTTGCCCTAGTTTTGGTCAGGATTTTGACCTAACTTCATGGCACTTTTTCATATAGTTCCAAAGGGAATTTTCAAAAGTGATTCAAAGAGGGGTTGTATAGAACATTGAAATCTTCCCAAAATGTCCAATAACTCCTTGATATCATTTGTGAGCAAGGAGAATCGAAGAGATGAAGTTAGGGTTTTCAAACTTAAATTACAAGCCATTTCATGATGAACAAGAATTCAAATCCAAGCCTATGTTGTATAATCTTCACTTTGCAGGCCTCAAACTTGTTTGTCACTCCATAATTAAATGATTACACAACATATGAAGCCATTGTATAAGCATTTGAATCATTATCCAAGTTGCATTTCCATTTTTGGAAGAAAGTAACCATTCCATTCTTGTAAAGAAGGTTTAATCACAAAGTCAACTTGTATGGAGCTTTGCACTTGTTCTTTCTGCACAAACATGCTCTATAAACTCAGGACAAACATGTTTAAAGTTGCTAGCCACCCTACAAGACATGTACCTTGCATTGAAACCATGTTTGTCAAGATAACTTCAAAAACAAGTCAAAAAACTCATAACATGTGATTCTTTGTTTCTGACCATTTCAAACCTCAAAACCTTTCCTCTATAAATAGAGATACTATTTGCAAGAGAACACACGAATATACAAGCTCCAAAACTAGCAAAAACTCAGGATTACATCATAAACCACCATTGTTGCATATTCTGACCAAGAACTTCAAACTTCTATTTCACTCGTGTGTTTCTTGGCCTTTTGCTTCCAAAAGCTTCCAAACATCATACATAAGTCATCCCAATCCTTGTTACACGACTGTAACACCATCTTCATCCATTTCCAAGTTCAAAAGCAGAGCATCACAGTTGGACTTATCCAGATCATTCCAGCCACTCTCAGCTCAAGCCAACCATTGCATTAGCTTCCTAGAGGTCCAAGGAAGCTAACCTGATCATCACTACTGCCTGAAACAAACTCAAACCATTTCACGTTTTCCAGTTTTGAGGTATTTTTCTTGAACTTCTATCTTCATATTTAGGCATTATTAGGCTTGCATTTGTGAATATAAAATGTAGATACCATTGCCACGAAGCTGTACATATCCATAGTTTGCAGTTATATGGCCTGAGCTTAGAGAATTTTAGAGTTGAAGTTTTCTGAAATTTTTAGGTTTTGAATTAGGGCCAGAAAAATTCTCATTCATCTTTGACTGTTAGCTTAAGTTATTTACATGGTTGGATTCGTGCGAAGAAATGCCACAACTTTCATGTTTGAACTTTTCATTTTTGTTGAGAGATGAAGAAGATACATGTCCTTTGGCTGAGGTTGAAGATGAAGTGTAATCAGGGCGCGTTTTGTATTATATATTTATTGTTTCAGTTATATTAACGGATGTACAGCCACCCCAGTGGTAAGGCAGCACACTGGTAACCTCAAGGTCACGGGTTCAAGACCCAGCGCTGCCTTTTGCTTTTTTATTTTTTCACATTTTTACAGTTTTGGGATTTTTGCAGCGTTGGGCTTCCCTTTTGCTGGGCCTAATCTTTTTTGCTTATTTTACTCCCTGTTTCATTTTCTAATCCCCTTGACTTTTCTTTATATTTATATTTATATTTTATTTTTCTTCATTATTATTATTATTATTATTATTATTATTATTATTATTATTATTATTATTATTATTATTATTATTATTATTATTATTATTATTATTATTATTATTATTATGATTATTATTACTACTACTACTACTACTATTATTTTCATAGAATCATAAAAAATTCAAAAAAATATTTTTATTTATTAATCATACTTATATATTTATTTTCTCTATAAAACAAAAAGATAAAAAAACATTTTCTTAAAATAACTAAATTTATTTTTTTTCGTAAATAATTATTTTTTTAGACTTAGGATAAATTAGTATATTATTTTATTTTCTTAGTTAAAATTAATTTATAACTTAGGTTTATTTTAATTAATTAATCTTCATTTCTCATTAATTTAAAACCTTTTTCATAAAAAACCCTAAAAAATCCTTTTAAGTTAATTTCTTTTCTTAATTAGTTTAAGTTAATTTTATTTAATTTTAATTAATCATTTCCTTTATTTAGGTCAAGACAAAACCCTTTCATAAAAACAACAAAAAAAATTATTTCTTTTTCCATTTATATTCTTGTATTTTATTTTCAATTTTGTACAATATTCAATATGGTTGTAATAGATAATTAGGTTTAATTTTCTTGCAATCTCCATTTGTAAATTTGTACACCCCCTCCCCTAATGATGTAATAGCGTAGTAGTTTTACTTTTCGCAATTTATTGCTTTATATAAATGCTAGTAATTAGGGTTTGTATGAGAAGATAAAATCAACAAGTAGCAAACCCTAATCAAAGACTAAACAAAGCATGAAAATTAATACATTTGCACACAAGAACCCCTAGGATAAAATCCACTTGGTTGCCTTATAAAAATGGCCATATTATGCATGTGAGGTATCTTAGCAAAAAAAAAAGCAAAAATACGAGATCATAGTCCCTCAATGACGCTATCTATGTTGCCTTTTCAAAATGATCTTAGTCCCTAAAGAAAGATGCTAAGATACCTTGCAACATTGCTAATCATGGTTATACGATGACCCATGCCCGTCCCATTTACATCCAAAGATAGGGTTACTTACCAAATCAATGGTAAGATAACAATGTCAAAGTAAATAGGAAATAAACATGAAAAACTTTTTGAGTAGGTAGATTGTTCCTAGTTGCTTGCTCAATTTCAAATCAAACACTTTTGCTTATTTTCAAAAACAAACACCAACACTTTCAAAAACACCTTTCAAACTTGAAAACATTTTCAAAAGATCAACACTTTGTATACATTCTTACGAACGAGAATCATTACAAAGTTTTCCTAAACGATAGCGCCTTTTCAAAAATACTTTCAAAAACCACACAAAGCACAATTTCAAACAAAAGCAAATAATCTAGAAAGTAACTAAGATCCCATGGAAAACCATGGATGAAAAGGGTGTTAATACCTTCCCTTTTCATAATCTACCCCCTGAACTCAAGAAACAATCTCAAAGGTCTTTCCTGTGCTTTTTCACCTTTCCTTTTGGATAAAAGAAAAGCCGGCGGCGTCTCTTGCTAACCGCAACATTTGCGATAAAATGAAAAACAACCAAGTCGGTTCTCTCACCGTATAACAGAACTGGAAACTCTGCTCGAGACATTTTTAAAAGTGGGGTTACCTTAGAGATATATCACATTTACTTGGTTTCTTTGTTTGACTTGTGTGCTTTACATTATGGTTCTTTGTTTGGGTTTGAATCCTCTACCCGGATTTGAGATACCTTATAGGTAAGTAGCAATACATTGTGGAAACTGTGCGGGGTATACCGACATGGTCTAAGCAATAGCTACGTTAGTGCGACATATTCGTGGATACTGGTAGCCCTTGAGTAATCAAGGAGAATACGGGGCCGCTGAGTAAAGTCATGAAGCACTAATGAACTTTTAGAACCTTTACTTGACCAACTTGGCCTTTAGGACGTAGTGAGATGACCGACTTTGGTACAGTCCGAAGTTGGTAGATACTCGATACTACACTAATTGAAGTTTGGTTTTTTGGGATATTTCGGTCGCCATTAAAGAGGCTTGGCTAAAACAATGCCCGAGAAAACAAACCAGTGATATTAAGCTCCTTAGAACCCGGTTACTATTGCTAGGATAGGTTTGAGCCAACTAAACTTTAAGTGGGTACTTACCTATGAGACTCCATACAAGCCTAAACCTAAGGAATTGCTTGCTTTGTTTGTATATATTTACTTGTACATAACATCATAAATGGCAACATATCACATATGAGTTTAAGTGCTTAAATCGCAATATGTCATGGTTAGGGCAGTCTGTACCATTTTCTTCGTATCTCTGTATGCAGGCATTTTCGTGGCAAGATATCCTCACCAATGGAATCAGGAGGTCCTAATGAGGGGGACTGTAATCTTAGTGTCCATTAATCTATCGTTTTTTTGCAGATCAGAAACTCCCTCGTCGGAGAAGAAGGAGTTGACCGCCGGGAGGGTGGTTTGACTCTGACGAGGGCATACATGGCTTCAAGGTGTTTCTTGATTCATCCATTCAAATGTACATGGTCCCACTGGGACACACGTGTTTGCTGAGTTGGAATTAATTTGCATTTTATATTATATTGTTTTGTTTTAATTAATGCAACGAATGAACAAAATGGCCTAGTGGTAACATGCACGCTCTTAAGGATTTCCCCCTCTAGGTCTTGGGTTTGATCCCCAGGTTTTACATATTATTTTCCAATATTTCCTTTTAAGATCCAATGATGTGCATATTTAGTACGCGCACGGTGCATTCCATTTCCTGACCACCAGATTTCACCAAGCCAGATCTAAAGCCTCAAAGGTATGTTTCCACTATGCATCTCTCAAGGCTAGCCATACAGGATCATGTGCAAACGTCTGGGCCTAAGCTATTGGGCTTGGGACATTTTCTGATTCTCACCCCCTAGTTATTTGTTGCAACGAAGCCCATACCTTTTTTTTATTATGTTTTTCTTAAATAACATTTTTTTTAGTTTCTTTTAACCATAAAATAAAAAAATCACAAAAATATTAGACTTAGGTTTTTATTAATTTTGATTAATTGTTTAATCAATTTTTTTAATTAATTAATTAATTAGGAATATGGTTTCCTTAATTTAATTTAATTATTTTTTCTAAACAAAACAATACAAACAAACAACAAAAAATATTTATTTTTCTTACCACTTAGAATTTTTTAGGGTTTTTCTTCTCTGCGCGTTTATTTATTTTATTCGCATTATTTTCACAATTATATGTAACTGTTAATGGGATGTAATAAATTATTTCTCACACTTTATTTTCTGCCCTTATGTATATATTTAACTGCTAGATGTATGCTTAATAGAATTTCATGACAAAACTTAAAAGCAAACGCTAGAAAACCTAACATCCATGACAAATAATTGAAACACAATACACTTCGCACACGCGCACCTCTAAGGTACCTCCACTTGTTTCCTTCGGAATAAACAGCCACATCTCTTGAACATGGGACACTTTAGCAAAGTCCCTCGATACAAGATCATTGTCCCTCGATGACCCTTCGATGTTGCCTTTTGGTAAATGATCTAGTCCCTTATGATAAATTGCTAAAGTGTCCCACGAGTTACCTTCGTGACTGTATGATGACCTGTTCCTGTCCCTCAAAACATCCAATGATTGGGATACCTACTAACTAATGGTAGGATAGCTGTGATACGGTGGGAAGAACTGACTGTTTTTTGGAATGCTGGTTTTCATTTTGCATTTATTTTTGCAAAATGTCGCGGTAAGCAAAAGTCGCCACCGACTTTTATTTTATCCAACAAGGAAAGGAAAAAAGCACAGAAAAATTCCTTTTTCGAGATTTTGAGTACGGGGGGTAGATTATAGAAATGGAAGGTGTTAGCACCCTTTCTATCCATAGTTATCTACGAGCTCTTAGGTACTTGCTCAATTGTTTTCAAAATTGCTTTCTTTGTGCTTGTGGGTTTGAAAAAGTTTTTATTTTGAAAACATCGATTTAACTCTTGCTTCTGTCCTCAAGAGCGTATGAAGTGTTTTTGAAAACTTTGTTCGAAAAGGAGTGCAAGTGTAAAAAAGATTTTGTTTTTTTAAAAGAGCAAGTATCTAAGAACCATCTACCTACTCGAAAAAGGAATCGTTATATGCTAATTTCCTTTAGACAATGACATCCCACTATTAGTGAGTAGGTAGCACCGTAGTTGGAGTTTAAGGGTCAATTCGAATGAGGGACTTACGGTCACTAAAGCAATGTTAGGACGCTTTAGCGGTAACCCTAATGTCTTAGATCATTTGTTTGAGGCAACAATATTCGAGGCAACCATTTCGAGGCGACTATGATCTTTTAGACAAGAGGGCAACCTCTAAAACGACCTATACTCAATGGCCGCGTACGAAGGCAACCAAGTGGAGTGTACCCTAAGAGTGCGCATGTGCGAGTGTGTCGTTTTCAGTTATTTTTATCTTTGTACATGTTAAGGGTGATCTAATTTGATTTTAGTTTAAGCATTAAGTCTTGTCATGCAAACCCTATTATCAAACATCTAACAGTTATATCTTGCGGAAATAAAATGCGGAATTTAAATTACAAGGCGTCGGGTATTTACATCGCCAAAGACAAACCCTTTGAAAAATAAAAATAAAGCGATAAAAATAATTAAATGTCCTATTAACTATTACAATCCGGAAGCAGGTACATTGTTGGATAAAAAAAAGTAAATCGCGGCGCAAAATTAAATCGGACGCATGATTAGGGTTTTGACCCTTTTGGTTAAAGAAAAAATCTTTTTTTTTTGGTTTTTATTATTTTTATTTAAGGAAAAGAAATTAAACCTAAATTAAATGACCAAATTAAATTAATAAATTAGTTAAATGAAAAAATAAATTATTTTTGGAGTTTTTGATTATTTAGGAAAGAAAATAAAATTAATTAAATTAGTGGTTAATACCTAATTAAGTCTAATCAATTTTAAATATTTGCAAAAAATGAATTAAAGTTTTCTAACTAAAAAAACCTAATTAATTAATAAGTTTATTAAGAAAACTAAAGATTTAAAATTTGATTGAAATAAAAAAATATTTTTTGTGATTTTGTTTAAAAGAGAATTTTATGATTAGTTAGAAATTAGTAAAAATAAAATAAAACAATTAAAATAAGTAAACAAAAATAAATAAGAAGAGAGGAGTATTGGGCCTGAATTAAGGGGTGTGAGGAGCAATTCTGAAGGCCCAATTGTGCTGATCCGTTTGATCATCTGGGATCCAGTTTGGGCATGCTGACTTGGCCTTTGGTGGACGTCCAGTCATGGACCACTAGATCTGGCCCTTGGCTATCTGGCGCCTAGATAGGTGAGGACGTATGATGGACATCAAACCAACGTATGCATATGATAACCTGAAAAGAAACAAGAAAATACAAAGTGCTGGAGGCAGGGATCGAACCCCTGACCTCCAGCCCCTAACGCCTTGAAAGCTGACTTGTTGACCACTGAGACATGCTGCTTCATTTGTTATATTAATATAAAAGATGTATATTATATAAAAACAAAACTATTGCCAGAAAATAATAAAAAAACGCGCGTAACATTTGAATCCACCAATGGACGGGGAACACCTCATGGTCCATGTCCTCAAACCTGTAACAAAAATACCTGCGGATTTGAATCCGCAGCTCAAAACGCAGGCCTATTCCAAAAGTCTCTCCAGGCCATATAAATCCATTCCAAGAACATGGTTTGACTCGTCATGGCCTCCTGATCAAGACCATGTTCTTCTTGTGTCTCAATTATGCCTGAAACAAAAACCTCCAAAACCACGAGCCAAACCCTAGCAATGGTGTTTAGAGCGTTTGGGAGTCTGAAAATGCTTGGTTTTGGTTGGGATGGCTGGTGTGAACGCCCAGGAAGCGATTGGAACAAGTCTTGACCTCTGAAAATGCCTCTAACCTAGACTTCTCAAGAGACTCAGTTCAGGGAGATCTTCTTAAGCCTATCCAAGGGGCAAGAAGAGTTGAGGACACTCCTCACGGGGAATTTGGCCATGAAAAGTCCTGAAGATGACAAGGACGAACGGCTGAAACGTCTGCAAGCGGAGATAGATACAATGAAAACCCAGATGCTGGGGAAAAGGGCTCTCATCCAAGGTTTAGCTCGGGAGCAAGAAGAGTTGAGGACCATGATCAGTCAGCTCCACCAAGATAGATCAAACATGAAGCAATCAGTCCAAGTCAGGGACCAGGTCTTTGATCAGCTTCCAAGAGGAAAAAAATCTGGTATGGCGAAGAATAGAACTCTCCAAATTGCTACCACTTCACAAGCCCAGCATCAACCTCGCCCAGAGCCACAGGTTGATCAGAGTAAGCCAAGCAGGTCCAAGAGGCAGTTCACCCAGCTCAACATGTCGTTGTTTCAAGCTCTACAACACCTGCTGAGGTTGAATCTGATTACCCTAAGAGCTCCTCCCCGGAATTCCAACATCTCTGCTCCTAACTATCATCCCAATAGAAGATGTGCATACCATTCTGATAGTCCTGGACATGACACTGCCGACTGCTGGGCTCTGAAAAACAAGGTCCAGGACCTGATTAATGAAGGGGCAGTGGATTTCACCCAAGTGGGTCAGGCTGATTGCCTCTACTATCCCTACAGGATTCACCATTTGAAGTGACGAGTCCTGAGATTAGAATACTTTTTATTCATTCGAATGTTCAAGTTATATTTTCTTTGCTTATACAAACAATTATTGTCATAGCAAACTTTATTACTTTCATTAATGCATCGCATATGTCTGTTTTGAATCAATATATTTGAATTCTCTATATTTAAAATTGCTTTCATTTTTTGTGATGTTCAATGCTCGATTAATAATTCTAAGCCTCTTGAGGGAGGATGACGAAAACGATACCGCGATCATTACAGTATGCTTTTGAACAGACCCCGCTGATGAGGTACAGGCATTGTTTCAATCCCTAAACACTGGAGTTATAAGGAAGATAATCCCTTGTCAACCCCTCTGAGCCAAAGAAGTAGGAGTTTTTCTTTTCGAAAATTAAAACCCTTAATCATAACCTGGGGCAGGGTAGTTCTCTCAGTTGATCCAATTGCATAACAAATGGCACCAAAGAGGTCCTTACAAAACAAAAAAAAACAGTGATGGTTCCCTATAATCGTCAAGACAGGCAGTCATTATCTTTCAAAAAAAAAAAACAAAAGCCCAATAAGTCAAAACCTATGAAGGAGACTTACAAAACTGGGGCATCCCGCTGACTGTAATCACAAAAGAAACAGTTCAGGAAAAAAACAGGGATAACGAAATCAAAAAAAAGGGAAAGAGGTCACACAAACCCTCAATAACAAAAAGGAATGACTGCCTATTCAAAATAAACTATCAACATCCGAACCATCACGGGAATATCAGGACAAAAACTCAAACAAGGTCTAACGCACGATCAACTGAGTTTAGGATCGAAGAACATCACGAAGAGCGGGTGGGTACAAATAAAATTTGAGCCTTTACCCTTTGTTTCTTAAACCGTGAACCTGGCCACGTTATAACCCTTAAAAGTTCTAGCTGAAGCATGGGTTAGTTTGAAAGCATACTGTTACAAAGGTATCCTGACTCCTTAAGGCTTGCTGTAAAATACTGAGTTGGCATCACAGTTTACAAAAAATTCACTTGTTTTTATGAAAAAATGCATTTCCAAAAAAATTCAAGACAAACATAAGCTTTGCATTATTAACATAACTTTGTTTGCATACGACTATTTGTTTGAACAGTATAGAAGTTCGCACGAAGAATATCTGATGAACAAAAGCACTCCCAAGCAAGGGGCATGGCATGATCATGGTCTATCATCTGGGGCAGTCCAGTCAAGATTCGGAGAATCTCTCAAAAGGCCAAACAGCCAGGGGTAAATCTCCATCTGGATCACTTGGGGCATTGGACAATCAAACGAAGATCTTCTGGTATGGCGACACAACGCTATAATAGGGGCACCTCCCTACATCCTGAGAGCGTGGACATAGTCGAAAAAAAATACTGCGCATAATCAAAGACCCGCTAGGTTGACACACCTAGGCAAAAATAAGAGCTTCCCGGCGAACCAAAAGGGTTCGGGCAAAAATAAGGGATGAAAATGAAAAATATGTACACCCGGCAAGTCGAAAACCTGAAAAGGCGGCTTGGGAAAAAATGGGTATCCCGGTGGACTGAAAACCCGAAAGGGCGGTCCAGGCAAAAGTTAGGGATCAAAGCGTACGACTATGTCCCGGTATCTCGTCACTTGCCTACCAGAAGAAGATTTGTCAAACGACAGTCATCAAACACCTTCACAGGTACCTTCTTCTCCAACAGAAACTGGGGCAATAATGAGTTGTCTAAATGATCCGGTTGCCCTGTCCACCAAAGTGCCAAGGTAAGTTCAGCTGAAGAATGCGACCAAGATACCTTCACTCCCTGCAGAGCGAACGCGTTTCCCCGGTTTTATTCAAAGGTTATTTCCCCACCGGGATATAACTGGGTTATCCTCAGCCAATAACCATGGAAAGATCGTCCCCGACGAAGTCTTCCTATCCCCCAGCCGAGTTCATCAATTCCTTCAACATAACACATCAATGGTATCCCCAACGGAATTATCATCAAACCTCAGCAAAGTACCTCTCTTGCCCCATAGAGCTCAGTCCCCGCAGAGTAATCTATTCGCCAAGCTTATTCTCCAACGGAGACATCTTCTCCTACCGGTATTCTCGCAACCATCATCTCCAATAGAGAGCTCTTCTCCTCAAACATCAGCCCAGGATCCAACTTCCCGACACTCGTCAAGGATTTATTTTCCTAGACGAAAATATAATTCATAAACACATCCTCATACATTATAACATGCATATACGCATCATATCATACAATCTCATGTGTTGAGAACATCATTGCTTAATTCATATCATGCATTGCATATGACTGACCTTTACCTTTCAGGAAGGATACAGTTAAATGATCAGCTATGTAGACGAATACAATCAAAAGAGACCAACCCAGTCAAAGAATACAAATCCAGTTAAATCAATGCCTAAAGACTTCTCTGATACAAATCGTCGTTATAGACACTCGTCGTTATAGACACCCGTCGTTATAGACACTCGTCGTTATAGACACTCGTCGTTATAGACACTCGTCGTCATAGACACTCGTCGTCATAGACACTCGTCGTCATAGACACTCGTCGTTATAGACACTCGTCGTTATAGACACTCGTCGTCATAGACACTCGTCATAGACACTCGTCGTTATAGACACTCGTCGTTATAGACACTCGTCGTCATAGACACTCGTCGTCATAGACACTCGTCGTTATAGACACTCGTCGTTATAGACACTCGTCGTTATAGACACTCGTCGTTATAGACACTCGTCGTTATAGACACTCGTCGTTATAGACACTCGTCGTTATAGACACTCGTCGTTATAGACACTCGTCGTTATAGACACTCGTCGTTATAGACACTCGTCGTCATAGACACTCGTCGTCATAGACACTCGTCGTCATAGACACTCGTCGTCATAGACACTCGTCGTTATAGACACTCGTCGTTATAGACACCCGTCGTTATAGACACTCGTCGTTATAGACACCCGTCGTTATAGACACCCGTCGTTATAGACACTCGTCGTTATAGACACTCGTCGTTATAGACACTCGTCGTTATAGACACCCGTCGTTATAGACACTCGTCGTTATAGACACCCGTCGTTATAGACACTCGTCGTTATAGACACCCGTCGTTATAGACACTCGTCATTATAGACACTCGTCGTTATAGACACCCGTTGTTATAGACACCCGTCGTTATAGACACTCTTCGTTATAGACACTCGTCGTTATAGACACTCGTCGTTATAGACACTCGTCGTTATAGACACTCGTCGTTATAGACACTCGTTGTTAAAGACCACTCGTCCATGAGTATAACCTGTCAGTAGATAACTCACCAACCTAACATTACCAGACTCGATTCCTGTATCTTGCCAGGGCACGTCTGAAGAGTTCAAAGATCCGATTCCTATATCTTGCCAGGGTGTATATGTTGACGACTAACATTACCAGACTCGATTCCTATATCTTGCCAGGGCACGTCTGAAGAGTTCGAAGATCTGATTCCTGTATCTCGCCAGGGTGTATCTGTTGACGACTATATTCTCCAGACTCGATTCCTGTATCTTGCCAGGGCACGTCTGAAGAGTTTAAAGATTCGGTTCCTGTAACCAGCCAGGGCAGATCTACATAAAGAAATTGAAGATCAACTCCTGTAACAGGCCAGGTAATTATCTTTCTTTTCTCAGGTACGCAAGTTCTCGCTAAGGAATCTCTTATGCGATCGACACCTAGATGGCATCTGTAAGCCCATCCACATACCAACAGCCTCCGAATGGCGTCTATAAGCCCATTCCCGACAAGGTTCTGTCACACTTCCAGATGGCATCTATAAGCCCATCCTCCTATCCATCATCTTTCCAAATGGCATCTGTAAGCCCATTCCCGACATCACATTGCTGATACTCCACTATGCGAGTACAAATTTCTGGGCACTCTAGTGTTCAATCATCTTCCACCTTCGGATCACGAAAGGCATGCAATCCAATCTACATCCTCAGGTTTAAGAAGATTGAACAGGGGCAACTGTTGTACCCCAAAATTTGTCCTCCCATATTTCTCAAAAACATTTCAAGAAAAATTCACAAGTCTAACCCGGCGCGTCATATTCAGGTGTTCTTTCACCAAGATATCTCTGATAACGTATTCTCAAATTCAGGTTCGGCTCAAGAGTCAATTCTTTAAAGAAGGTATCCGAATGTGCGAGTTTTCTTGAAGAAATATGGTGAAAAAGTATGCTGAAAGTGCAGTTTTTACACGCTAAAAAATTCATAACTTGAAGATCGTGACTTGTTTTGAACCCGTTCCGGTGGCCAAAATTCCGTCTTGACATTATCTACGTTTTCATCTCTCACGGCTGGAGGCCAATTTTGATCAGAAGGTCTTCAAAAATGTGGATTTATCAAGTATTTTCGCACAGAAAATTTGTGACAGAAGTTTATTTGCGTCATGTTCAGAAAATCATAACTTGGTCGATTTTCATCGTATCGAGCTGGTTCTGGCGCCAAAATTTCACAAATTGAGTTGGCTACAATTTCACAGAAGGTATTGAGTTCAAACGGTATTCAAAAGGCCTTCGTTTTTTGCTCAGAGTGCATGACATGCTGAAAATCCTGAATGCTGAATATTATTTCATCTGGGCCGAAACTTCGAAAATTCATAACTCGGTCAATTTTTATCGGATTGGGCTCATATTTTTACACAAGGTCCCTGACTCATAGATCTACAACTTTGCTTCAAAAGTCGAGACCGGATTATGCTCCGGTCAATACCAGTTTTTTATTGAAGAACGTGTCAGAGTCGACACTGGAGCCCAAAATAAGTTTGTCTGAGCTGAAACTTCAAAAATTCATAACTAATTCACCGTTTATCTGATTGGGCCGATTTTCGGACAGGAGTTAGTTCTCGATGTAGGCTATATTTTGTTTTCACATTTCAACTTCAAAAATTGCACTTAAGTCCCTGCGATTTAGCCTGGAAAGTGACGAACTCAAGTGAACATTGGAGGCCCAATTGCACATTCAAAGCCCATTTTCTTTACCCTAATTTCCATTATATAATCACCTTCTTTTCACACAAACCAGAGGGGAGAAAAAGAGAGAAAAAAAACCTTGCCACAACACTGTTAGAATATCAAATTCTTTCAAGAACCCTAAAACCTTGAAATCCTTATTACAAATCCCTCTCTCACTACAAACAAGCCATCACAGTTACAAACCAACACTTCACTAATTTTCCAGTAAGGGTAAGAGTGATTTGATCTCCATGATCAAAAGGGTATAATCATTCATACATGCCATATTGTGCCTAAACATTAAATTTCTTCATATATTGGCTTTATTTGCATTTTATGATTTTATTTAATGTGTTCATGAGATTCAACACTGCAGATTTAGACAGGATCCCATGCAGGTTCATTAAGGAACGTTGAGGCCAAAACACAAATGGGCAAAAGCCAAAAGCCAAATGGCCGAAGTAGAACAACTTATGCATGATGAGGCCAGAATACAAATGGCCAACATCCAGAACACAAATGACCATGAAACCCAATCCAATGGCCAAAGAATGCAGACCACGGTACTCAGGAGTCAATGAACACGCACGTGATGCCAGAAAGTCAAACAAGGCTTTTTGTCTAATGGACCAGATTTCTCACAAAAAACCTCCATTTGAGTCTGAATACCCCCCATGGTTTGCACATTTTATTTTTTTATTTGATTTTCCTTTTTATTCTTTTAATTGTTTTCAATTGTTTTCTTTAATTTCATAAATTAATTTTCATAAGATAAAAAATCAGAAACTAAAATATATCTAATTATTATTATTTCACTATTAATTTATTTTGTAAATAAACTTTAATAATTAGTTTAGTAAATTAGGTTTTAAAACTTTAATCTTTTTCTCAATAAATTAAAATATGTAGAAATTAGGTTTTTTAACTTTTTATCACTTTTCTTAATAAATAATTTTTTCTTATTATCATTATTATTAATTACTAATTTATTTTGTAAATAAACATGTACATTAAATATTTAGTAAATTAGGTTAAACTTTAATATTTTTCTTTAATAATTAAAAACAACTTAGAATTAGGGTTTCTCTTGAATTTTAATTTTCTTTATTTCATAAATACAAAAACCATAAAAAAAAAACATTTCTTTTCTTTAATTTAATAATTAATTAACTTTTAATTTCAATTTAATTTCAAAAGGGTCCAACGCCCTCGAACATTCGATTCTAATTTCTTTTCGCGCGTTTATTCTTATTTACTTTCTTTGTGAATACTATGTAATTGCTCAAGCCATGTAATAGTAACTAGGTTCTACTTTTCGCATTTTTTTATTCAAACGGGTCTTTGTAATTTGGCGATGTATAGACCCGCGCCTTGTAATAGCGTAGGATTTATCTTTCCGCATTTAAATTTCCGCACTTTTAAATTCTAATTGCATGAAAGAATGTATGGTTAAATTAAAAACAAGCGTAGATCACCATGATACATGTACAAGATAAAACATAACATGAAAATAACACACCAATTCACACACCACTCTTAGGGTACGCCTCACTGTTGCCTTACCTTCGAAACGTGGTCGTCGAGTATAGGACGTTTTAGTAAGTCCTTATGTCCATGACATGATCTAGTTGCCTCGAAACGGTTGCCTCAGAATTAAAAAGGATCAATGGCATAAGGGTAGCTTCTAAGGTGTCCTACTATTGCTTCGGTTACCACAATGTCCCTAAACCCGAATTGACCCGAACACCTCCAACGGTGGTGCTACCTACCTCTCAATGGTGGGATGGCACTACCTTAAGGACATTTACACAGCCTAATTCCTTAGGGTAGGTGGATGACTCATAGATACTTTCTCTCTTCAAAAACAAATCAAAACTCTTTTCACAGCGACACTTTCAAAAAGCTTTCAAAACAATTTTTTAAACACTCTTGAGGACTGATACAAGAGTCGATCTGAAATCTTTAAACGAAACTTTTTCAAAACCCACACACACTTGAAAAGCAAACAAATTTTGAAAACATAAAGAGCAAGTATCTAAGAGCCCATGGATAACCATGGATAGAAAGGGTGCTAATACCTTCCCTTTCTATAAATCTACCTCCCGAACCGAGAAACTATCTCATAAGGAATTTTGCTGTGCTTTTGTTCTGTCCATGTTGGAGAAAATAAAAGACGGTGGCGAATCTTGCTTCCGCGACATTTCTCGAACCAGCGTTAAACAGTCAGTTCCAGATCCACCGATCACAGTTATCAATATTTTTGATTTTATGTGATTTAATTTGATTTAAAATGAATAAATTCAAATAAAAATCAAATTAAATAATAAAAATGATATATGGACATATGGCTGAAGCTAGGGCACGTGGGAAACTATGAAAACTCAAATCAAGTGGAAAAGAATGGGCCCATTTGGCAAAATTTGAAGTTTTGGGGATAGTTGACTTTTGGCAATTTTGCAAAAAAGTTCAACTTCAACAATGCATAACTTCTTCAATTTTGAACTTTTGGAAGCGTTCTTTGACTTTTTAGAAAGATTAATATGTCCTCTAACCAACCCTTTGGGTCTCATCTTATTTTGATATTCCATGCTCAAGTTATAAGCTTTGGCAAAAAAGGTGATTTTGTGGACTTTCAAAAATGACCTATAATGTCCAAATTCATAACTTCTTGTGAGTGAATTTTTTGATCTTGGGGTATGAAGATGGATTTTAGGAAATTGCATCCTCTTAAAATGAGCTTTGGATGGGTCATTTATCATAAAGTATGAGAAAGTTATGTTTGGTCAAAATTGAGTTGACTTTTCCTACAAAACCTAATTTAACAACTTTTGAGTCTTGATGAATTTTGAGCAATCCTTGATGAATCATGATCAACCCTTGATCAAATGATGAAATATACTTCAAAATGAGAATGTTGGAAAAGAATATTGAAGTTTGACTGTTTATAGGTCACAGTTGACTTTTGCCCTAACACAGTCGATTTTTGGACCCTTTGAGCAATTGACTGAGCAAACTTCCTCTGCAAGGCTTGAAACTTGACATGGATGATCTTGAGAACATATTAGGACATTAGGGAGCACTTGAGGTCATTTGGATTCAAAGATCTTGATGCAACACAAAACCCTAATTTGGGGTAGACTGCCTTAGGAGAGAGCTTGTCTGACCAACTCTTGAGCTACCTTGAACCACTTGGAGATTTTCCTTGCAATGTCTTGAGGAATATGAGAGGGAAAATTTTGGGGTACAACAGCTTCCCCTGTTCAATCTTCTTAAACCTGAGGATGTAGATTGGCTTTCATGCCTTTCGTGATCCAAAGGTGGAAGATGATTGAACACTAGAGTGCCCAGAAATTTGCACTCGCATGAAGTGGTATCAACCTTGTGATGTCGGGAATGGGCTTACAGATGCCATTTGGAGATTGGTGACGAGGGGATGGGCTTAAAGATGCCATCTGCGGGAGTGTCGATTGCCTAAGAGATTCCTTAGCGAGAGCTTGTATACCTGTTGTTGTGGAAGATTCCGCTTGGGGAAGCCTAATCTTTGCTGAGATTTAGGGACTTGTATGTACCTCAACTGAGAGAACATCTCTGCTGAGTTTTAAGAACTTGTCCGTAATTCAACTGGGGGGAACCATCTTCATCGAGATTTAGGACTTGTCTGTAATTCAAAGGAGGATAATTCTGTTGAGATTTAAGAACTGTCTGTACTTCGACGGAGGAGAATTGCCGAGATTTAGAACCTTATTTGTAATTCAACCGAGGATAATTCTGTTGAGATTTAAGAACCGGTCAGTACTTCGACTGAGGGAAACATCTTCATCGAGATTTAGGACTTGTCTGTAATTTAACGGAGGATAATTCTATTGAGATTTAAGAACTGTCAGTAATTCGACGGAGGAACTTTGTCGAGATTTAGATCCTTATCTGTAATTCAACTGAGGATAATTCTGTTGAGATTTAAGAACTGGTAAGTAGTTCTACTTGGGGAAACATCTTCATCGAGATTTAGGACTTGTCTGTAATTCAAAGGAGGATAATTCTGTTGAGATTTAAGAACTCATCCATACTTCGACGGAGGAAAATTGTCGAGATTTAGAACCTTATTTGTAATTCAACCGAGGATAATTCAGTTGAGATTTAAGAACCGGTCAGTACTTCGACTGAGGGAAACATCTTCATCGAGATTTAGGACTTGTCTGTAATTCAACGGAGGATAATTCTGTTGAGATTTAAGAACTCGTCCATACTTCGACGGAGGAAAATTATCGAGATTTAGAACCTTATCTGTAATTTAACCAAGGATAATTCAGTTGAGATTTAAGAACCGGCTAGTACTTCGACTGAGGGAAACATCTTCATCGAGATTTAGGACTTGTCTGTAATTCAACGGAGGATAATTCTATTGAGATTTAAGAACTCGTCCATACTTCGACGGAGGAAAATTGTCGAGATTTAGAACCTTATCTATAATTCAACCGAGGATAATTCAGTTGAGATTTAAGAACCGGTCAGTACTTCGACTGAGGGAAACATCTTCATCGAGATTTAGGACTTGTCTGTAATTCAACGGAGGATAATTTTGTTGAGATTTAAGAACTCGTCCATACTTCGACGGAGGAAAATTGTCGAGATTTAGAACCTTATCTGTAATTCAACCGAGGATAATTCAGTTGAGATTTAAGAACTGGTCAGTACTTCAACTTGGGTAAAAGCTTCATAACTGAGAACTTAATTGTATCCTTCCTGAAAGGTAAAGGTAAGTCGCATGCAATGCATGGTATATATCAAGCAATGATGTTCTCAAAATAAATGAGATTGTGTTGTATGATGCGTATATGCACATGTCATGATGTATGGAAATGTAATGCTTTTAGCTGAGGAAAATAAATCCCGGATAGCGGCTGGAGAAAAGAACTGAATTCTCCGTTTCCGTTGGGGATAGCAAATGAAGATGATTGTGAGAATAAACCTGTAGGAGAGGATAACTCGGTTGGGGAATAAACTGATGAGGAGATTACTCTGCGGGGAAGAGATGCGCTACTGAGGATTCCACCAATAAGTTCCGCTGGGGATGAATTACCGTTGCTGGTGATACCGAATCCTGTTGGGGATTAAATTCCTGTTTGTGAAAGGAAAGAACTCCGCTGGGGATGATCTTTCAGTTGCGACTTCACTGGGGATAACCCTTTAGACTCTTATGAGGATAATCCTTTGAACTTTGCTGGGGAAAATCTTCCAAAGTTTACTGGGGATGATTCTCCAAACTCCACTGGGGAAGCTTTTTCAGACTGCGCTGGGAAAAGTTTCAAACTCCACTGGGGATATTTTATACTCTACCGGGGAATATTCTTATACTCCGCTGGGGAATATTAAGACCCTTTTAGTGCTAATGGTAGATAAACTCTGCTTGGGGAGAATATTACTGATTCGTTCACAGTTGCAAGTCTCAGCTGGGGAGAGCTATTATTACTGTCATTCTCTTACTCTGCGGGGAGTGAAAGCACCTTAGCCATATTCTAGCTAAATCTACCTTCATACCTGGTGGATAGAGCAATGGTAAAGCTTGGACAATTCTTATTGCCCTTGTTTCTGATATTACCATTAATCATCTTTTGTTTCGCATGTAAATATTTATGAGCAGCAATTAATGTCAAATGCATATATCAAAAATGAACATTGTACGTTCTTTGCAAAACAAAACAGATAAAGGAAAAATAGTTTGAAATTCTCTGAAAATGAATTGTATTGATTTTGAAGTTTGGCCTGTAAATAGGCGTCTTTGTACAAGAGGCTGACGTCCTAGTAAGAGAACACCGCTGAACCAATAGTTTATACAATTTGTGAAAAACTAAACAAAACAACTATGTGAATGATTCCACTGGGTTCCAACTCTGCTATTGCCTTTATGTCTTCGAGCATCTCATCACTTTGCTACTTGGTTGAAGGTAGATCGGATTGATTAGTGTCGTCCGAGCTTGATAGTTGATACCGAAGTCTGGTTGCAAGGTGACCCAATGAGACATAGTGTTACGCTTTGATCCCTAATTTTTTCCTGGACCGCCCTTTCGGGTTTTTAGTCCACCGGGGTACCCTTTTTTGCCCAAGCCGCCTTTTCAGGTTTTCGACTTGCCGGGTGTACATATTTTTTTTCATTTTCATCCCTTATTTTTGCCCGAACCCTTTTGGCTCACCGTGAAGCCCTTATTTTTGCCTAGGCCACTCAACCTAGCGGGTCTTTGATTATTCATAGTATTTTTTCACTATGTCTGCATTGACGGGGTGAGGAAGGTCGTCACCATCCATGGTGGTTAGAATCATAGCTCCTCCTGAGAAAATGTTCTTAACCAAAAATTGCCCTTCGTAAGTAGGGGTCCATTTTTCCCTGGGATCACCTTAAGGTAAGATAATGCGCTTGATCACCAGATCCCCAACTCGATACTCTTGTCGTCTAACTTTCTTGTTAAATGCCTTGATCATCCACTTTCGATACGCCTGACCATGACAAATAGTAGTAAGTCTCTTTTCATCAATTAGGTTCAGCTGATCAAGCCGGGTCTGAATCCAGTCATCTTCGCTTAAACCTGCATCCTTCATGATTCGAAGAGAGGGTATCTAAACTTCAATGGGAAATACGGCCTCCATACCATATACCAAGGAATAGGGTGTTGCCCCTGTTGACGTATGCGCTGAGGTACGGTATCCATGAAGAGAAAATGGTAACATCTCGTGCCAGTCTTTGTATGTCACTGTCATCTTCTGCACAATCTTCTTAATGTTCTTATTAGCCGCTTCAATAGCCCCATTCATCTTCGGCCGATAGGGAGAAGAGTTGTGATGCTGTATCTTGAACTGCCTGCAGAGCTCAGTGACCATCTTATTGTTGAGATTTGTACCATTGCCCGTAATGATCCTCTCTGGTACACCATATCGACAGATCAGATTGTGCCGAATGAATCGTGCCAGGACGTTCTTGGTTACAGTAGCAAAGGAAGCTGCTTCAACCCACTTCATAAAGTAATCAATAGCCACCAGGATGAAGCGATGCCCGTTAGACGCTGTTGGTCTGATCTCGCCGATCATATCAATGCCCCACATTGCAAAAGGCCAAGGTGCCGTCAAGATATTCAGAGGTACTGGAGGTATGTGCACCTTATCAGCATAGACTTGGCACTTGTGATAGGTCCGAGAATGCTGATAACAGTCGGCTTCCATGGTAGACCAATAATATCCTGCCCAAATGATTTTCTTTGCCATGGTGTGTCCATTGGAATGAGTTCCGAAAGTACCTTCATGTAAATCTACCATGATCCTTTCTGCCTCGTTCTTATCCACACATCGCAGTAATGTTGAATCATGGTTACGCTTGTAAAGGATTCCATTGCTGATGAAGAACTTCGCCGCAAACCTCCTCAGAAACTTTTTATCATTAACAGATGCACCCTCGGGGTACTCCTGAGCCTCAAGGTACCTCTTTACCTCATGAAACCAGGGTTTATCTGCTAACTCTTCAGTCTCAATGTCACAGCAATGTGCAGGTTCGTTCAACCTTTCAATGATAATCTGGGGAGCTTCGTTGTCCCAATTGACTTTGAACATAGAAGACATTGTAGCTAGCGCGTCCGCCAACTGATTCTCCTCTCTAGGGAAGTGTTCAAAGGTTATCTCCTCGAAATGGGGAAGCAACGTCAATACATACTCCTTGTAAGGAATAAGATTTGGGTGTTTCGTATCCCACTCGCCTTTGATCTGACTGATCACGAGAGAGGAATCTCCGAAAACACTTAGAAACTTAATCCTTAGGTCAATTGCTGCTCGAAGACCCATGATGCACGCTTCATACTCCGCCATATTGTTGGTGCAGTTGAAACATAGTCGGGCGGTGAACGGAGTATGAGAGCCTTTAGGAGATATGATCATGGCGCCAATGCCATTACCCAAAGCGTTCGAAGCTCCATCAAAGTACATAGACCACCGGGATCCCTCCTCAGGTCCTTCATCCGGTCCAGGTTCTTCACAGTCAGTCACTATCATGATATTCTCATCCAGAAATTCAAAGTTCATAGACTGGTAATCATCCACTGCTTGATGTGCCAAATGATCCGCCAACACACTTCCCTTAATTTCCTTTTGGGTTGTGTATTGGATGTCACACTCAGTCAAGATCATATTCCATCTTGCTATTCTTCCGGACAAGGAAGGTTTTTCGAAGATATACTTGATTGGATCCATCTTTGATATCAATAGAGTAGTGTGAGTCAGCATATACTGTCTCAGTCAGCGAGCAGCCCATGCCAAAGCGCAGTAAGTTTTCTCGAGCAACGAGTATCAGGTCTCGCAGTCGGTAAACTTTTTGCTAAGGTAATAAATAGCATGCTCTTTTTGGCCAGACTCGTCATGTTGACCCAACACACACCCCATTGAGTTGTCGAGTACGGTCAAGTATAAGATCAAAGGTCTCCCTTCGACTGGAGGCATCAGAATGGGTGGCTCTTGGAGATACTCTTTGATCCTTTCGAAAGCGGCCTGACATTCATCATTCCATCTTACCACTTGATCTTTCTTCAGTAACTTGAAGATTGGCTCACAAGTAGCAGTCAAGTGTGAGATGAATCGGGCAATGTAGTTCAAACGTCCCAGAAAGCCTCTGACTTCTTTTTCTGTTCGGGGAGCTGGAATCTCCTGTATAGACTTCACCTTTGCAGGATCCACTTGAATACCTTTATCGCTTACAACGAAACCCAACAGCTTACCAGATCTCACCCCGAAGGTGCACTTGTTCAGGTTTAACCTCAGTTTGTACAACTTCAATCTATCAAATAACTTCTGAAGGTGGTTAAGATGTTCTTCCTCAGTCTAGGATCTTGCAATCATGTCGTCGACGTATACCTCAATCTCATGATGGATCATGTCATGGAACAAAGCAACCATGGTGCGCTGATATGTTGCCCCAACATTCTTCAATCCAAAAGGCATGACTTTGTAGCAAAAGGTACCCCATTGAGTAACAAAAGTTGTCTTCTCCATGTCTTCGAGAGCCATCTTAATCTGATTGTAACCGGAGAAACCATCCATAAAGGATAAGACCTTATGCTGAGCGGTGTTGTCAACCAGAACGTCGATATGAGGTAGAGGGAAATCATCCTTGGGGCTTGCCCTGTTCAGATCTCTATAGTCAACATACATTCGAACCTTACCATCCTTCTTCGGCACTGGAACCACATTGGAAACCCACTGTGGGTAATAGGTAACTGCTAGAAAACCGGCATCAAACTGTTTCATAACTTCAGCCTTGATTTTCTCAGACATATCCGGGCGCATTCGGTGAACTTTCTGTTTCACTGGGGGACAGTCTTCCTTGGTAGGCAGGCGGTGAACAACAGTATCGGTATCCAACCCAGGCATATCTTCATAAGACCAGGCAAAGATCTCAACGTAGTCACACATCATCTGAATCAACCGTTGCTTGACACTAGGTTCCAGATTTGCACCAATCTTGACCTCTTTCTTGTCTATCTTTGTACCCAGATTTACTGTTTCCATGGGCTCCTCATGCGGCTGTATGGCCCTCTCTTCCTGAAGTAGCAGTCTAGCAAGTTTACCAGGTACTTCACAATCATCTTCACCTTCGTCTTTAGCTAAGTTGATCGGACTTTCGAAGTCATAACTGGCAGTAGCAGAGTCGCTACCAGTGATATCCAGAGTGGATGTAGACCTGTATATGTGAGTGTGTGTAAAATAGCTGTTTTGCAATATATAATAAAAGAAAAACAAGGAGCGCAAAATTTGAAATGCAAAAAACGTCCAATGCTTTTATTAATGATATATGTAGATGACACACATAAAGCCCTTAAATGAAGCCACGGTGTCCCAGGTAAGACACCGGGCCGTAAAGTTTAAAATTGTCTGTTACAAATTCAAAACAAAAGTCTCATTACTGGGTAATAAAAGAAATTGGGACGAAGTCCTTTGCTGTCCAATTGCTTAATCCACCATCGGCAGTCGGGTAAATACAGCTGTCAATATCAAACTCTTCTTCATCATCCCCAATAGCATTCACTCCTGCGTCATGTTTGGGCATAGGTGCCGTTATGACATTAGGCTTTTTCGGCGCTTCAAACTGAATTTCCTTAACATCGATCAGGTCTTGCACCTTATTATTTAAGACCCATCAATCATTCGTATCATGCCCCGGGCTATCAGAGTGAAAAGTACAACGGGCATTCGGATCATACATGGGTGATGTAGTGTTGGGAGTCTTCGGGGCCTCCTTCGGAATCACCAAGTTGATTTTCAATAACTGCGGCAGAATTTGGGATAAAGTCATGTTGAGCTGAGTGGATTGTCTTCGAGGTCTCTCGACCCTTGGCTGATTGTTGCGCTGAGGTGCAACAGCAGGTCTTGAAATAACAACCGCATTAACAGCTTGGTGGCGTTCAGGTCTATTCTGGATTTTTGAACTGTAAACAGCATTGGACTCCTTCTTAAAAGGCTTCTTATCGGTGCCTGATGAAGCACCCTTTTGTATCTTACTGGATTTGATATCGGCCTCAATCCTTTCCCCAGTCATAATCAGCTCCGTAAACCCAGACGAAGAACTTCCAATCAAATGGTTGAAATACGGACCAGACAAGGTCCCCAGAAACATATCCACTAATTCCCTGTCGGCCAAGGGAGGTTGCACCCTTCCAGCAAGGTCCCTCCACTTCTGAGCATAATCTTTGAAACCTTCACCCGCACCCATAGACATACCCTGGAGTTGGGTACGCGTGGGAGCAAGGTCGGCATTGTATTGGTACTGCTTGTAGAAAGCAGCGGCCAAATCTTCCCAATTATGGATACTGGCTCCTTCCAGCTGGTAAAACCATTCAAGCTGAGTCCCTGAGAGACTGTCTTGAAAGAAGTGGATCCAGAGGTTCTTGTCACTGGTGTATGGCTGAATCTTTCTAACATATGAACGGAGGTGAAGTTTTGGGTAAGAAACCCCGTCGTATTTAGCAAAGGCTGGTGCTTTAAACTTGTGGGGAATTACCAACCCAGATGACAGACCCAAATCACCAAAGTCCAGACCAGGCACTTTCTGAACTTCCATCGCGCTCAACCGGTCTTCCAGTTGTTTATATATGTCCTCAGCCGGAGGATATTGGTCTTCGTCGAAGTCAGTCTCGTTGTCGGAAACCACAGGGCTAGGAGCCCTCCTTTCTTCCTGATTATCTCCCCCTCCAGATGAGTGGGTCAAATCAACCTCTTCTCGCAAATCGTTTCCGAATCTGCGACCCATATTAAATAGGGCCTTCTTCTTCTTCTTCTTTTTCTCTTTCAAGATAAGGGTCTTCAGATCTTGCTGACCCTTAGCCAAACTCATGAACAATTCCTGGAACTGGGCGTTTTGGGCTTGCAGAGCCTTAATTGCTTGTTCAGTTGATGTTTCGGAAGACATGATGCTGAAATAAACAGCGAAGAGGATGAGAAAAACCTGTAAGGGTACCTGTTATGAGGTGCATGGGAATGATATGCGCATGATATGATTTCAAAGATTTTAGGGATTCAAATTCATAAACCACAATGAAACACACTTTTATTAGATAAACTTGAAATTCAATTGTTCAACAGATGCCTTTAAGGCATTACAAGAAAGAAAAACTGAAAAGTAAATCAAAACTAGCAATAATAAAAAGACTATCAGTGCTCCCATGGTCGCTTCCTGTCGGTGCGGACATAGTCATTGAGGATCCGCTCGTTCTCTAGCTGCCTTGTCAACTTCTGAATCTTCTGCACTTGTTCGTGATACTTTTCTCTGTAAGTATCCCGCTCTTCTCTCAGCTGCATCCACGATCTCTTTAATGCCCCAATGTCAGTAGGCATGTATGGATGGAGGATGGTAGGAGGAACCCCTTCTTCATCAGCAACCTCAACAATTATAGGCAAGACGACTTCATACGGCATTCCTAACTTTTGGGCACGGATTCGAACCCACCGAAGATATGGCCCATTGGAAGAGAAGTCTAGCTCGTGCGGGTCAGACCTGTGTACCCTATCCCAAGCTCTTATGAATCTGTGGCGTTGCTCGTCACTATCCCCTTGGAAATCAAAGACAATGCTTGGCATCAGCAACTCATGAGGTCCTTCCCTCCTAGCTCGCCCAAATTGGCGTAAGGCCAAACAAGGGTTATAGGTGATTCCTCCATTGGTTCCTATCAGTGGAATATTGGGGTATTCCCCACAACGATCAATAATAGCCATATCCTCCATGCCCTTAATAGTCCAAATGATGTCCATGTGAGAGAGGGACATAATCCTGTAGGCCCAGCCCATGCATTCCTTGTTCTTCAAAACTGATTTGGGGAGGTGAGAAATAAACCACCTCGCCAGTAATGGAGCACATCACATAAGAGTTCCCCGTTTCCGAGCAGTACGGGCATAAAGTGAGTGCAAAATTTCACTCAAGAGAGTGGGCACAGGATTACCGGACATGAAAATCTTCACTGCATTCACGTCGATGAAAGAATCCGAGTTAGGAAACAACACCAAACCATATATGAGAAGAGCCAGAATGTCTTCAAATGCCTGGAAGTTTAGACTGTCCCAGAACTGATTAGCCTTACCAACCAATAATTTAGTCAAGAAGCCCTATGTTCCACTACGAGTTTCCCAATTAGACATTACCTCAGCTTTTGTCATATGGAGGGCTGAAGCAATCTCTTACGGCCTAAGGATTTTCTCCCAACCTGTGAACGGGGTCTGCTCCAAAATAGAGATACCAAGCAGATCAAAGAACTCTTCCAAGGTAGGGACCAACTGGTAGTCCGGAAAAGTAAAGTAATGGTACAGTGGATCAAAGAACTGGACTAAGACACTCATCATCTGTTCGTCCAATTTGGAAGTGACCAAACCCAGGAGGTGACCATGTCTTCTGATAAAGGAGGAAGTATCTGAAATCTTTACAACCAATTCCTTAAGCTGAGTGGGAATCTGGACAAAGTTGATCCGAATGGTGTTTCTACGCATGGGTGCCATGACCTACAAATTAGAACAAAGATGAATCCCTCCTGTCTTTGAAATAGGTTAGTCCAATGCAAGATGCATGCAATGTCATGATGTCATGATGTCATGATAGAAAACACACCACAAGTATCCACAAATAGCAAACATGGTAAGAGCAAACAAGTCACACAGATAACCCTTAGATTTCAGGCTGGCAAAGAGTTTAGGTATTACCCTCTTTCAGTTTAGTTGGTTCAAACCTGTCCTAGAAGTAGTAACCGGGTTCTAGAGGATCTCAATATCACTGACCACCCTCGATCGGTCATAATTCCAGTTTAGCAACCTTTTCTTGCGGCTGGAATCATCGCGAGAGTTTGGTCTCAATGAGTGTAGCATACTGCTACTGTTCTATGGCCAAGTTGGTCAATTATAGGTTCTAAGGTCAGTTGGTGCTTAATGACCCCTTAGCAGACCCATATTCTCCTCGTTGCGCCACAAGGGATATCGGTACATACTAAAGTGCCACACCAACATAGCTACTGCTTCAACCGTATCGGTCTACACCGTACACTTCCCTCACAGTTTATTGCTACTTACCTAAAGGGCATCCCCCAAATCCGGGTTAGGATCTATAGTAACTCCGATTCAAACCCACAAAGATAAAGCATACAAATCAATCAATTGAAAACATTATGATGAACTATTCCTAAGGTACACCCAACTTATAAATGTCCCCACCAGAGTCGCCAGTTCTGTGATACGGTGGGAAGAACTGACTGTTTTTTGGAATGATGGTTTGCGTTTTGCATTTGTTTTCGCAAAATGTCGCGGTAAGCAAGAGTCGCCACCGACTTTTATTTTATCCAACAAGAAAAGGAAAAAAGCACAGAAAAATTCCTTTTTTGAGATTTTCTGAGTACGGGGGGTAGATTATAGAAAGGGAAGGTGTTAGCACCCTTTCTATCCGTAGTTATCTACGCGCTCTTAGGTACTTGCTCAATTGTTTTCAAAATTGCTTTCTTTGTGCTTGTGGGTTTGAAAAAGTTTTTATTTTGAAAACTTCGATTTATCTCTTGCTTCTGTCCTTAAGAGCGTATGAAGTGTTTTTGAAAACTTTGTTCGAAAAGGAGTGTAAGTGTAAAAAATATTTTGTTTTTTTGAAAGAGCAAGTATCTAAGAACCATCTACCTACTCGAAAAAGGAATCGTTATATGCTAATTTCCTTTAGACAATGACATCCCACTATTAGTGAGTAGGTAGCACCGTAGTTGGAGTTTAAGGGTCAATTCGAATGAGGGACTTACGGTCACTAAAGCAATGTTAGGACGCTTTAGCGGTAACCCTAATGTCTTAGATCATTTGTTTGAGGCAACAATATTCGAGGCAACCATTTCGAGGCGACTATGATCTTTAAGACAAGAGGGCAACCTCTAAAACGACCTAAACTCAATGGCTGCGTACGAAGGCAACCAAGTGGGGTGTACCCTAAGAGTGTGCATGTGCGAGTGTGTCGTTTTCAGTTATTTTTATCTTTGTACATGTTAAGGGTGATCTAATTTGATTTTAGTTTAAGCATTCAGTCTTGTCATGCTAACCCTATTATCAAACATCTAACAGTTATATCTTGCGGAAATAAAATGCGGAATTTAAATTACAAGGTGTCGGGTATTTACATCGCCAAAGACAAACCCTTTGAAAAATAAAAATAAAGCGATAAAAAATAATTAAATGTCCTATTAACTATTACAATCCGGAAGTAGGTACATTGTTGGATAAAAAAAAGTAAATCGCGGTGCAAAATTAAATCGGACGCATGATTAGGGTTTTGACCCTTTTGGTTAAAGAAAAAATCTTTTTTTTTGGTTTTTATTATTTTTATTTAAGGAAAAGAAATTAAACCTAAATTAAATGACCAAATTAAATTAATAAATTAATTAAATGAAAAAATAAATTATTTTTGGAGTTTTTGATTATTTAGGAAAGAAAATAAAATTAATTAAATTAGTGGTTAACACCTAATTAAGTCTAATCAATTTTAAATATTTGCAAAAAATGAATTAAAGTTTTCTAACTAAAAAAACCTAATTAATTAATAAGTTTATTAAGAAAACTAAAGATTTAAAATTTGATTGAAGTAAAAAATATTTTTTGTGATTTTGTTTAAAAGAGAATTTTATGATTGGTTAGAAATTAGTAAAAATAAAATAAAACAATTAAAATAAATAAACAAAAATAAATAAGAAGAGAGGAGTATTGGGCCTGAATTAAGGGGTGTGAGGAGCAATTCTGAAGGCCCAATTGTGCTGATCCGTTTGACCATCTGGGATCCAGTGTGGGCATTCTGACTTGGCCTTTGGTGGACGTCCAGTCATGGACCACCAGATCTGGCCCTTGGCCATCTGGCGCCTAGATAGGTGAGGACGTATAATGGACAACAAACCAACGTATGCACATGATAACCTGAAAAAGAAACAAGAAAATACAAAGTGCTGGAGGCAGGGATCGAACCCCTGACCTCCAGCCCCTAACGCCTTGGAAACTGACTTGTTAACCACTGGGACACACTGCTTCATTTGTTATATTAATATAAAAGATGTATATTATATAAAAACAAAACTATTGCCAGAAAATAATAAAAAAACGCGCGTAACATTTGAATCCACCAATGGACAGGGGACACCTCATCGTCCCTGTCCTCAAACCTGTAACAAAAATACTTGCGGATTTGAATCCGCAACTAAAAACGCAGGCCTATTCCAAAAGTCTCTCCAGGCCATATAAATCCATTCCAAGAACATGGTTTGACTCGTCATGGCCTCCTGATCAAGACCATGTTCTTCTTGTGTCTCAATTGTGCCTAAAACAAAAACCCCCAAAACCACGAGCCAAACCCTAGCAATGGTGTTTAGAGCGTTTGGGAGTCTGAAAATGTTTGGTTTTGGTTGGGATGGCTGGTGTGAATGCCCAGGAAGCGATTGGAACAAGTCTTGACCTCTGAAAATGCCTCTAACCTGGATTTCGAATTCTCACTTTTTGTGATTTTTTTCACTTTTTGTTCTGCCTCTCTCCACAGTTTTCAACCCTGATTTTTGTCCCTTATGCTTGCTTATGTATTGTGTACTGGATTAGGGTAAGAATCATGGTCCAAATCTCTCCATATCAATGCACATGAATTGGATTTGATTCCACCATTAAAACCTTCCAAATTTGGTTCAAATCATATCTTCTTGTAAACTTATGCCTTGATACGAGTTTGGAGATATGCTAGCTGTCCATTGAAGCCTACAATCAACAAAAAATCTTTGGTTATCAATATTTTTGATTTTATGTGATTTAATTTGATTTAAAATGAATAAATTCAAATAAAAATCAAATTAAATAATAAAAATGATATATGGACATATGGCTGAAGCTAGGGCACGTGGGAAACTATGCAAACTAAAATCAAGTGGAAAAGAATGGGCCCATTTGGCAAAATTTGAAGTTTTGGGGATAGTTGACTTTTGACAATTTTGCAAAAAAGTCCAACTTCAACAATGCATAACTTCTACAATTTTGAACTTTTGGAAGTGTTATTTGACTTTTTAGAAAGCTTAAGATGTCCTCTAACCAACCCTTTTGGTATCATCTCATTTTGATATCCCATGCTCAAGTTATAAGCTTTGGAAAAAAGGTGTTTTTGTAGACTTTCCAAAATGACCTATACTGTCTAAATTC
Organism: Vicia faba; assembly: GCA_948472305.1. Lineage (NCBI taxonomy): Eukaryota > Viridiplantae > Streptophyta > Magnoliopsida > Fabales > Fabaceae > Vicia > Vicia faba. The sequence goes on from OX451735.1 coordinate 1,211,914,907, forward strand.
ATAACTTCTTGTGAGTTCATTTTTTGATCTTGGAGTATGAAGATGGATTGTAGGAAATTGAATCCTCTTCAAAATGAGCTTTGGATGGGTCATTTCTCATAGATTATGATAAGTTATGCTTGGTCTAAGTTGAGTAGACTTTTCCTACAAAACCCTAATTTAGCACCTTTTGAGTCTTGATGAATTTTGAGCAATCCTTGATGAATCATGATCAACCCTTGATAAAATTATGAAATATCCTTCAAAATGAGAATGTTGGCAAAAAAATCTTGAAGTTTGACTGTTTATAGGTCACAGTTGACTTTTGCCCTAACACAGTCGATTTTTGGACCCTTTGAGCAATTAACTGAGCAAACTTCCTCTGCAAGGCTTGAAACTTGACATGGATGATCTTGAGAACATATTAGGACATTATTGAGAACTTGAGGTCATTTGGATTCAAATATTTTGATGCAACACAAAACCCTAATTTGGGATAGACTGCCTTAGGAGAGAGCTTGTCTGACCAACTCTTGAGCTACCTTGTACCACTTGGAGATTTTCCTTGCAATGTCTTGAGGAATATGAGAGGGCAAATTTTGGGGTACAAAAATAGCACTATCTAAAGGAAGAGAAAAAGAACAAATATCTTTCGAGTAGGTAGACAACTTGTAGTTGCTTGCTCACAAAACAAAACAAAATTTCTCACACATACACTCTCTTTTTCTAGATATTTTCAAAAACACTTTGTATGCGTTCTCAAAGATACGAGAATCATTACAAAGTTCTCCGCACTAAGGCTTCTTTTCAAAAATATTTTCAAAAATAATTTTCAAAGTGAGCTAGCAACTAAGAACCCGTAGATAACTACGGATGGAAATGGTGCTAATACATTCCCTTTCCATAACCTACCCCCCGAACTCAAAATCTTTAAAAATGTATTTCCTGTTATTTTCACCCTTTCCTTTGTTGGATAAAATAAAAGTCGGTGGCGACTGAAGCTACCGGAAAAAAACATAGAGCCGCCATCAAACTTTATTTATCCCGAAGGAAGGGGAAATATCGAGAAAACCACAAGAGGATGGATAAGATGGTCTTTCAACCAAGAGAAAGGGTAAGGGAGTCGGTTATGCAAGGGGAAGGTTAGCACCCCTCACATCCATTGTACTCAATGGGATCCATTTTGTTTGTTTGCTTTTAAGGGTGTGTTTATCTATAACTATACTTGCTTAAGGGGAAATAAATAGTTTTTTATTAGTGCGTTCGTGAGTGTCTCGTCACCCTTTGCCTACGTGTCCAGTGAAGGAATCAAAACACCATAGTTCTTCTAAAAAAAGGTTAGTTTGTTGGTGTTTTTCAGTGGGCGACTTTAACACATGCATTCTAGTAATAGGCACGACCGATATCACAATAGAACGAAGATAACATGCCCTTTGGGGAAGTTTTGATTGGTTGAGTGTTTTATGAGTTTTAAAATGAATTCAAGTAATGATTAAATGTTTTTGGATTTTTGATTGGTGAATGATAAGTTTTAATTACAAAAGAAGAAAAAGTTAAGAGGGAGACTAGAAATACCCTAATGTTGTCATGTACAATGGTGAGCTAAAAGCCTACCTCGACATAAAACGATCGAAACGAGATTTAATCACCTCATGGAGCTACCTAATGGAGTATGCTATCAAGGTTTGAACGAGAAAATAAAGAAACTTAAATTCTAAATGTTTTTACGGTTTTATTAAATTAAATAAACTATGAATTTAAAAGTAATTTAGAACCTAATTTAAAATATTCTAATATTGTTATTTTTGTTATTTTTATCTCGCAAAGAACTGAAATTAAGAAAGGTTTAACTAAACTAAAACAATATGAAAACTCAAAAGGAAATTAAACTAATCCAATTAATAAAATTAACTAAAAAAAACTCAAGAGTTAAGCTAATCAAACTAAGTAATTAAAACCAAAGAGTTCAAGAAAAATAAGTGAAAACTAAACTAAAATACTAAGGGAGGGCATAAAGTAAAATTATGGGGGATGGATGGAAATCTAGACGGGCTTGTATGTGTGAGGCCCAACACTGTTTTTTAATCATTTGCTGGAATTTAAAAAAAGAAAACAAAAGGGGTGATCTACCAAAAACAAAGTTAGACCTAAATTTAAATGGGGCAAATGGGCTTAAGGACAAGGACCATGAGAGAAGTGTAATTTTGTTGCAAACACTAAACAAGAAAAGGGTGGATGCTGGTTACTCTAAGGAAAGGGAAAAGATTTGTAATTAAATTTTTTCAATCAGCTTAATTAAAACACAGAAAGCCAATCACTTCTTCTTCTCAAATCTTACAGCCTTTCTCTCTTTGGTTTTAACGATAATCAACAACTTACAAAAAACTTCATCTTCTCATCTAGAACTCTAGCCCCATGTTTCTGCTTCCTAACCATATGAACTTACTCCCTATTCTCTGTTTCACTCGGTTTTCCCTCATTTGTTCAATCTCTATGTTCCGCCCTTCGCCTTCTCCGATCTTCCCAATCTCCACCTTACGATTCAACCCCATTTATCTTAATCCACCATCAAAGTTACCTCCCTCGATTCTTCCATGCATCACTTCCTTAAATTTAAACAAAACTAAGCAAAACCTAGGAAGTTCGTACTGGAATTTGAGCGCTAATGGCACGGTTTTGAAGCTTGAAGTGTTGGGGGTTATTACTCAGCTAGAAAAGACTTGTGACATGACCATAAACTCGATGTAGAAAGGTGAAGAAATGAGGGAGATTGGAGCGTTACCTACAGAGTGGAGAATGGCTCAGGTGCGTTGTTATGAAGAAGTCGAAGATGGTGACAAGAAATCCAGATATGAAGATTAAAATCCAAGTAAGTGCTTCTGATTCCCTTTGTGTGTGATGTCTCTTTCTACTTCTTCTTCATTATCGTCTACTTTTTGTTGTTATTATTATCGTTATGACGCGTGTATTGATATTATAGTTGTTATAACCTGACAACATATTTGTTCATTGTTGATGCTGAAACAATGGCACATCGATGATACTTTTGTAGTGTGATGAAGACGATGGAATGAAAGGATGGTACATATGCAGTGTCAATTGTTTTTAGGTTAATAGAATTTTAAAGTTCTATTGTGAGGTTTAAGCAGCGAAAGAATAAGCTTTTGGGGCAGAACTTTTGTGAACTCCTTTTTTCTGGATTTTCTATATGATTTTTCTGCCCATTGTTGGTGAATATTACAATTTTAAATATGTGCTGATTGGAGGGAGGGTATGAAGAGTATTGGAGATTTGTGATTCTGAAAATTTTGGAGGAGTGATGGTAAGGTTGGAGATTGTATGGAGGTTTTCTGATTTTCTACAGGTGTAATTGTGTATCAACTTTGAGAAGTTTCTGTGTGTAAGCCTTGGTTTTTCCTTGGTAATTCTCCTTATCTTTCTGCCCATTCTCTACTGTTTTTATAGCATATGAAAGGTTTAAATTGGGGGGAAATCAGGATAGTTTGAACTATTTTGGTATGTTGGTTCCAACTTTTTAGATGCAGGTTCTGTTTGCCTATTTTGATATCATTTTCAGGCTGTTTTGAGCAGGTGTGGCACATATTTGTGAAGGTTGTTCTGTGCAGATCCTTTTGGACTGTTTTGGTTAGGTGGCATCTTTATAAACCCTATTCTTTTCCTCTTTGTCTATTTGTGATGTAAAGCTATTCTACTTTTTTTTTCTAAAATTTCTGAAGGGTTCGCATTTTAGGAAAATGATGACACCATTAGGGTTTTGTTAGTTATTGCTAGCTTGCTGTGTTTACTACCGTTTTGCTAATTTATATTTTCTAGTTACTGATTTTTCTAGTTTTGGGTTGCTTGCTAGTCTTGCTACTATTTTGTGTTGAGGGCTGTTGTTTTGCTTTTGATTGCAGCTGTTGTTTGCTTGTTTAGCTTCCTGCGTTGGGTTGCTACTGTTTTACATATGCTGCTTTATTTTGCAGCTTTGTTGTTTTTGTATTTCTAGCTGCCTGGTATTTTATTTGCTTGTTTTGAACTACTTTGCTTTCTTGCAGCTACTGCCTGCTGTTGCTGCTGTTTAGCAGTTTTGACTTTGTTGTTTTGGTAGTTTGTACTTTACCATTGCAGTAAGAAAATGTTTGCGAATTTCTTTTCCTTTTGTGAACCAAAAACCCAATCTTTTTGTGGTTTGAAAAATAGGAGAAGATAGCCCATGATTGAGAATAAACCCTTTTAATTTCTAATTCCAAATACAAAACCTAATGATGAAATGAACATTCTCTATTTACAATTAGTTCTTGTTTGGAATTTAATTTAAACTTGGATGGTTTGCTAACTCTTTCCCTCTTTCTTGTTTCATGATCAAATGAGGATTGGATGGCAAAAGCATGGTTGAAAGGTGAAGAAAAAGTCATGGTAAGGAGTGAGGACGAGTTACTTGAAGATGAAGCAAAGAAGCTTGAAAAACAAATATTCTTTCTTTGTTTTGTAAACAAAATATTTGTAACTTGTATTTCAAATTGTAACTTGCTTTGTAAACTGCCCACAAATATGAAACTTGAATAATATTTCTTTGAACTTTATTAATGATGAACTTGTTGTATGAAAATTGGATAAATCTTGGACTGGGTTAAAATTTGAAATTCCTACTTGAATTGTTTGAATGATACATCTTGTCTTTGTAACTTGAAATTTAAGAAATCACAGATGACCTTTGTAACTTGTATTTCAAGTAAACCATGTGCCTTGTCTTCCAATCCTCAATCTTCATATCACGTCTAAACCAAACGTGCACTCTCAATAAGAACCTTAACCTTGATGTCTAAATCACAAGTAACTTGTAAATGAAGCAACAAAACATGCCTTGATTATCATACGAGTTCGCAACATAATCTCTTGTTTCATGTCTCAAACACTTGTAATAATAGTCACAAGCCATTGACCATAATTTTGAAATATTTAACATACTCAAATATGATGATGCACACTGATGAAGAAAGATCTCGAATTTATGAAGATAATCGAAACCCTAATCCAGGATTTTGAATAATATCCCCGTGACTTGACGAAGAAGGAAACCCATGATACCTAGCACTTCATTTCATAATCCACTGCTCAAAGACCAAATGAACTACCCTTAACCTGATGAAGAAACTTCAAACCAAAAATTAAACATAAGGGTGGCACAACCCTAATGCTTTAAACTAAAGTGCTTGATTCCCTGATATTCATGATATACGGACGACTTAGTGAAAATGATGCAAATGGGATGTGTTGTACCCCAATTGTTTCCCCTAAGATCCCTTCATCATACCATGTTGATTCAATCACAACAAGATCACATTAGGGATTTTGGTTCTTCTCCATATCTTTAGCTTTGCTCTTTTGAGGAGTTACCAAGCACCTTGACTTGTTTTCTTTTGTGATCATGAATATTTTGCTTTGATTTTCTTTATAATTAATAAAATGCAATGTTGGTTTGTCTTACTTGTTAATAATGTAGGTAAAGGCAATGAGGTTTAGCAAGTTTCTCCATGGGTTCATGAGTTTATTTCCATGCCCTAGTCAACATAGCTTGAGGAGTTAAAACCTCACCATTTAAGTTGTTTTGGAAGAAATGGCATGACAAGGCTTATTTTGGTTCAACATATTTTAAAGTTATCAAAATTGATTCAAAAGTACAAGGGGTTGAGGGAAGAAGTTGTCAGGATTGGACAAGGTCTTGTTCCTATTAGTCATAAGAGCACATTTCTCTCAAATTTCAAGATATGGAAGTGGTTTTAATGGCTATGAGTCCTCATCATCATCCTCAACAACTTATACTCACAAAGAAAGAATATTGGCACAAGAAGTTTGTTCAAACTTGTCAAAGTTCCTCAAAGCATTCTCTTGACCTAGAGGCTAGGGTTTTGAACTTCAAAGGAGCATATCTTGCTCATATTTTGGTATTTTTGAGTGATTCCAAAGACATCTTTCTCTTCAAAGAGTTACCAACAAATCACTTCAAAAGTTCCAATGATTTTTCATGTGGAAGGAACTTGGTGAAGAAGAAAGATTACAAGTCATCCAGATGAATCCACAATTTTCCATATGTGACTTCAAATGGTCATAACTTGGTCAATTTTTATCTCCTTGAGTCCATTATTTTTCCATGATGATATTAAAGATGTTTACTTTATGCCTTCCTTTATGTGCAAAGTGAGAAAATGGATGGAAGTTGCCTTAAATATGCAAAAGATTATAGGTCAGTTCATTATTTTTGTCCAACTTCAACAAGTCATAACTTGCTCATTTTTTGGATATTTTGAGTGGTTCAAATTTCAAAATGTCATTCAAAAGATCTACTTCATTCCATCTTTTTTGGTCAAGAGAAAATTCTAAGTGGAAGGCCATGTTTGGATACAAAAGATTATAGGTCATTTTTGAAGAAGAATTTGAAATATTTCTAAGTATGGAAAGTCAACTCTTTTTCTTCAACTTTGACTCCATGTAACTTTAAGCTCAAGCATCCATTTGATTCCATTCTTTTTCCATTGCAAATCTTGTAACCTAATCTTTCCAAAGCATCAAGAATCATTCCCTAAGACCCCCTGAGTTGGAAATGCCATGGATTTGAATTTGGTAACTTGAAATTGAATTTTTCACAAAGTCATAATTTTGAAATCCATAATGTGACTTCTAAACACAAGATTTGTGCGTGTTTTTGATTTAAACTTGATTAGAAAACTTGCCAGAAGTGATTAGCACCCTAAAACGCAAGGTTTGGCTGAGTTTTGATGGAAATGAAGTCACACTTCACTCGTGCTCGACCCTTACTCAATTTCCCTCCAAACTTCATTGTTTCTTCAAATTTTCATTCCCATTCACTTCCCTATAAATAGAGGGTCATCCCCCATCCATTTCCCAAGCTTAGAGATCCAAGAACACCCTGCCAAAACCTCACACGAACCCACTTTTTTTGAATTCAGTTTCTAAAATTTAAGCCTCCTTTTCCAAAATTATTTGTGCATTCATCATCCTTGAGCATCATACAAACTCTCCAACACTTAAACCAATTAAAACGAGCCATAATTCAAGCTACAGAAGTCCAGTTTCAGAGCTTCTTACTTGAACTTCGAAAAGGTAGAATTCTCCACCATTTGGATCCAAATCAAGCACTAATCTATTCTACTCCCTTGTCTGATTCTAATGCTGCTTACAATTTTTAAATCCATTGAGAATTGAGAGAGAAATCTCAAATTAAAGGTGCTCGCTATTTTCTTGGTTTTTGACTCATATCTCTCTCCACACCTTATATAAATTTGGCGCGATGATTGTGTTAGAATCGTCTTAAAGAGACGAGTTCAATGATGCTAGCCTGGGATCCTAATTTTTCCATTTGAAGGATCTCAAAAAATCTCCAGTGCAGGGTGTCTGGAGGTTGAAGACGATGACATGTCTCATCTCAGCCAATGATAGCGTGCTAAACGTTTTAATTTCATTGGTTGCCCTTTTTCTGATCACATGTGTGTTTCACTAAGGTCCATATCAAGCACAACGCGTCTGGTCCATTGGATTAGCTTACTAACACGTTTTGATTATGATCTGATGGTCCACATCTTTTTGATTTTATTTTATTTTCTGATTTTATATTTTTATTGATTAAATTTTCAAAAATTCATAACTCTTTTATTTTTTATCCAAAAATTATGAAAAAATTCACAAAAATACTTTGAATTATTTCTGATCTCATGACTATTTTTTCACATTTTTATTTTAACATTTGGTATTTTTTATATTTTTTGTATTATTTGTTTCTTTTAATTACCTAAAAAATACTTTCTGACATTTTTTAATTCTGAAAAAATTCATAAATATTATTTTGCATATTTTTGACTTTCTGAAAATTTTATGGAATTTTATGTTGAGTTTTACTATTTTTTTATCTATTTTATGTTTGTTTTAGAAATTTTAAATATTTTAAAAATAGTTTCTGACTTTTAAAAATTACCAAATTTTTTATAAAAATATTTGGATCCATTTCTGATTTTTCTATAGCCTTATTTTTCATTTCTTGATTAATTTGAACATAGTTGATATATTTCTCATTATTTTCTATTTTTAAACTTTGTTTTTTACCCTTTTAATGTATATATTAAATATAATATTATTTTGTGATTATTTTCTGGCTAATCTTGGGTTAGGTTTTGGATCATGAACTTTATTAACATCATTGGATCCATGGTGTTGAGTTTAACTCCACAAAAAATGGATGAATAATTTTAATAATAGTTTGATTAAAATTTGATTCAAATGTGGTTTGTATATTCTTTTTTACCCTAATCCTCTTCATCTCATCCCCTTCTTATTGCTCTAAGTGTTGTTGGGCATGATCTCTATATCATGTCTCAAAACAAATGGTGCATAGATTGCTATTGACCGGCCTCAAAATAGGTGCGACTTCTATATAAGTTCACTTACGATTGCTTAACATAGCACTAAATTTTGTCCCTATTCGAATAAATGATCATTCGTGGCCCAAACTTATGATTGCAAGCCCAAGTATGTTAATTTGATCTCTTTGATCCAATAACTTTGAGATTCATTGTGTGGAGGCTTTGGTTCTACCAATCCTCTAATGGATCTACAACACCTTTGGTCAACGCGGATCACTTAAACAACGTTGATCATTAAATGGTACTTGTGAGAACTCCAAATGGATGATATACTTGACAAAAAGAAAATGCAACTTGTTGTGTGGAGGCTTTGATTCTACCAATCCTCTAATGAGTTCCAAATGCAAGTTTCAAGATGGTCATCCAACTAACCACTAATTATTGACTTGTTTTATCTTATGCTTTTATTCTTTTTTATGCTTTATGTACTATTTATTTTTTAGCATTTATATTTCATGCCATTTTCACTTTGCTCATTTGAGCATTTATTTTCTTGCCATTTTTACTTTGCTCACTTGAGCTTTTCTTTTCCTTTCTTAAGATACTTAATAATCAACATAAACCCTAAAAAACTTTTAATGGCACAAGGATTATTTGGTTACTATCCTTGGCATGATGGAGCATGGGACTTTTTCTTGGACTTAGGATTAGAAACCTTGGCCTATCTTGGAGACCTTGTGATCTTATCTGATTATTTTTGTCTGGAGTTCTTGAGGTTTACCTCAAGATATTGGGTTGCTTGTTTGCTTTTGTGTGCAGATTTTTGTGATTACATTCTCTGTTTGTAATATGGAATTCACCCGTATACAGCCGTTACTCTGTCCAATTTTTGTGAAGACTTAATACACTCGAAGTTTGGTTCTCTCAAGAGGTCTAGTATCTTTGCTTGCTTAGTTTCAATCCAAAGAATGGGAATTCTATCTTGACTGATAATATCAAGCATTGACTTCTTATTGGTTAGATGATTCTTCTCCTTAGCTCTTACCTTATGCTTTAGGATAGTCTCTTCTTCTCCTCCCATCTTCTTTAACTTCAAAAATCTTCTCCCTCCTTTTGAAAATTCTTCTTATTTCTAAACTTGAAATACTTTCATAATAAACTTGGACTTATGTCCATGCATTTTCAAAATATTTTCATAAATAAACTTCAATTAATTTAATAATACCTTGACATTTTTTGTGAGAAGACTAAAAGTCAATCAATCTCATTTCAAACCATTTTCCCACTTTTACTTTTTTATCTTTAAACTTTTTCTCAAAAGATTAGACTCTTGTCAATCCTTGTAGTGATGCAAACAAATATACTTCTACAATATATAGTGAAGTGAGATATTTCCCACTTGGGTGTTGAGTAAGGCATTATTGATTTTAAGATCCAAGCCATATCCTCCACTTTGAGATGATGCAAATTCTCCTTTCTCATGATTGTGGGTAGTAAGTATGTTTTGCACATGTACAATGACGATGATGTCTTATTAGAACATAGTTTGATTATACAACCCTTAATTAAAGTTTTAATGATAACAAAATACAAAGAATAAAATAAATTCAAAGATATATATATAGAACAAATATGCTGCTTAAAATTATGTTTTGTGTATACAGAAGTTCTGATGGAATCAGCATCAGAAGATCAGCAATATATCAGCATCAGAAGATCAATAACATATGCTACACGCTGAAGCTACCAGATCATACGCTGAAGCTTGATGACCAGAATCTGCGCATAAACACATACACTCTGACTCTGATCAAGATCTTTACCAAGTCATCAGCACTCAGAAGCGTCAGCATAAGTTTAAAGCAGAAGACTCTGAAGCGTTACTATGTATTCAAGACAGAATTAATTACCAACGACTTTATTCAAGACAAGATCTTCTCAATAAGGAAAGTGCATTATTATCATTGAAATGGCTTTATGGACAATGTTCACTACCTTGGCTATATATACAAGTCTGTGTGAGAAAAAGACAACGCTAATATACGCACACACTCATACATTTTGCTAAGCCTTCAAACCACGCCTACTCAAACGCATTAGCAATTCAGTTTTTATTCCAAGCTTAAATTGTGTATTATCACAGTTGTGATATATAGTTTTGTTAGAAAACATTAACACACATTATTGTTCAATTATCTGTAAAGAGATTTCCTTGAGATAAACCGGTTTATGGTTATACTCAAGAAGGCTTTAACAGTTGTTAAAGTAGTTGTTATATTCCTTTGAATATAGTGGATTAAGACCTCGTTGGAGAGAGGCGAAATCACCTTGCGGGTGGACTGGAGTAGTTTGAGATCAAACGAACCAGGATAAAAATACAGTGTTGTTTAATCTTTTGATTTAAGTTTTACAATTCAACCCCCCTTCTTGTGTTTTTCACATCTTCAATTGGCATCAGAGTGCCTGGTTTTGAGCTTATAACACTTAACCGTGTTAGTACAAGATCCAGCGTCAGAAAAACACAATGGCAGGACCAAATCAAAACATCAGCAATGACAACAATGAAGAAAGAGACAGATTCAATGGCAAACCTCCAGTCTTTGATGGAGAGAACTTTGACTACTGGAAAGAAAGAATTGAAAGTTTTTTTCTGGCCCATGATGCTGATCTGTGGGACATGGTGACAGATGGATACACGCACCCAGTGGATGGAAGTGGTCAGAAGATTGACAAGAAAACAATGTCTGATCAGCAAAAGCGTGAGTTCAGAAATCATCACAAGGCCAGAACAATTCTTCTCAACACCATCTCTTATTCAGAATATGAAAAGATATCAAACAGAGACACTGCAAAGAATATATTTGACTCTCTGAGAATGACACATGAAGGCAACATTCAAGTCAAAGAAACCAAAGCTCTTGCACTCATTCAAAAGTATGAGGCATTCAAGATGGAAGAGAGTGAATCAATAGAAACTATGTTTTCAAGATTTCAAATTCTTGTTGCTGGTCTAAAAGTTCTTGACAAAGGGTATTCTACTGCTGATCACGTTAAGAAGATCATCAGAAGCTTGCCAAAACAATGGAGGCTAATGGTCACAGCGCTTAAGCTAGCCAAGGATCTCAACAAAATCTCTCTGGAGGAACTTGTCAGCTCCCTCAGAAGTCACGAGATAGAGCTAGAAGCAGATGAATCTCAAAAGCAAGGTAAGCCATTAGCTTTAAAATCTAACAGAAAGTCTGACTCCAAAGTTTTGCAGGCTATAGAAGAAACCTCTGATGGGTCCTCATCAGAAGAAGATGAACTATCTCTCCTCTCCAGAAGGGTGAACCAATTATGGAAGCAGAGGCAAAGGAAGTTCAGGAATCCCAGAAAATCAGAATGAATCTTTCTCCAGATACAGAAGGTCAGAATCCTCTGGACACAGCAGATCTGAAGGTTCTTCAGGAAACAGAAAGCCAAACAACAAAGACATCATCTGCTATGTCCAAAGCTTCAGAAGGAAAAGCCCAAAAAGAAGTTTGGCAAGGAAAAGAAGAAAAGTCTCATGGCTACATGGGATGATTCTGACACATCTGAAGCTGACTCAGAATCAGATGATGAAAGAGCAAACATAGCTCTCATGGAAAACATAACAGAAGACAGTGAAGCTTCTGAGTCAGAATCTGAATCAGATACAGAAGAGGTATTCCCTGACTTTACTATAAACTTTACTAAGGCTGAACTAGCTGAAAGCCTTAATGAAATTCTGGAAAGATATCAGCAGATCAGAGTCAAATTCAGAAACCTGAAAAGGGATCTTGCTTCTGACTCTGATAAGACTGAGAGTCTCAAATTGGAGAATTCTGAGTTAAAAGATAAAATTTCAAAATTAGAAAACCAATTGCAAAACTCTCAAAAGGAAACAATCCCTGAAACTCCCAGCAATACTGATGAGATCATCAAGGAGTATGATCACAGCTTTCAGAAGTTTCTAGCTAAAAACATTGACAGAAGCAAAATGGCTTCAATGATCTATGTAGCAGAAATGGCAGAAAAGGGATAGGATATCAAGGTAAGGTACCTACACCAAAAAATGCCATGAATTTAGTTATAAAACGTACTCCACTTGATTCACACTTTATATATGGGCACACACATGACATAAAATATACAAGTAGTGATTACTCTGTCAAACCAAAATTCAAACAGAGTTTTGGTAAAACTAACAAATCAGGACCCAAGAAAATATGGGTACCTAAGGATAAAATAATACATGTGGCAGATATCTTTAGCAGCAAAGCAGAAACACCAATCATGGTACCTGGACTCTGGCTGCTCACGACACATGACGGGAAGAAGGCATATGTTCCAAAGCCAGGAACTTAAGCCTGGAGGCCACGTAGGTTTTGGAGGCAATCAGAGAGGAAAGATCATTGGCTCTGGAACAGTAGGTAATGGAAATCTTCCCTCTATAAGTAATGTTTTATTAGTAGATGGATTAATGCATAATCTGTTATCCATAAGTCAATTAAGTGATAACGGTTATGATATAATCTTCAATCAAAATTCATGCAAAGCTGTTAGTCAGAAAGATGGGACTATCCTATTTAATGGAAATAGGAAAAACAACATTTATAAAATAAAATTTTCTGAACTAAAAAGTCAGAATGTAAAGTGTCTTCTGTCTGTTAACAACGAGCAATGGATCTGGCACAGAAGATTGGGACATGTTAGTATGAGAAGAATATCTCAGATTAACAAACTCAATCTGGTCAGAGGACTTCCTAACCTGAAGTTCAATTCAGATGCTCTGTGTGAAGCATGTCAGAAAGGCAAGTTTGCAAAACCAGATTTCAAATCCAAAAACGTTGTTTCCACCTCCAAGCCATTAGAACTTCTGCACATTGACTTATTTGGACCAGTTAAAACTGCTTTAGTCAGTGGCAAGAAGTATGGGTTAGTAATCGTAGATGACTATAGCAGATGGACATGGGTAAAGTTATTAAGACACAAGGACGAGTCACACTTTAATGGTGGAGAGTTTGAAAACAAAGATTTTGAGTTATTCTTTAATGATAAAGGCATTCTGCATGATTTCTCTTGTCCTAGAACTCCCCAGTAAAATGGAGTTGTAGAACGAAAGAACAGAACATTGCAAGAAATGGCCAAAACCATGATCAACGAGACTAACATTGCTAAGATCTTCTGGGCATAGGCAATAAACACAGCGTGTTACATTCAGAATAGAATCTCCATAAGACCTATTCTGGAAAAGACTCCATATGAATTGTGGAAGAACAGAAAGCCCAACATTTCCTATTTTCACCCATTTGGATGTACTTTTTTTATTCTGAATACAAAAAATTATTTGAACAAGTTTGACTCTAAAGCACAAAAGTGTATTATGTTAGGATACTCTGAACGCTCAAGAGGGTATAGAGTATACAATACAGAAACACAAATTGTGGAAGAATCAATCAGTGTTCGTTTTGATGATAAGCTTGACTGTCAAAAGTCAAAGCAGAATGAATTCCTTGCAGGTATGGAAGTTGAACTCACGGGTACTGATGAAAAATCATCAGAAGCTCTCAACAGAGACACTCCCTTAACATCAGAAAGAGTAACTGCAAACAATCCAGCACCTTCTGTTGATCAACTCCAGAAAATACTATCCAGGAGCAGCATGGATCACCCAGAAGAAACAATCCTAGGAAGAAAGGAAGATCCAATCATAACAAGATCTAGCTTCAGAAACTTTGAAGAATCCCTCATGGGACTTGTTTCTCTAATTGAACCATCAACAATAGATGAAGCACTTCTGGACAATGACTGGATTCTAGCAATGCAAGAGGAGCTAAATCAATTCACAAGAAATGACGTATGGGATCTAGTTCCCAAACCAAAAGGATTCAACGTCATTGGAACAAAATGGGTGTTCAGAAACAAACTGAATGAACAAGGTGAAGTCATCAGAAACAAAGCACGACAGGTAGCACAAGGTTATAGACAGCAAGAAGGAATAGACTATACAGAAACCTTTGCTCCAGTCGCCAGGTTAGAATCTATCAGACTCTTAATCTCATTTGCTGTTAATAAAGGCATCACTCTATATCAGATGGATGTTAAGAGTGCATTCTTAAATGGATATATAGAAGAAGAGGTATATGTGCACCAACCCCCTGGTTTTGAAAGTTCCAAAAAACCAGAATATGTTTTCAAACTAAAGAAGTCACTATATGGTCTGAAACAAGCTCCCAGAGCTTGGTATGAAAGACTTAGTAACTTCCTGTTAGAAAAGGAATTCACCAGAGGGAAAGTGGACACTACCTTGTTCTGTAAGACAGTTAAGAATGACATTTTAGTATGTTAGATTTATGTTGATGACATCATATTTGGATCTACTAAACCCTCTCTGGGAAGAAAGTTTGCTAAATGTATGCAGGCAGAATTTGAGATGAGCCTGATGGGGGAACTAAAATTCTTTCTGGGCATTCAGATTAATCAAACCCCAGAAGGAACTTACATTCATCAGAGCAAATATGTCAGAGAACTTCTGAAGAAATTTGATCTCTCAGAATGTAAGCCATCAAAGATTCCAATGCATCCCACGTGCATTCTGGAAAGAGAAGAGGTAAGTAAAAAGGTAGAACAGAAGGTCTACAGAGAAAATCAAGTGATTACAGCTTAGTAGGATATTGTGATGCTGATTTCGCTGGAGACAGAGTAGAGCGTAAAAGCACTTCTGGAAGCTGCCAGTTTCTAGGAGAAAATATGATCTCATGGTCCAGCAAAAGACAATCCACAATAGCTCTATCAACAACAGAAGCTGAATACATAGCAGCAGCTGGTTGCAGCACACAAATGCTCTGGATGAAAAGTCAACTTGAGGACTTCCAGATATTTGAGAGTAACATCCCTATCCTCTATGACAATACTTCTGCTACTTCTACTTTATGTCTCAGCAAAAATCCTATTTTGCATTCTAGGGATAAGCATATAGAAATAAAACATCATTTTATTAGGGAATATATTCAGAAAGGGATTTTAAATTTAAAATTTATTAACACAGACCATCAATGGGCTGATATTTTTATAAAACCTCTTTCTGAAGACAGGTTCAACTTCATTCTGAAACATCTCAGCATGAAGCTCTGCCCAGAATAAAATTGTTTTGATTCTATATCCTAACCTTCAGAATCTATCCATGAAGATCTGAGCGCTTCATTTCAAGGATAGAAATGTGCTGTTCACTCAAGCAAACAAGTGTCATCCAGTCATCAGCTAATTTCTGAGGCTGAACACGCGTTCACGTTTCTGAAAAGGCAAAAGCGCTGATTGGATGCATTGAGACACATGTCATGGGTAACCGTTCCAATATCTTTCTGAATCCCCTAAAATCAGCTATCATTAAATGCTAATAATCATTACAATTAATTTCTCTCTCTTGCCGTTTATGTTTTCAAAATTGTTTAGAAATCTATTTAAACACACTTCACACCATTTACACTCTTTTACCTTCACTTTCATTTTCTCTCAAGCTTATTGTTTTCAGTGTGCATATTTTCTCAAAACCCTTTCATTTTTCTTCACAAAAAACCTTCGTGTGAACATGGCTTCCTCCAGCATTCCTACCTCAAGTGCTCAGAAATTAGTTTATATGAACAATACGAAGAACCCTACCGAACGCTTCTCACTCCAATCAAAAATCTAGAGGTTCTGTCAGAATTGATCGTGGATTTCAACAGCCTTCAAGAGAATGGGTTTAATCTATCTGAAGAGGTTAAGGCTCAAGGCTGGGAAAAGTATTTTGACAGACTGGTGGGTCCAACATTCCCTATTCTGGTAAAGGAATTTTGGATTCATGCTTCTATTTCAAACCATCAAGTTACGTCTTACATCATGGGGAAGAAGATTGTTATTACTGAGGACCTCATTGCACGTTTAATAGGCTATAGTGGTGGTGGTGTTCGTTGCATTGACATGGCAGAAAGGTGCGCTGATGCTTCCCTAATTGCAAGGGAAATCTTCACTCTGGGGCTTCCCTCCAACAAGATAAGGGATTTAAAAGACCAACACAGAATTTGGGCCAAGATCATTCTGGGTTGCATAAACCACAGGAAGCCTACCAGCTCTCCTGATTACATCAATATTGATCAGCAGTTTCTGATCTATTTCATCTCTCAGAAGATCAAGGTAAATCTGGCTCATCTTCTGTTTAACCATCTGAAGACCAGTGTTAAGGAAACAAGAGAAGAGGAACGTACAAAAAGGGATTGGATACCCTTAGGAAGACTGATATTAGATATTCTAACAGAGAATAAGCTGATTGATCATATGACAAAGGCTCAAGAAATTATCTCTCTGGAAGCTACTGTTGGCAAACAGCTGAATGCCAAGAATCTGAAGAAGATGAAGTTGATTGAGAACATCAAGAAGGAGCCCAACGTCACTCCTTTTGCTGCCATCTCCAGCAGAAGAGTCCCTCTGGATAACTTCCCTCTATTCTCAGAGATTGATTCTAAACCAGACATAATACTCAGATATCTGGATCCTTGCAAGGCTGATGGCACAACACCAAATTTGAACATCCAGGATCTGCAGCAGAAGGCTCCAGAAGTTGTGCTAAAGAAGACAAAGAAAAGGAAAGCTGTAGCAGAAGGATCATCTCAGCAGACTCCTAAGAAGAGAGGTAATCCTTCTTCTGTAACTGTTTTAGATTCAATTTCTGTATCAACATCCATCCCAATTCCCACTCCATCTGATAACCCTACACCTCAAACTTTTGATGATTTTGACTTTGACTTTGACCCTTCTGAATCATTAACTCTTAGAAGATCTCGCTCCCAACCATAAAATCCAAATACTGAAGCCATACCAGAACAAGAACTTGCATAAGTTCTATCTGATATAGACCAACACACTTCTGCTCCCATACCAGATAATCCAAACCATGAAACCACAACAGAACCACAACCAGAAATTCCCATATCACCACAACCAGAAATTCCCCTCTCTCCAGAACCAGAAATCCCACTACCTTCATCTCCTCAACCAAAAATTAATCCACCCTCTCCACAACTTGAGGTTCAAACTTCTGAGGCTCAACCCTCTGAACCCCCTGAACCAGAACCTCATAATCAAACTGTTGATTCTGATACCATTCCCATTCCCGGAATCACACAACCTCTGGCCATTCATTTGCCCTTTGGTACCATTGTGAATTTTCCCCAACTTCCCTCTTCACCAGAACTAACTCCACCAAATTCCCCATCAAGTCCAATCATAATTCCTGACTCTCCCACTCCCTCACCAAAGAGCAATCCAGAAGACAACATCAAGACTGTCATTGACTTAACAGTTTTTGAACGTCTTGCTGCCATCAACCACAAAACTGCTATCCCAAAACCAAAACATCCAGATGTTGGTACCAGCATATTGAACTTTGAAACAGAAGTACATAAGTGGATCACTTCTCTGAAACAAGCTAGTCTTGAGCTGGTTGATCCTGCTGTATCAGACTACCTTTGGACAAACTTCAGAAGATGGGTATGCTCTGAAACTTTTAAGTTGCAAGAAAAGAGATACGGACAAGCTCAACAGAACTTCAGCAATCTGCTGAAAGAAATTGAAGGTCCAGTTCTGATCAAGCTGCTTAAAGAAGAAGTTCTCCCTCTGGACATTGCTCCCTGGTCTGAATATCGTCCAGCATCCAAAGTTCAACCTGATACTCAAGAGCAGATGGTTCCAGCTGAAGACATGGGTCAAGAAGAAGATATTGCAGAAAGCTCTGAGAAGCATCCTGTTTCTGAAGATCCTCAAGCTTCCTCCCTTGACAGGAAGACTCTAGAAGATCTGAAAAGATCTGATATGCTGATGAAGGAAAGAATGGATAAGCAGGACAACAAAATTGATGCAATAGCGAACATGGTAACTCAGCAACAGGAAACCAGCATCCAAATCAAGAGCATGTTGGAAGCTCTGTTCACACGTCTTCCACCTCCCTCTTAGAATTTCCTTGTTTTTTTTAACATGTATGTCTGTAATATTTTTACATTGTTCTAAACTTATCATTGCTTCTGGTTTTAATATAAAAGCATTTTAACTCTGATTATTTTAGCTCTGATTATTTGTGCTTTTTGATAACTGACAAAAAGGGGGAGAAAGAATGATATTTTTCAATAACAGATTACTGAGACAGAAGTCTCAAACATTCTGATTTATTTAAATTTCTCTCTTCTGAAAAGCTTACAGGTACAAAAAACTCTGATGAATCTGATGAACTCTGATACAATAAAGTTCTGATGCTCAAAGTCTCATGGAATTAAAGGGAAGTAATCAACTCAGGGGGAGTTTTCTCTTCTTAATTCTATACTTTTTATTCTTCATTTTTAATTGAAAAATCTGGTTTTTGTCATCATAAAAAAGGGGGAGATTGTTAGAACATAGTTTGATTCTACAACCCTTAATTAAAGTTTTGATGATAACAAAATACAAAGAATAAAATAAATTCAAAGATATATATATATATAGAACAAATATGCTTCTTAAAATTATGTTTTGTGTATACAGAAGTTCTGGTGGAATCAACATCAGAAGATCAGCAATATATCAGCATCAGAAGATCAATAACATATGCTACACGCTGAAGCTACCAGATCATACGTTGAAGCTTGATGACCAGAATCTGCGCATAAACACATACACTCTGACTCTGATCAAGATCTTTACCAAGTCATCAGCACTCAGAAGCGTCAGCATAAGTTTAAAGCAGAAGACTCTTAAGCGTTACTATGTATTCAAGACAGAATTAATTACCAACGGCTTTATTCAAGACAAGATCTTCTCAATAAGGAAAGTGCATTATTATCATTGAAATGGCTTTATGGACAACATTCTATACCTTGGCTATATATACAAGTCTGTGTGAGAAAAAGACAACGCTAATATACGCACGCACTCATACATTTTGCTAAGCCTTCAAACCACACCTACGCAAACGCATTAGCAATTCAGTTTTTATTCCAAGCTTAAATTGTGTATTATCACAGTTGTGATATATAGTTTTGTTAGAAAACATTAACACACATCATTGTTCAATTATCTGTAAAGAGATTTCCTTGAGATAAACTGGTTTGTGGTTATACTCAAGAAGGCTTTAACAGTTGTTAAAGTAGTTGTTGTATTCCTTTGAATATAGTGGATTAAGACCTCGTTGGAGAGAGGCGAAATCACCTTGACGGGTGGACTGGAGTAGTTTGAGATCAAACGAACCAGGATAAAAATACAGTGTTGTTTAATATTTTGATTTAAGTTTTACAATTCAACCCCCCTTCTTGTGTTTTTCACATCTTCATGTCTTATCTCTTAAAATTAGCCAACACACTTGTGTTTCAAAATTTTAAAAGAGGAACTACGTGTATCCTGATCCCCTATTGCACGAAAGGTGGTACGTAGGAACTAAAGGTTAGCAACCGCAGCAGGTGCAAAAATCTTAAAAAATATTTCTCTTCTCACCTCCACCATCCATTTTCTATACAACACATTTTCATAGTCAAAATATACAGATTTTACAAAGAGGTTCCTGCGGAGTACCGTAGATGTTTAGGGTGATAATACCTTCCCTTTGCATAACCAACCCCCTTACCTTGAATCTTTCCCCCTCTTTTTTGGTATTCGCTCTTTTCCCATTCCTTTGGAAACAATAAAGCACGGTGGCGATTTTTTATTTTGATTTGTATAAAGTCTAGTTAATCCAATGGCTTAGTCTTGAACATTTCTACCTCTACAGAAAAATGGCAATTTCACTGGGGAAAGATTGACCTCTTACTGGTCTATCCCTAAGTGGGTTGAGCATATCTTTGTTTATATCTGTATATGTGCTATTTCTGTTTATGTGTTATATTTTGTATATATGTTTGTTTGGATTTTCCTGGTTTTCAGGGTGCTTGGTGATTACTCATGAGTCCTATACCCGGACTTGGGCAAACTTTAAGATACGATAGGCGATATAGTCATGTTAACTTTGAGGGAGTAATCCCAAAAAAGGAGGCATGAGATCCCCTACTCAGTGGAGGCCCCTTTGACTGTAGTGTCGTTTACCGAGTAATCGGGAAAATGTAATGCTTTCAACCTGGGAGCTTGCTGAAACTGAGGACCGTAGAATACCAAACCCATCTTGGCCTTTTAGGTGTAGTGCGGAAGCTATGACGGAGTAATTCGGAAGTAGTTGTCATGCAATACTATGCTCGGACGAGTCTTTCTTGAGAATATTACTAATTACCAAGTTAATCGGGAAGTTGGTAATATCTGAAGGAAGTTGGGTAGTACCTTCGACCTCATGCTCGTGACATTGAACCTATGAACCCTATATATGTGATCTTGTGTGTGGTTGTTGCATCATGCATCCATGCACTCATAATCATCTTTTAAAGAAAACAATATTTCAAGGGATTTAAAGGTTGACTATTTGTGAATATCTCAGGTACTTTTAACCATGGATTATGGAAAGAGAAAGACTGGGAAATACAGTTTCAAGGATCCCAAGATAGATGAGTTGATCAGTCTAATTCCAGAGATCGAGTGTTCTACAGACTTTCGGAAGAAGTATGGATCCATTATTCCTCTCATGAAGCTGAAGATGAAGGAGGGTATTCTCTCGACCTTGGTCCAGTTCTATGATCCAATGTATCACTGCTTTACTTTTCCCGATTATCAGTTGATGCCTACACTGGAGGAGTATTCTTATCTATTGGATTTACCTGTTACCGATCGTGTTCCTTTTACTGGTTTGGAGGGTGAGCCAAAACCACATGAGATTGCTGCTTTGATTCATCTGGGAAAGTCGAGGTGGAAGCCCATATGACTACTAAAGGAGGTATTAGAGGATTACCAGCTCAGTTCTTATTGGAGAAAGCTCGTTACTTTTCCAAAATGAAGAGTACGGTTGCTTTTGAAGCCATCTTTACTTTACTTGCTTACGAATTGTTCTTATTTCCTAATGTGGACAAGTTTGTCAACATTAACGCTATTAGGATTTTCATGAGTGGAAACCCAGTTCCTACATTGTTGGGTGATGCTTATTACTCTGTTCATCTTCGGAGTTCTTATCACGGGGGAATGATTATCTGTTGCACGCCTTTGTTGTACTGGAGGTTCATCTCTCATATGCCTCAGTCTGATGCTTTTTAGGATGTCAAGAAAGTACCCTGATGGGCTCCTAAGATCATGGCACTTACTCACTCGGATATTGATTGGTATCATCGAGCTTACCAGGATGTGGAGATTATTGACCGTTGTGGTAGTTTCCCCAATGTACCTCTTCTTGGTACAAAGGGAGGAATTAACTATAACCTTGTTCTTGCACGACGACAACTTGGTTACCCGATGAGGGATAAACTGAATATTATTCATTTGAGTAGTTTCTTTATGAAGGAAGGAGAAGACCATAGGGAAGCTAGGGAGAAGATTGTGAAGGCCTGGCATCACATTCATAAGAAGAGTAGGAAGGATTTGGGACCTAGGGGTGCTGTTTCTTTGGAGCCATATCTTCAGTGGGTCCGATCGAGAGCCATTCAGTTGAAGATGCCGTATACTCGAGAGACACCCATGCATGACCTATTTGTGAAGACCACTCCTCCCTTATTAGATGATCTAGAAGAGCTGCAACTTGCTTTGGTTAGGATGCAACAGGAAAGGGATGCTTGGAAGAACAAGTTCCAGACTTTAGAGAGTTCCTACAGAGCAGACCTGAAGGAGAAAGACGATTTGATCGAGATCCTTGAGAGTTGGGCGGTAGAGTCTATGGAGAGGCAAGGGGATTATTTTCCCCTAAGTCTTAAACAGGTGCTGGTTACTCACTTCCTGATCCAGATGATTGGAAAGAGGTTGCCATCAGACATGTGGAAGAAAACCAGAGGTTGAGGGCTCAGATTGTCAGGCTCACAGGGAAGCGCCAGCGTACAGATTGATCTCCATCAGTTCTTTTTCTCAGGATTTTAGATTGTGTTTTCATATTGTACTTGGGATCATCGAAACTTGTAATCCATTTTGAAGTTATTATAATAAAAAAAATTAGTATTTCAAAAGCTTTATTACTTTGATGTTTGCGATATGTCTATAAATCTTAAATCCCTTGAAATATTAAATAATGAAGTGAAAATAATCATGTGCATTGCATGTCATGCATTTCTTATGCATACCCAGGTGTCTTACCAAGCTTCTTTACTTCATTCAGCAAGCTGACTCATCACTACAACACTCGGGCTAATTTCAAAAAGAAGATGGACAACTTAGAACAGGAGAATCGCGAGCTGCGCGAAGAAGTTTCTGCTTTGAAGGCCGACATCCTTTGAGGTACCTTATGGGTAGTACCTTCTACCTCATGCTCGTGACATTGAACCTATGAACCCTATATATGTGATCTTGTGTGTGATTGTTGCATCATGCATCCATGCACTCATAATCATCTTTTAAAGAAAACAATATTTCAAGGGATTTAAAGGTTGACTATTTGTGAATATCTCAGGTACTTTTAACCATGGATTCTGGAAAGAGAAAGACTGGGAAATACAGTTTCAAGGATCCCAAGATAGATGAGTTGATCAGTCTAATTCTAGAGATCGAGTGTTCTACAGACTTTCGGAAGAAGTATGGATCCATTATTCCTCTCATGAAGCTGAAGATGAAGGAAGGTATTCTCTTGACCTTGGTCCAGTTCTATGATCCAATGTATCACTGCTTTACTTTTCCCGATTATCAGTTGATGCCTACACTGGAGGAGTATTCTTATCTATTGGATTTACCTGTTACCGATCGTGTTCCTTTTACTGGTTTAGAGGGTGAGCCAAAACCACATGAGATTGCTGCTTTGATTCATCTGGGAAAGTCTGAGGTGGAAGCCCATATGACTACTAAAGGAGGGATTAGAGGATTACCAGCTCAGTTCTTATTGGAGAAAGCTCGTTAATTTTCCAGAATGAAGAGTACGGTTGCTTTTGAAGCCATATTTACTTTACTTGCTTACGAATTGTTCTTATTTCCTAATGTGGACAAGTTTGTCGACATTAACGCTATCAGGATTTTCATGAGTGGAAACCCAGTTCCTACATTGTTGGGTGATGCTTATTACTCTGTTCATCTTCGGAGTTCTTATCATGGGGGAATGATTATGTGTTGCACGCCTTTGTTGTACCGGTGGTTCATCTCTCATATGCCTCAATCTGATGCTTTTTAGGATGTCAAGAAAGAACCCCGGTGGGCTCCTAAGATCATGGAACTTACTCACTCGGATATTGATTGGTATCATCGAGCTTACCAGGATGTGGAGATTATTGACAGTTGTGGTAGTTTCCCCAATGTACCTCTTCTTGGTACAAAGGGAGGAATTAACTATAACCCTGTTCTTGCACGACGACAGCTTGGTTACCCGATGAGGGATAAACCGAATAGTATTCATTTGAGTAGTTTCTTTATGAAGGAAGGAGAAGACCATAGGGAAGCCAGGGAGCATATTGTGAAGGCCTGGAATCACATTCATAAGAAGAGTAGGAAGGATTTGGGACCTAGGGGTGCTATTTCTTTGGATTCATATCTTCAGTGGGTCTGATCGAGAGCCATTCAGTTGAAGATGCCGTATACTCGAGAGACACCCATGCATGACCTATTTGTGAAGACCACTCCTCCCTTATTAGATGATCTAGAAGAGCTGCAACTCGCTTTGGTTAGGATGCAACAGGAAAGGGATGCTTGGAAGAACAAGTTCCAGACTTTAGAGAGTTCCTACAGAGCAGACTTGAAGGAGAAAGACGATTTGATCGAGATCCTTGAGAGTTGGGCGGTAGAGTCTATGGAGAGGCAAGGGGATTATTTTCCCCTAAGCCTTAAACAGGTGCTGGTTACTCACTTCCTGATCCAGATGATTGGAAAGAGGTTTCCATCAAACATGTGGAAGAAAACCAGAGGTTGAGGGCTCAGATTGTCAGGCTCACAGGGAAGCGCCAACGTACAGATTGATCTCCATCATTTCTTTTTCTCAGGATTTTAGATTTTATTTTCATCTTGTACTTGAGATCATTGAAACTTGTAATCCATTTTGAAGTTATTATAATAAAAAAATTTAGTATTTCAAAAGCTTTATTACTTTGATGTTTGTGATATGTCTATAAATCTTAAATCCCTTGAAATATTAAATAATGAAGTAAAAATAATCATGTGCATTGCATGTCATGCATTTCTTATGCATACCCAGGTGTCTTACCAAGCTTCTTTACTTCATTCAGCAAGCTGACTCATCACTACAACACTCGGGCTAATTTTAAAAAGAAGATGGACAACTTAGAACAGGAGAATCGTGAGCTGCGCGAAGAAGTTTCTGCTTTGAAGGCCGGCATGGCCAATTTGACTACTCTAATGGAAGCTCTGGTGGTTGCTCAGAATCAGCCACCGAGTGTTCAACCTCAACCAACAAGGGCAAATACTGAAGTTCCAACTGTTCATGTATCTGCTACTCCGGTTGTTGTTCAAAACCATATGCCTCAAGGTTATCCATGGGGAATGCCAGAGAAGTTTGCACCTGAAGGTTTCAATCTTGGCCCTCAAGATGCTCTAGTGGTTCAGACTGTTGTTACTCCGGCACCTCCTGTGGTGCATACTGTTCCTGCTGCACCTCCTTCGGTGAATTTGGTTCCATTTGTTAATGAAGATGTGTGTCGTCCTTTCCCTCCGCTGAGTGAAGACTTGGGTCTTTATGACTGAATGGATGATTTTCAAGAGCAGTTTGATAGAATGCAAATAGAGATGAAGGCTCTTAGGGGAAAAGAGCTATTTGGGAAGAATGTGAATGAGCTGTGTTTGGTCCCGAATGTTAAGATACCTGCTAAGTTCAAGGTCCCAGAATTTGAGAAGTATAAGGGTAACACTTGTCCTCGCGCTCACCTGGTAATGTACGTAAGGAGAATGTCTACCCACACTGATGACCAGCGTCTGCTGATTCACTTTTCTCCGGATAGTTTGACCAGCGCAGCACTGAAGTGGTATATGAGCTTGGACAGCGCCAACATCCATACGTTTAATGATTTGGGAGAAGCATTCATCAAACAATACAAGTACAATGTGGACATGGCGCCCGACCATGACCAACTTAGGTCCATGGTTCAGAAAGACAGGGAATCGTTCAAAGAGTATGTGCAGAGATGACGCGAAGTAGCTGCCCAAGTGATTCCTCCCATGGAAGAGAAAGAAATGACTAATATTTTTCTGAAGACGCTGGGTGCTTTCTACTACGAAAGGATGGTAGCAAGTGCGCCAAGTGATTTTACAGAGATGGTAGGAATGGGTTTCCGCCTAGAAGAGGCTGTAAGAGAAGGTCGTTTGATGAAGAGTGAAGGATTTGGGGGTGTGAAGAAGCCATCTTATGGGTTTACCAAGAAGAGAGAAGGGGATACAAATGTTGTTATACAAGATAGGAGGGTAAACGCTCCTAGAAGGAATTATCAGCGTCACCAGCAAGTCGCCTCGGTTACTCTTGTTATGAATGCTGCTCCAACTATCGTTGCTTATCAAAGACCGTCCCAGCAGGGGAACCAAGGGAATAATCAGAGAAGGGAGAACTATGACCCTATTCCCATGAGCTATGCAGAGCTACTACCGGCATTGATTCAAAAGAAGTTGGTTCAAACCCGACCACCTCCTGTCGTACCATCACCATTGCCTTGGTATTACAAGGCAGACCAAACATGTGCTTTTCATCAGGGAGCACCAGGGCATAGTGTTGAGAATTGTTATCCTTTGAGGACTGAAGTGCAAAGGTTGGTGAAGTCTGGAATTCTATCTTTCAAGGACATGGGACCTAATGTGAAAGATAATCCTCTACCCAAGCACGGGGGAGTAAATACTGTAAATATGGTGGTCGGTTATCCAGGCAACTTCCAGATTTTTGACATTAATCTGGTTAGATGAGATTTGGTGAAAATGCACGCAGACCTCTGTGAATTCAACTACTATACGCATGACCACATCGGTTGTGCTGTTTACAGTACAGATATACAGGGTTGCGAGAAGATAAAGGTTGATTTATAGGAGATGATGGATGAGGGTTTAATCCACATAATCAGGCCTAGGGAAAAGTATGAAGAGGAAGTGAATATGGTTTCTGGATGTCCTGGTGAATTCAAAATTTTTGATATGGAGTATTTGAATGAGGATCTTGTGCAGTTGCATGCTACCTTCTATCGTACTGCTGGGCAGGTGGAATACCAATATGGGTCTTGCATAGTTTGCTGTCGAGACCCCTAAGGATGTTCTATTGTGAGGGAGGGTGTTCAGTTGCTGTTAGACAATGGAACTATCAAGATCACAGGTCATAGGGATGATTATCATGAGATTGATATGGTTGAAGTTTTTTTAATGGAAGAAGATTCAGAGGAAGAGTATGCCTCTGCGGATGAGTATTTCTCTTCAGACGAAGATTTGTTTTCCAGAAATGACTTTTTGATGTCTGATTGTGTTGAAGAATAGGGTAAACGTCATTGTGCCTTGTTTTAGTGCACCCGCTCATCTTGAAGTAGAGTACCATATCAAACCAGTTGTTACCCCATTGGTAATTAGTCTGCCAGGTCCTATTCCCTACAAATCAGATAAGGTTGTGCCTTATAAATACAACGCTACAATATTAGAAGATGGGGTGGAAGTTCCCATCCAGCTAATGCCTGTTGTTGGAAATATAGCTGAAAATAGCAGGGTGACCCGTAACGGCCGTGTGTTTGCGCCAGTTGTTCGAAGAGATGTTGCTGTTGTAAAGAAAATTGCTAAGAATGATGAGCCTGAGAAGGCTACAGGAGAGACTAGTGGAGCTACATTAGAGAAATAAGTGGATGATATTTTGAAGATAATTAAGATGAGCGACTACAAAATTGTAGATCAGCTACTGCAGACTCCTTCAAAGATATATATCCTAGCTTTATTGATGAACTCCTCCACTCATAGAGAATCATTGATGAGAGTACTAGACCAAGATTTTGTGGAGAGTGACATGCCATTAGATCAATTCAGCAGCGTAATTGGAAACATTACGTCATGTAATAACTTGAGTTTCTGCAATGATGAGTTACCAGATGAAGGGAGGAATCACAACCTGGCCCTCCACATATCTATGAACTGTAAGAATGATTCGTTGTCCAATGTGCTAATTGATAATGGATTCGCGTTGAATGTTATACTGAGGAGTACTCTCATGAAGTTAAAGTATCAAGGAGCACCTATGCGCCCGAGTGGCATCATTGTAAAGGAATTTGATGGGTCGAGGAAATCTGTCATCGGTGAAGTGGACTTACCCATCCATATAGGACCACATTTGTTCCTGATAACCTTCCAGGTCATGGACATTATTCCTGCATATAGTTGTTTGCTAGGACGGCCATGGATACATGAAGCAGGGGCTGTCACTTCGACTCTGCATCAGAAGCTAAAGTTTGTGCGTGAAGGGAAGGTAGTGATCATAAATGGGGAGCAGGCATTGTTGATATCCCATTTATCCTCTTTCAGTATTGTGGAAGCGGATGAGGCTGCTGTTGGAACCCAGTTCCAAGCCTTATCCATTGACAACATAAGGAGAAATGAGAATTCTGTGGTTTCGCTGAAGGACGCGCATCAGGTTGTGCGCAATGGCCATAATACAGTTTCGGGACGACTTGCGGATCCTCCCGTGAACAAGAACAGAGCTGGTTTGGGTTTCTCTTCGAAGAATGGCAAAGGCGAAAGTTTGAAGTCAAAGTCTACTGTGAACAGTTATCAGGATGTTTTCTGCAGCGGAGGCTACCTCCATCCAATTGGTTCTGGAATTAATGTTGTTGACGAGGATGAAGCAGAGCAGAAAGTACTAAATTATGTGATGCATGGAGTCAGAGTTCAGAACTGGTTCACCATTGATGTTTCTTCTTGCATACATGTTTCAAAGTAATTTGTTTTGTTAATCTGTTTCTTTCTTTTGAAAAGCTTTCACTCTGCCCAAGGTGGAAGTATTAATGTTGTAGGGCTTATCTGTTTGCTGTGACTTTTGAGATCATTAATAAAAGTTGTCTTTGCTTCCCAAATTATGTCTTTTTCTTCTGCCTTTTCTTGGAAAATGGTAATCAGAAAAAACCTTTCAAAAATAAATAATAACTTAAAATTAATCTGCATGATCACTTGTTATATGTGTCAGTTTCTAAAAGCAATCATAAATCATATGTGCAGATTAATTAAAATAATCGTTGAATACAATGACCCTGCACCCTCTCCCAACTTTGAATGTCTTGTGTTTGGGGTTGAAGAAGAAGATTATGATGAGATTCCAGAAGATGTCTCACGGTTGCTTGAGCACGAGGAAAATACCATTCAGCCATATAAGGAGCCTTTGGAAGTGATTAATTTGGGTTCAGAAGAAGATCTGAAGGAAGTCAAGATTTGAGCATCGTTACATCCCGATGTGAAGAGAAGGTTAATTGAGTTGTTGAAAGAGTATGTGGATATTTTTGCTTGGTCTTATCAAGATATGCCTGGTCTAGATATAGATATTGTCGAGCATCGTTTTTCGTTGAAGCCAGAGTGTCCGCCAGTTAAACAAAAGATGAGAAGAACCCACCCAAATATGGCAGTAAATATCAAAGAGGAGGTCCTAAATCAGATTAATGCTGGTTTTCTTGTGACGTCAGTGTATCCTCAATGGATTTCCAATATTTTCCCAGTACCGAAAAAAGACAGAAAAGTCCGCATGTGCGTAGATTACAGAGATCTAAATAAAGCTAGTCTAAAAGATGATTTTCCATTGCCTCACATCGACATGTTAATGGACAGCACAACAAAATTCAAAGTATTCTCGTTCATGGACGGATTTTCCGGGTATAATCAAATAAGAATGGCTCCAGAGGACATGGAAAAAACAACGTTTATCACACCCTGGGGAACATTCTGTTACAGAGTGATGCCCTTCGGGTTGAAGAACGCTGGTGTAACGTACCAGAGGGCTATGACAACCCTATTCCATGATTTGATGCACAAAGAAATCGAAGTATATGTTGATGATATGATTGCCAAATCCCAGACTGAAGAAGGGCATATAGAAGATTTGTTGAAGTTGTTTCAGCGTCTGAGGAAGTATCGTCTCCGCTTGAATCCAAATAAATGTACCTTAGGTGTTCGATCGGGGAAATTGTTGGGTTTCATTGTTAGCCAGAAAGGAATTGAAGTTGACCATGATAAAGTCAAAGCAATTCAAGAAATTCCAGCATCAAAAACTGAAAAGCAAGTCAGGGGTTTCCTCGGGCGTTTGAATTATATTTCCAGATTTATTTCCCACATGACTGCAACATGTGAACCAATCTTTAAGTTGTTAAAGAAATATCAAGGTTGTGTATGGACGGATGACTGTTGTGATCGGTGGGAATAGAACTGACTATTTTGAAATGCTGGTTCGCGTTTCGAAAAATGTCGCGGTAAGCAAGAGTCGCCACCGTCTTTTATTTTCCCCAACAAGGAAAGGACAAAAGCACAGCAAAATTCCTTTTCGAGATGTTTCTCGGGTTCGGGAGGTAGATTATAGAAAGGGAAGGTGTTAGCACCCTTTCTATCCGTGGTTATCCACGGGCTCTTAGGTACTTGCTCACTATGTTTTCAAAATGTTTTGCTTTTCTTGAGTTTGTGGGTTTTGAAAAAGTTTGTTTGAAAACTTCGATTTAACTCTTGTATATATCCTCAAGAGTGTATGAAGTGTTGTTTGAAAACTTTTGTCAGAAAAGTGTAGGTGCGAAAAGTATTTTTGTTTTGAAAGAGCAAGTACCTGAGAACCTCTACCTACTCAAAAGAAATTAAGTTGTGCAAATGTCCTTTAGACAGCGCTATCCCACTATTGAGAAGTAGGTAGCACCGTCATTGGAGTTTTCGGGTCAATTCGATGTTAGGGACATGTGGTCACTAAAGCAATAGTAGGACGCCTTAGCGGTAACCCTAATGTCTTAGATCATTTTTTTATCGAGGCAACCGTTTCGAGGAAACTTTGATCTTTAGACAGGAGGGCAACCTCTAAAACACCCTATACTCAATGACCACGTCGAGGCAACCAAGTGAGGCGTACCCTAGGAGTGGCATGTGCGAGTGTGTCAGGTTTCAGTTAATGTTATCTTTGTACATGTTATGGTGAGCTACGATTCATTTTTAATTTCAGAGAGATCTTGTCATGCATAGCCTAGTTAGCATACATCTAGTAGTTAATAGTTGCGGAAAATAAAACTAAACTATTACAAGGCGTCGGGTATTTACATCGCCAAAACAAACCCTTGAAAAGTAAATTGTAGGAAATTAAAGAAAAGCGATAAAAAGTCCTAATTAAAGCTATTACATCCTCGGAGCAAATACAATTATATGATCAAAATACGAATCAAGAATAATCACACGCGCGGAAAAATTTGGATCAGAGAGTTTTTAGGGTTTTGACCCTTTTTGAGAAAGAAAAAGATTTTTTGTTATTTTCATGCATTTTAATTAAATTAAACCTAGAGTAATTAATTAATTAAAAAAAAATATTTTTTTTTGGTTTTTTAGAATATTTAAGGAAATAAAATAAAAAATAAAATGATTAAAAGTTATCAAAAACCCTAATTCTATATTAATTTTATTTATTGTGAAAATATTAGAATTAACCTAATTAAAAACTAAACAAATTATATTAGTATTTATTTTCAAAAATAAGCTAATTAAAGTTAATAAATAAAATATTATATTTTTTATGTTGTCTGATTTTTATTAGGAAAATAAATATTAATTTGTTAGTGAAAATAATAATTATAAAACATAATTAAATGAAAGAAATAAAAAAAAGAAGAGAAAAGAAATAAACTTGAAAGGGGGTGTTGGGCCCAATTCTGGAGTGACAAGAGCAATTTCCAGGCCCACTAATTCTCCAGCCTGTTTGACTTTCTGGTTTGTCCACACACGTGTTGACTAAGGACCATGATAGTCCTTCCATCTAGGCCATTGGATTTGGGTTTGAAGACATCCGGCGCTTGGGAATTAGAGGTATATGATGGACCTCACTTTGAAATCTGCATGTGAACATATAAAGAAAAAGGGAATAAAGGTTTTGGCGGACCTGGGATTCGAACCCAGGTCCAAATGCTCATTGCTTCAATGCCTTTGCCAGCTGAACTGTAACGCGCTTTTGTTAAAGGAATAGATAATGAATATTATATACAAAAACAAACATTATGCTGTAAAACAAAAATAACGCGCGCCTTTTTTAAATTAGCCAACCAGGTATCAACACCTCATCATCTTCTTCGTTTGTCCTGCATAAATAATATCAAATATCGGGGGTTTTTAACCCCCACTAATTCCTGCAAGGAAAAATAGCGAATAGCACCACAGTACATATAAATATTTCGCGAGGTATGGATTGTGTTCGTCTTGGTCTCACGGTTTCAGTCAGGCATCTCATGAGTCCCAATTTTGCCTGGTTCAGAAAGCCCTATTTGAAAGCTCAAGAACCCTAGAAATTTGATCATGACATCTCACGATTCAGGGCATTACAGTTCAATTCAATTATGCAATTAGCTTTGTATGGTCTCTAGCAATGCAAAACAATCACTAAAACATGTTAAATACGCATGAATTAAGATATATAATTCTGAATAAAAAAGGCAAACCGTGAAACTGTGTGCAACAATTCCTTGAGTTTCAGTGCCTGAATTTGATTGTAAAACGTTCCTGGGACCTCCTGCAATATGTTTGAATGAATAGCACGCCTTGAATTGGCCTAGATTGCAAGAATAGGTTTTCAATTTTCTTGGAATTTCTTGAATATGACAGGGTGGTTTCTGCAGCTTTTTCACGTCCACTAGGTCAGGGTTTGCTTGCTTGCATATAAGGGAAACAAATTAGGTCAAACAATTGGATCCAACCCATGTGCATTGATGTTTAAATCTTTGATTGAAAATCAAATATTCTTGATTTTTCATGATTGAACAAAGTTGCCAAAATTGCATTTTTTTTGTATCTTTGACTTGTGCTCGAATTTTCCAGCATGTTTAGGTCATATTTGGTTCACAAAGATGTTTAAGAATCAAATCTTTTATTTTCTTATGATTTAAATTAATTAAATGGATTAATATTAATTAAAAATCCAATTAATCAATAAAAATAAGAAAATAAATCCAATTAAGCTTGGTGGGTCGTGCATAGGTCATGGGTGAAGTTTCAAGAAGAGCTTTGAGGCCCATTAGCAAAAAGAAGGTGTTTTGAGCAAAGTTGACTTTTGCAAATTCATGAAAATTTCCCAACTTCTCCAATGCACAACTTGCTCAATTTTGATCATATGACCATGTTCTTGGACATTTTGGTCAGCTCTTGAAGTCCTCTAACCAATTCCTTTAGTCCCATGTCATTTGGATTTACCAATCTCAAGTTACGGCCTTTGACTCAAAGTGTACTTTTGTTGACTTTTGAAATTGACCTATAATGTCAAAATTGGTAACTTTTTGTGAGAGAATTTCTTGAACTTGGAGTGTGAAGATGGATTGTAGGATATTGCATCCTCTTCAAAATGAGCTTTGGATGGAATTTTTCTGACAAACCATGAAAACGTTATGCCCTGGTCAAAGTACAGTTGACTTTTCTGCTGTCCAAAAATAGTAACTTTTTGCACCTTGATGATTTTTGAGCTATTCTTGTGGAATCATGATCAAGACTTGATCAAATGATGATTGTGAACTCAAAATAAGATGTTGACCAAAAATTCTGACTTTTGACTGCAAAATGACCATTTTGCCCTTGCAGTTGACTGTGGGTCAAATGGAGCTTTTGACTGTGCAAATTGGCATTGTGAGTCTTGAAACTTGGCATGTAGGTGCTTGAGAATGCATATAGGCCTATGATACTTGATTGAACCATTGAGAACCCCAACTTCCTTGAAAGAACCAAAACCCTAATTTTGAATTGACTGCCTTAGGAGGTGTTTTGACTGTACAACCCTTGAGCAATCTTGAGCAATTTGGAGATGATTCTTGACAAATCTTGAGGAATATGGGAGGGAAATTTTGGGGTACAACAGTTGCCCCTGTTCAATCTTCTTGAACCTGAGGATGTAGATTGGCTTGTGTGCCTTTCGTGATCCGAAGGTGGAAGATGATTGAACACTAAAGTGCCCAGAAATTTGCACTCGCATGGTGTAGTATCAGCATCGTGATGTCGGGAATGGGCTTACAGATGCCATTTGGAGAGATGATGGATAGGAGGATGGGCTTATAGATGCCACCTGGAGATTGTTGGTAGGTAGTTTTGTCTTTGTTGACAGGTTGTCTTCATTGACAGGTTGTCTTCATTGACGGGTTGTCTTCATTGACGGGTTGTCTCTATTGACGGGTTGTCTCTATTGACGGGTTGTCTCTATTGACGGGTTGTCTCTATTGACGGGTTGTCTCTATTGACGGGTTGTCTCTATTGACGGGTTGTCTCTATTGACGGGTTGTCATCAGAAAAATCTTTAGGAATCGATTTAACTGGACTTGTCTTCTTTGACTGGCTTCGCCTCAGAAAAATCTTTAGGAATCGATTTAACTGGTCTTGTCTCCATTGACTGGCTTCAGAAAAATCTTTAGGAATCAATTTAACTGGTCTTGTCTCCATTGACTGGCCTCAGAAAAATCTTTAGGAATCGATTTAACTGGTTTTGTCTCCATTGACTGAATTCAGAAAAATCTTTAGGAATCGATTTAACTGGTCTTGTCTCCATTGACTGGCCTCAGAAAAATCTTTAGGAATCG
The DNA here is from genome assembly GCA_948472305.1 of Vicia faba. Taxonomy (NCBI): domain Eukaryota; kingdom Viridiplantae; phylum Streptophyta; class Magnoliopsida; order Fabales; family Fabaceae; genus Vicia; species Vicia faba. The sequence goes on from OX451735.1 coordinate 1,211,949,033, forward strand.
ATTTAACTAGTTTCGTCTCCATTGACATAGTTGAGAATTTGACTGCATCTTTCCTGAAAAGCAAAGGTCAGTCGTATGCAATGCATGATATGGATCAAGCAATGATGTTCTCAACATAAATGAGATCGTATGATATGATGCGTATGTGCATGTATCATGATGTATGAAGATGTGATGTTTTAGCTGGGGAAAATAAGTCCCGGATAGCTGCTGGAGAATGATGTTGAATTCTTCGTTTCCGCTGGGGATGATGAACGAAGATGATAAACTTGCAAGAGAGGATGACTCCGTTGGGGAATAAACTTGATGAAGAGATTACTCTGCGGGGAATTACTCTGTGGGGAAGAAATGTTCTGCTGAGAATTTAACGATAACTCCGCTGGGGATTCCGTTGATAAGCTCTGTTGGGAATTTTGATAATGAACTCCGTTGGGGATAGAAAGAACTTCGCTGAGGATGATCTTTCCGTTGCAACTTGCTGAGGATAACCCAGTTAGACTCTGGTGGGGATAACCTCTGAATATGGATGGGGAGAGATATTTGTACTCCGCAGGGGACAAGCTTCCAGAATCTACTGGGGAGATGATTCAACTCTGGCGGGGAAGCTTTTTTTGGACTGCGCTGGGAAATGGCTCCACTGGGGGTATCTTGTATTCCACCGGGGAACATTCTTATATTCCATCGAGGAATATTAAGACTGCCGGGGATGCTTGCTAAGGAATATTTGTATACTCCGCTAGGGAATACTAAGATCTTCTGGGGATACCCAACTTTTTTAGGGCTGATGGTAGACTAACTCTGCTTGGGTAGAGTATTTGCTGAATCCTTCGTAGTTGCAAGTCTCAGTGGAGAGAGTTATCATTATTGTTTTATCCTGTGGGGAGTGACGGTATCTTGTTCATATTCTTCAGCCGAACTTACCTTGGTACCTTGGTGGACAAAGCAACTAGACCTCTCAGACAATTCTTATTGCCCCTACTTCCGATATTACCCGTAATTAGTCCTTTGTTTCGCATGCACATATTTATGATTAGCAATTAATGTCAAATGCATATATCAAAAATGAACATTGGACGTTCTTTGCAAAATAAAACAGATAAAGGAAAAACAATTTGCAATTTGTCTGAAAAATGAACTTGTATTGATTTTGAAATTTGCCTGTAAATAGGCGTTTTTGTACAAGAGACTGACGTCCTAGTAAGAGAACGCCGTCGAACAAAATAGAGTTTATACAATTTGTGAAAAGGAAACAAAACAGCTATGTGAAAAATCCCATTGGGTTCCAACTCTGCTATCGCCCTTATGTCTTCAAGCGTCTCATCACTTTGCTGCTTAGTTGAAGAGGAATCTGATTGATTGGTGCCGTCCGAGCCTGATGGTCGATACCGAAGTCTGGATGCAGGGTGATCCAATGAGACATAGTGTTACGCTTATCCCTAATTTTTGCCTGGACCACCCTTTCGGGTTTTCAGTCCACCGGGATACCCACTTTTGTCCAAGCCGCCTTTTCAGGTTTTCGACTTGCCGGGTGTACAGAATTTTTATTTTCATCCCTTATTTTTGCCCGAACCCTTTTGGTTCGCAGGGAAGCCCTTATTTTTGCCTAGGCCAGTCGACCTAGCGGGTCTTTGATTATGCATAGTATCTTTTTACTATGTCTGCATTGGCGGGGTGAGGAAGGTCGTCACCATCCATGGTGGTCAGAATCATCGCTCCTCCTGAGAAGATGTTCTTAACCACAAATGGCCCTTCGTACGTAGGGGTCCATTTGCCCCTGGGATCACCTTGAGGTAGAATGATGCGCTTGATTACCAGGTCCCCGACTTGGCACTCTTGTCGTCTGACTTTCTTATTAAATACCTTGATCATCCGTTTTTGGTACGTCTGACCATGAAAAATAGCAGTGAGTCTCTTTTTGTCGATTAGGTTTAGTTGATCAAGCCGGGTCTGGATCTAGTCGTCTTCGCTTAAACCCGCATCCTTCATGATTCGGAGAGAGGGTATCTGAACTTCAATGGGCAGGACTGCCTCCATACCGTATACCAAGGAGTAGGGTGTTGCCCCTGTTGACGTCTGTGCTGAGGTACGGTACCCATGAAGAGCAAACGGTAACATCTCATGCCAATATTTGTAGGTCACTGTCATCTTCTGCACAATCTTCTTAATGTTCTTATTAGCTGCTTCTACAGCCCCATTCATCTTCGGCCGGTAGGGAGAAGAGTTGTGGTGCTGTATCTTGAATTGCTCGCAGAGCTCAGTGATTAACTTGTTGTTAAGATTGATACCATTATCCGTAATGATCCTCTCTGGTACACCGTATCGACAGATCAGGTTGTGCCGAATGAACCGTGCCACGACGTTCTTGGTTACGGTGGCGAAGGAAGCTGCCTCAACCCACTTTGTAAAGTAATCAATCGCTACCAGGATGAAGCGATGCCCGTTGGATGCCGTAGGTCTGATCTCGCCGATCATATCAATGCCCCACATTGCAAAAGGCCAAGGTGTTGTCAAGACGTTCAAAGGAACTGGAGGAATGTGCACCTTATCGGCATAGATCTGGCACTTGTGACATGTCCGAGAATGCTGATAACAGTCGGCTTCCATTGTTGACCAGTAATATCCTGCCCGAAGGATTTTCTTTGCCATGGTATGTCCACTGGAATGCGTTCCGAAGGTACCTTCATGCAGCTCGGCCATGATCCTTTCTGCTTCAGTCTTATCCACACAACGCAGTAAGGTTAAATCATGGTTTCGTTTGTAAATAATGTCATTGCTGATGAAGAACTTTGCCGCGAATCTTCTCAGAAACTTCTTGTCATTAACGGATGCACCCTCGGGGTATTCTTGAGCTTCAAGGTACCTCTTTACTTCATGATACCAAGGCTTTTATGTTACCTCTTCGGTCTCAAGATCACAGCAATGTGCAGGTTCATCCAATTTCCAAATAATGATCCGGGGAGCCTCGTTGTCCCATTTGACTTTGAACATAGAAGACATCGTAGCTAGCGCGCCCGCCAACTGATTCTCCTCTCTTGGGAAGTGTTCAAAGGTTATCTCCTCGAAATGGGGAAGCAGCGTCAATACATACTCCTTGTAAGGAATAAGATTTGGGTGTTTCGTATCCCACTCGCCTTTGATCTGACTGATCACGAGAGCGGAATCTCCGAAAACACTCAGAAACTTGATCCTTAGGTCAATTGCAGCTCGAAGACCCATGATGCATGCTTCATACTCCGCCATGTTGTTGGTGCAGTTGAAACATAGTCAGGCGGTAAGTGGAGTATGAAAGCCTTTAGGAGATATGATCACAGCGCCAATACCATTACCCAAAGCGTTTGAGGCTCCGTCAAAGTGCATAGACCATCGGGATCCTTCCTCAGGTCCTTCATCCGGTCCAGGTATTTCACAATCAGTCACTACCATGATATTCTCGTCTGGAAATTCAAAGTTCATAGATTGGTAATCATCCACTGCCTGATGTGCCAAATGGTCTGCCAACACACTTCCCTTGATTGCTTTTTGAGTCGTGTACTGGATGTCATATTCAGTCAAGATCATCTGCCATCTTGCTATTCTTCCGGACAAGGCAGGCTTTTCGAAGATATACTTAATTGGATCCATCTTTGAAATCAACAGAGTAGTGTGAGTCAACATATACGGTCTCAGCCGGCGAGCCGCCCATACCAAAGCGCAGCAAGTTTTCTCGAGCAGTGAGTATCGGGTCTCACAGTCGGTAAACTTTTTGCTAAGGTAATAAATAGCATGCTCTTTTCGGCCAGACTCGTCATGCTAACCTAGCACACACCCCATTGATTTGTCCAGTACCGTCAAGTATAAGATTAGAGGTCTCCCTTCAACCGGTGGCATAAGAATGAGTGGCTCTTGGAGATACTCTTTGATTCTTTCGAAAGCGGCCTGACATTCATCGTTCCAACGTACTACTTGATCTTTCTTCAGTAGCTTGAAGATTGGCTCACAAGTAGCAGTCAGGTGCGAGATGAATCGGGCAATGTAGTTCAACCTTCCTAGAAAGCCTCTGACCTCTTTCTCTGTCTTGGGAACTGGCATCTCTTGTATGGCTTTCACTTTGGCAGGGTCCACTTGAATACCTTTGTCACTTACGACGAAACCTAGTAGCTTTCCAGATCTCACCCCGAAGGTGCACTTGTTCGGGTTTAATCTCAGCTTGTACAACTTCAACCGGTCAAACAGCTTCTGTAGATGGTCAAGGTGTTCCTCCTCAGTTTGGGACCTCGCAATCATATCGTCGACGTATACTTCAATCTCATGATGGATCATATCATGGAAGAGCAACCATGGCATGCTGATACGTTGCCCCATCATTTTTCAACCCAAAAGGCATGACCTTGTAGCAAAAGGTGCCCCACTGAGTAACAAAAGTGGTCTTCTCCATGTCTTCGGGAGCCATCTTTATCTGATTATAACCGAAGAAGCCGTCCATGAAGGAGAATACCTTATGCTGAGCAGTGTTGTCAACCAGAACGTCGATATGAGGTAGAGGGAAGTCATCCTTAGGGCTCGCCCTATTCAAATCCCTGTAGTCAACGCACATTCAAACCTTACCACCTTTCTTCGGCACCGGAACTACATTGGCAACCCACTGAGGGTAAGAAGTTACTGCTATAAAACCGGCGTTAAATTGTTTCATAACCTCAGCTTTGATTTTCTCGGACATCTCTGGACGCATACGGAGAACCTTCTGTTTTACCGGAGGGAAGTCCTCCTTGGTAGGCAAGTGATGAACCACAACGTCGGTATCGAACCCAGGAATATCTTCGTAGGACCAGGCAAAGATTTCCATGTAGTCATGCAGCATCTGAATCAACCGTTGTTTCACACTGAGCTCTAGATTTGCACCAATCTTGACTTCCTTTCTGTCTGTCTCGGTACCCAGATTCACTGTTTCCACTGGCTCCTCATGTGGCTGAATGACCCTCTCTTCCTGGAGTAGCAGTCTTGCGAGCTCACCAGGCACTTCACAATCATCTTCACCTTCGTCTTCAGCTAAGTTGATCGGATTTTTGAAGTCATAACTGGCAGTATCAGAGTCGTTACCAGTGAGATCAGAGTGGACTGAGACCTGTATATGTGAGTGTGTGTAAATAGCTGTTTTGCAATATATAATAAAGAAAGACAAGGAGCACAAGATTTGAAATGCAAAAAACGTCCAATGTTTTTATTAATGATATATGAAAATGACACACAAAAGCCCTCACAAATGAAGCCACAGTGCCCCGGGTAGGACACCGGGCCATAAAGTTTCACAATATTGTTTGTTACAAATTCAAAACAAAGGAGTTCATTACTGAGTAACAAAATTAATAGGGATGAAGTCTTTCGTTGTCCGGTTGTTTGGTCCACCGTTGGTCGTAGGGTAGATCCAGCTGTCGAATTCAGATTCCTCCACGTCATCTTCAATAGCATTTACTCCATGCTTGGGCATGGGGGCGTTACAACATTAGGCCTCTCGGGCGCCTCGAACTCAACCTCCTTTGCATCGATTAGGTCCTGAACCTTATTCCTCAAAGTCTAGCAATCATCCGTATTATGCCCCGGGCTGTCAGAGTGATAAGCACAACGGGCGTTAGGATTGTACTTTGGAGATGTAGTATTCGGATTCTTTGGGGCTTCCCTTAGAGTTACCAAATTGGTTGTCAATAACTGCGGCAATATCTGGTACAAGGTCATGCTGAGGCGAGTGAATTGCCTTCTAGGTCTCTCACCCCTTTGTTGGTTGTGATGCTGAGGAGCACCAACAGGTTTTGAAATGACCACCGCGTTGACAGCTTCGCGGTGTTCAGATCTATTTGGTCTCCTTGAACCATAGACAACACTGGATTCTTTCTTGAACGACTTCTTTTCAGTGCTCGAGGAGGCACCCTTTTGTATCTTCCCTGCCTTGATACCAGCTTCAATTCTCTCCCCAGTCAAGATAAGGTCTGTAAACCCGGCTGAAGAATTTCCAATCAAATGGTTAAAGAACGGACCAGACAGGGTCCCCAGAAACATATCAACAAGTTCACGGTCAGTTAGAGGTGGTTGCACCCTTCCAGCAAGGTCTCTCCACTTTTGAGCATATTCTTTAAATCCTTCACCCGTCCCTATTGACATACCCTGGAGTTGGGTACGCGTAGGAGCGAGGTCGGAATTATACTGATACTGCTTATAGAACGCAGTAGCCAAATCCTCCCAGTTATGGATACTGGACCCATCCAGCTGATAGAACCATTCGAGTTGAGTCCCTGAAAGACTATCCTGGAAGAAATGGATCCACAAATTCTTGTCAGCGGTGTAAGGCTGGATCTTCCTTACATACGACCGGAGGTGCAGCTTTGGGCAGGAGGCTCCGTCATATTTGGCAAAAGCAGGCGCCTTGAACTTATGGGGAATCACCACCCCAGAGGATAAGCCTAGGTCTCCAAAGTCCAACCCGGGCACATTCTATATCTCCATAGCACTTAAGCGGTCCTCCAACTGTTTGTACCTATCCTCAGCAGGAGGGTACTGCTCTTCATCATAATCTGTCTCATCGTCGGAGACCATGGGACTAGGAACCCTTCTCTCTTGTGGGCTGTCTTTCCCTACAGATGAGGTAGTTAGCTCAACTTCATTCTGTAGTCCATTCCCAAATCTGCGTCCAGTGTTGAACAAGACGGTCCTCTTCTTCTTCTTCTTCTTCCTTTCTTTCAGAATCAGAGTCTTCAAATCCTGTTGACCCTGGGCTAGGCTCATAACCAACTCTTGGAACTGGGCATTCTGGGCCTGGAGGGCCTTGATAGCTTGTTCAGTGGAAGGTTCAGTAGACATGATGATTGCTGAAATAAACAGCGAAGAAGATAAGTGACCTATAAGAAGGGGTACCTGTTATGCATATGATGAAATGAAATGCGTGATTTATGTTTTCAAAGACAATCGAGATTCAACTTTGTAGACAAAAAAAGGGAACACACTTTATTAGATTTAACTTCGGAATTTAAATTGTTCAACAAATTGCCCTTAGGCGTTACAAGAATGAAAATACTGAAAAGTAAATAAAACCGTAAAAGGAATCATCAAAAGTCCATCAATGCTCCCATGGCCTCTTCTTCTCAGTGCGAATATAATCATTCAGGATCTGCTCGTTCTCCAGTTGCTTTGTCAGCTTCTGGATCTTCTGTTCTTGTTCATTGAACCTTTCCCGATAAGAATCCCGTTCTTCATGCAGTTGCGCCCAAGACCTCTTTAGTGTGCCAACATCAGTGGGTGTATGAGGATGAAGAATAGTTGGAGGAACCCCATCCTTATCAGCAGCTTCAAGAGTAATAGGCCTGACAGCTTCGTATGGCATACCTAACTTCTGAGCACGGATGCGGACCCATCTGAAATATGACTCCATAGGCAGAGAAGTTTTTGGTCCCAACTCATGTGGGTCAGATTTGTGAACTCTATCCCAAGCCCTGATGAATCTTCGACGCCGCTCGTCACTATCCACCTGAAAATCAAAGACGATATGAGGTATCAACATCTCATGAGGCCCTTCTCTTCTGGCTCTTCCAAACTGGCGGAGAGCTAAACATGGGTTATAAGAGATTCCTCCACGGGTTCCGTTCAATGGAACATTAGGATACTCTCCACAACGATCAATGACGACCACCTCATCTAAGCCTCTGAGAGTCCAAATAATGTCTTTATCAGTGAGAGACATTATCCTATGATCCCAGCCCCTTTCTTCTTTGTTCTTCAGCACGAACATAGGGAGGTGCGAAATAAACCACCTCACCAATAAAGGAGCACAACACATCAATGTTCCCCGTCTTCGGTCAGTACGAGTATAGAGCTGGTAAAGGATATCACCCAAGAGAGTGGGTACAGGATTCCGAGAGATGAAGATCCTTATGGCATTAACATCAACAAAGGTGTCAGGATTTGGAAACAATACCAGACCATAGATTAAGAGAGCCAGAATGTCCTCGTACGCTTGGAAGTCTAAGTCATTCCAGAAACAATTAGCTTTGCCAACCAGAAACTTAGCCAAAAAGCCCTTAACTCCACTTCTAGTCTCCCAGTTAGCCATTACCTCCTCTTTGGTCAAGTGAAGGGCAGCAACAATCTCTTCATGCCTAAGAGTCCTTTCCCAACCAGTAAATGGAATCTGCTCCAAGACAGGGATACCAAGCAACTCAGAGAATTCTTCCAGGGTAGGGACCAGCTGGAAGTCTTGAAAGGTGAAGCAATGGTATAGCGGATCATAAAACTGGACCAGGACACTCATCAGTTGTTGGTCCCACTTTGAGGTGACTAAACCGAGAAGAGAACCATGCCTCCTGATGAAGGTAGTAGTGTCTGGAATCCTGTCAACCAATTCCTTAAGCAAAGTAGGTGGTTGAACAAATCTGAGTCGGATAGTATTCCTACGCATGGGCATCATGATATCCTACAAAATAGAGCAAAGATGAAACCTTCTTGTCTTTGAAACGGGTTAGTCCTTATGCAGGATGTATGCAATGTTATGATGTTATGATGTTATGATAAAGGCACACCACAAGTATTCACAAAAGTCAAACATGGCAAAGGCACACAAGTCACACAAAAGAGCCCTTAGATTTCAGGCTGGCATGAAGTTTAGGTATTACCCTCTTTCAGTTTCAGTTGGTTAAGACCTGTCCTAAAAATAGTAACCGGGTTCTAGAGGATCTCAATATCATTGACTACCCTCGATCGGTCATAATTCCAGTTTGGCAACCTTTTCTTGCAGCCGGAATCATCGCGAGAGTTTAGCCTCAATGAGTGTAGCATACTGCTACTGTTCTATGGCCAGGTTGGTCAATTTAAGGTTCTAAGGTCAGTTGGTGCTTAATGACTCCTCAGAAGACCCATATTCTCCTCGTTCCAACACAAGGGATATCGGTACAGACCAAGGTGTCACACTAACGTAGCTACTGCTTCACCCGTGTCAGTCTACGTCGGACAGGTCCCTCACAGTTTATTGCTACTTACCTAAAAAAAGGTATCCCCAGATCCGAGTTAGGATCTATAAAACTCCAATACAAGCCCACAAAATTTAAAGCATACAAGGCATACAATTGAAAACACAAGTGATCTAATCCTAAGGTACACCTCACTTATAAATTTCCCCAGCAGAGTCGCCAGTTCTGTGATTGGTGGAAATAGAACTGGCTGTTTTTAATGCTGGTTCGCGTTTGCGTTTCGCAAAATGTCGCGGTAAGCAAGAGTCGCCACCGTCTTTTATTTTCTCCAACAAGGAAAGGACAAAAGCACAACAAAGTTCCTTTTCGAGATGTTTCTTGGGTTCGGGAGGTAGATTATAGAAAGGGAAGGTGTTAGCACCCTTTCTATCTGTGGTTATCCACGGGCTCTTAGGTACTTGCTCACTATTTTTTCAAAAAATTTTTCTTTTCTTGAGTTTGTGGGTTTTGAAAAAGTTTGTTTGAAAACTTCGATTTAACTCTTGTATCTGTCCTCAAGAGTGTATGAAGTGTTGTTTGAAAACTTTTGTCAGAAAAGTGTAGGTGCGAAAAGTATTTTTGTTTTGAAAGAGCAAGTACCTGAGAACCTCTACCTACTCAAAAGAAATTAAGCTGTGTAAATGTCCTTTAGACAGTACTATCCCACTATTGAGAAGTAGGTAGCACCGTTGTTGGAGTTTTCGGGTCAATTCGATGTTAGGGACATGTGGTCACTAAAGCAATGGTAGGACGCCTTAGCGGTAACCCTAATGTCTTAGATCATTTTTTTATCGAGGCAACCGTTTCGAGGCAACTTTGATCTTTAGACAGGAGGGCAACCTCTAAAACACCCTATACTCAATGACCACATCGAGGCAACCAAGTGAGGCGTACCCTATGAGTGGCATGTGCGAGTGTGTCAGGTTTCAGTTAATGTTATCTTTGTACATGTTATGGTGAGCTACGATTGATTTTTAATTTCAGAGAGATCTTGTCATGCATAGCCTAGTTAGCATACATCTAGTAGTTAATAGTTGCGGAAAATAAAACTAAACTATTACAAGGCGTCGGGTATTTACATCGCCAAAAACAAACCCTTGAAAAGTAAATTGCAGGAAATTAAAGAAAAGCGATAAAAAGTCCTAATTAAAGCTATTACATCCTCGGAGCAAATACAATTATATGATCAAAATACGAATCAAGAATAATCACACGCGCGAAAAAAATTGGATCGGAGAGTTTTTAGGGTTTTGACCCTTTTTGAGAAAGAAAAAGATTTTTTGTTATTTTCATGCATTTTAATTAAATTAAACCTAGAGTAATTAATTAATTAAAAAAATATATTTTTTTTGGTTTTTTAGAATATTTAAGGAAATAAAATAAAAAATAAAATGATTAAAAGTTATCAAAAACCCTAATTCTATATTAATTTTATTTATTGTGAAAATATTAGAATTAACCTAATTAAAAACTAAACAAATTATATTAGTATTTATTTACAAAAATACGCTAATTAAAGTTAATAAATAAAATATTATATTTTTTATGTTTTATGATTTTTATTAGGAAAATAAATATTAATTTGTTAGTGAAAATAATAATTATAAAACATAATTAAATGAAAGAAATAAAAAAAAAAAGAGAAAAGAAATAAACTTGAAAGGGGGTGTTGGGCCCAATTCTGGAGTGACAAGAGCAATTTCCAGGCCCACTAATTCTCTAGCCTGTTTGACTTTCTGGTTTGTCCACACACGTGTTGACTAAGGACCATGATAGTCCTTCCATCTAGGCCATTGGATTTGGGTTTGAAGACATCTGGCGCTTGGGAATTGGAGGTATATGATGGACCTCACTTTGAAATCTGCATGTGAACATATAAAGAAAAGGAGAATAAAGGTTTTGGGGGACCTGGGATTCGAACCCAGGTCTCAATGCTCATTGCTTCAATGCCTTTGCCAGCTGAATGGTAACGCGCTTTTGTTAAAGGAATAGATAATGAATATTATATACAAAAACAAACATTATGCTGTAAAACAAAAATAACGCGCGCCTTTTTTAAATTAGCCAACCAGGTATCAACACCTCATCATCTTCTTCGTTTATCCTGCATAAATAATATCAAATAGCGGGGGTTTTTAACCCCCACTAATTCCTGCAAGGAAAAATAGTGAATAGCACCACAGTACATATAAATATTTCGCGAGGTATGGATTGTGTTCGTCTTGGTCTCACGGTTTCAGTCATGCATCTCATGAGTCCCAATTTTGCCTGGTTCAGAAAGCCCTATTTGAAAGCTCAAGAACCCTAGAAATTTGATCATGGCATCTCACGATTCAGGGCATTACAGTTCAATTCAACTATGCCATTAGCTTTCTATGGTCCCTAGCAATGCAAAACAATCACTAAAACATGTTAAATGCGCATGAATTAAGATATATAATTCTGAATAAAAAAGGCAAACCGTGAAACTGTGTGCAACGATTCCTTGAGTTTCAGTGCCTGAATTTGATTGTAAAACGTTCCTGGGACCTCCTGCAATATGTTTGAATGAATAGCACGCCTTGAATTGGCCTAGATTGCAAGAATAGGTTTTCAATTTTCTTGGAATTTCTTGAATATGACAGGGTGGTTTCTGCAGCTTTTTCACGTCCACTAGGTCAGGGTTTGCTTGATTGCATATAAGGGAAACAAATTAGGTCAATCAATTGGATCCAACCCATGTGCATTGATGTTTAAATCTTTGATTGAAAATCAAATATTCTTGATTTTTCATGATTGAACAAAGTTGCCAAAATTGGATTTTTTTTTGTATCTTTGACTTGTGCACGAATTTGCCAGCATGTTTAGGTCATATTTGGTTCACAAAGATGTTTAAGAATCAAATATTTTATTTTCTTATGATTTAAATTAATTAAATGGATTAATATTAATTAAAAATCCAATTAATCAATAAAAATAAGAAAATAAATCCAATTAAGCTTGGTGGGTCGTGCATAGGTCATGGGTGAAGTTTCAAGAAGAGATTTGAGGCCCATTAGCAAAAAGGTGTTTTGAGCAAAGTTGACTTTTGCAAATTCATGAAAATTTCCCAACTTATCCAATCACAACTTGCTCAATTTTGATCATATGACCATGTTCTTGGACATTTTGGAAAGATCTTGAAGTCCTCTAACCAATGCCTTTGGTCCCATGTCATTTGGATTTACCAATCTCAAGTTATGGCCTTTGACTCAAAGTGTACTTTTGTTTTGAATTTGACCTATAATGTAAAAATTTGTAACTTTTTGTGAGAGCATTTCTTGAACTTGGAGTGTGAAGATGGATTGTAGGAAATTGCATCTTATTCAAAATGAGCTTTGGATTGAATTTTTCTGACAAACCATGAAAAAGTTATGCCCTGGTCAAGATACAGTTGACTTTTCTACTGTCCAAAAATAGTAACTTTTTGCATCTTGATGATTTTTGAGCTATTCTTGTGGAATCATGATCAAGACTTGATCAAATGATGATTGTGAACTCAAAATAAGATGTTGACCAAAAATTCTGACTTTTGACTGCAAAATGACCATTTTGCCCTTGCAGTTAACTGTGCAAATTGGCACTGTGAGTCTTGAAACTTGACATGTAGGTGCTTGAGAATGCATATAGGCCTATGAGACTTGATTGAACCATTGAGAACCCCAACTTCCTTGAAATAACCAAAACCCTAATTTTGAATTGACTGCCTTAGGAGGTGTTTTGACTGTACAACCCTTGAGCAATCTTAAGCAATTTGGAGATGATTCTTGACAAATCTTGAGGAATATGGGAGGGAAACTTTTGGGGTACAACAACTGTAAAAGGGAATTTGAGAGTATTAAAGAATATCTGCTTGAACCTCCTATCTTGCTCCCTCCCGTAGAAGGAAGACCGTTGATTATGTATCTGACAGTGTTAGATAAATCCATGGGCTGTATTATGGGACAACATGATGAAACTGGGATGAAGGCGTTCACCATTTACTATCTCAGCAAACAGTTCACTGATTGTGAGTCGCGGTATTCCATGCTAGAAAAGACATGTTATGCTTTGTCCTGGGCGGAAAAGCGTTTACGGCAGTATATGTTGAATCATACCACTTGGTTGATCTCCAAAATGGATCCAATCAAGTATATTTTTGAAAAGCCTGCTCTTACTGGGAGAATTGCCTGCTGGCAGATGTTGTTATCTGAATATGATATCGAGTACCGCACTCAAAAGGCTATTAAAAGTAGTGTGTTGGCAGATTACCTTGCTCACCAACCGGTGGAAGATCATCAGTCTGCAGAATATGAATTCCCTGATGAGGATGTGATGTTTCTGAAAGTGAAAGATTGTGATGAACCATTGCCTGAGGAAGGCCCTGACCCTGAATCTCGTTAGAGTATGGTATTTGATGGAGTTGTAAATGCTTATGGTAAAGGAATTGGTGTTGTGATTGTCACTCCTCACGGACCGCACATTCCTTTTGCTGTAAGGTTAACATTTGATTGCACTAATAATATGGCAGAATATGAGGCTTGCATCATGGGTCTTGAGGAAGCTATTGATCTCAGAATCAAAATTCTAGATGTGTATGGTGATTCAGCTTTGGTATTAAATCAGATCAAAGGAGAATGGGACACTCGTCACCCTGGCTTGATCCCTTACAAAGATTATGCTAGAAGATTATTACCCTTCTTCAATAAAGTTGAATTCCATCACATCCCTAGAGATGAAAATCAAATGGCGGATGCTATGGCAACTCTGGCTTCCATGTAACAAGTGAATACTTGGAATGATATACACCGAATTACAGTTCGATGGCTGGATAGGCCCACTCATGTGTTTACGACAGAGGAGGTAGCAGATGAAAAACCTTGGTATTATGATATCAAGCATTTTCTTCAGACTCAGGAATACCCGATTGGTGCGTCGAGGAAAGATAGAAAGACACTGAGAAGATTGGCAGGCATTTTCTTCCTCAGTGAAAATGTGTTATACAAGAGAAATTATGACATGGTCTTGCTCAGATGCGTGGATAGACACGAAGCAGACATGTTGATGCATGAGATTCATGAAGGTTCATTTGGCACTCATGCTAATGGACATTCGATGGCTAAAAAGATGCTAAGGGTAGGTTATTATTGGTTGACGATGGAATCTGACTGTTACAAATTTGCAAAGAAGTGCCATAAATTCCAGGTTTATGCAGATAAGGTCCATGTGCCTCCGACACTTCTCAATGTGATTTCCTCCCCATGGCCTTTCTCTATGTGGGGTATAGACATGATCGGGATGATAGAACCCAAAGCTTCGAATGGGCACCGTTTTATCTTGGTAGCAATTGATTACTTCACCAAATGGGTAGAGGCTGCTTCATATGCCCATGCTACCAAACAGGTGGTTGTGCGTTTCATCAAAAATAATCTTATATGCCGGTATGGTGTGCCGAGCAGAATCATCACTGATAATGGCTCGAATTTGAACAACAAGATGATGACAGAACTGTGTGAAGAATTCAAGATTGTCCATCACAACTCATCTCCATACAGGCCAAAGATGAATGGGGCTGTCGGAGCTGCTAATAAGAATATCAAGAGAATTATCCAGAAAATGGTTGTTACTTATAATGATTAGCATGAAATGCTCCCTTTTGCTTTGCATGGATATCGAAAATCTGTTCACACTTCAACAGGAGCAACCCCGTTCTCCCTGGTGTATGGAATGGAAGTTGTACTCCCTGTCAAGGTAGAGATTCCCTCGTTACGTATGATAATGTAAATCAAATTGACAGAGGCTGAATGAGTCTAGAACATGTTTGACCAATTGAATTTGATTGAGGAAAAGAGAATGACAGCTTTATGTCATGGGAAATTATATCAGAGAAGAATGAAGAAAGCATTTGATAAAAAGGTCAAACCTCATGAATTCAGAGAAGGAGACCTCGTGCTCAGGAAGATCATGTCTTTCAACACTGATTCTATGGGGAAGTGAACTCCCAATTTTGAAGGCCCGTATGTTTTCAAGAAAGTCTTCTCTGGTGGTGCATTCATTCTTGAAACTATGGATGGCGAGGAGTTCCCACGTCCCATGAATGATGACGCAGTCAAGAAATACTTCGCCTAAAGAAATAAAAGAACAGCTCGCTAAGTTGAAAACCCGAAAGGGCGGCTTAAACAAAAAGGAGCGTCTCGGTAGGCCGAAAACCCGAAAGGGCGATCTAGGAAAAAAGTAGAGACATAAACAGAATAAATT
Organism: Vicia faba; assembly: GCA_948472305.1. Taxonomy (NCBI): domain Eukaryota; kingdom Viridiplantae; phylum Streptophyta; class Magnoliopsida; order Fabales; family Fabaceae; genus Vicia; species Vicia faba. Next base: position 1,211,964,254 of record OX451735.1, read on the forward strand.
TCCCGCTAAGTTGAAAACCCGCAAGGGAAGCTTAGGCAAAAGTTAAGGATTTTTCTTAGCAAGTAACTACGTCAAACAAGACTTGATCGTTGAAGCAACAATCTTCTTGGGTCCTCACCATACTTCAACAAAAGTTGCTGCTTAGGATTTCAAAAGTTGTTAGGGGGAATGGTGGTCATTGTATCTCAATGTATCTTTTCCATTATGTATTACCATTTCCCAAACTTTGTAATCATCCATGGAGTCTCGCCATTCGCAAATTACCATTCTATTAATGAAATTCGAGCTTTTACCCAATTCTTGGTGTTCTTATTTTATTTAGCTTGCAAAGACTCCATTTATTATTGATGATAACTTTCAAAGCAAAAAGATTAAAAAGCAAAATTGACTTTTCAAAAAAAAAAAAGAGATCTTTACAATTCAATTTACTTTGAGATTTGTGATGACACAATGACAACAAAAAATGGTGATCCCAGGAATGAACAAACTCTGGTTGTTTTAAGGAGATTTACTTCCTTCATGAAGGTTCTCTCAGGTCATTTTGCTGGTATGTGCACGATCTTTGTATGTTTCTCAGATAGTTAAAGACGATATTAATCGGTGTAAGGTGCAGTATTGGGTTTGTGATCCCATTGTCTCCAGTCAGCTCTTGGTTCATGTTTGATGTTGGGTTTGCATGGTCAGAAGCCTCTGTCCCATATTCCCCAAAGAAGTCTTCCCTCATAGGATGAAAGGTTTTATTCCCTTGGTGTGCTGAGATGTCGCTCTTTCTGCAGTATTGGCATTAATGTTGACTTCTTGATTCCCCGGGAAGGCTATCCCAGGGCATCTTTTGTTGGAATAAGTTTTCATGATGTAAAGTTTCAATTCTCATCTTTCTCCACGGAGGTAGGCTTGAATTCCCCAGTGAGGTTTGATTATTTCGGCGTCAGTCTGCTTTATTTGAGGCTAGTCCTACAATCTCCAGTAGGCATGTTGCTTTTGAAAAAAAGAACTGGTTTCTCCGATGAAGCCGGAAGAAGGATGTTCTATCCCGATACCTGTTTGATTTTTCTACCTCCGAATTATGTTTCTCTTTAGTAAAGTTAAAGGCAGGCAATAGGTTTGGTTTCCGCAGTTAGCCTTTACCTTTCTTGGAATGATATTTCTGGTTGAAATTTAGCCAAGTGTTGTTAGTACCTGAGGCAATTTTGTTTGTTTGTTCCTACTGATTGTGTATCTGTTTTACCAGCATACGCACGATAGAACTCATACATTCATACATACATCATGCATGGATAAAATTGACAAATCATTGTTCATTGACATTGTGTTCTGACCTTCCTGCAGAGCTCCTTACTTAGATGGATTTGGTTTTCCCTCTTGAGTTTATTTCTCAAAGGATGTATCTTCGTTGGCTGTCTTGCTCCAGTTTATTTCTGATTTGGATCTGTGGTTGCATGACAAAATTATTTACTTTATATTTCTGAAAGCTTTGAGCTTTAGTTTGTGCATTTATTTTGCATGAGAAGACTTTATCTCCTCAGCAGGAATATCATGGCATTTCCCCAGGAAGTCATATTTCTATCCTCAGAAAGTCATTTCTTTTGCAATTCTCCATGACAATAAGTAACAAGTCTCTTTATTTGAGACAGTTTATGTTTGATCCTTTCCAGGAAGATTTCCTTGGTTAAATAAGAAGTTGAGAGCCGTTCTAGGTGAAATACCAGAATTTAGGGAAAACTTGATATATTTTCTCTTTCTACCTTCAGTGAACATTGGTAGGACATCGACAGTGAACGTCGGTGTTTATTATCTTTTTTCTATCTTCAGTGAACGTTGATAGTTCATCTTCAGTGAACAACGATGATATGATATATTTTCTCTTTCTACCTTCAGTGAATGTTGGTAGGACATTGACTGTGAACGTCGGTGTTTATTATCTTTTTGCTATCTTCAGTGAATGTTAGTAGTTCATCGTCAGTGAATGGCGGTGATATGATATATATTCTATTTCTACCTTCAATTAATGTTGGTAGGACATCGACAGTGAACGCTGGTGTTTATTATCTTTTTGCTATCTTCAGTGAATGTTGATAGTTCATCGTCAGTGAATGGTGGTGGTATGATATTCTCTTTCTACCTTCAGTGAAAGTTGGTAGGACATCGGCAGTTAACGTTGGTGTTTATTATCTTTTTTCTATCTTCAGTGAATGTTGATAGTTCATCTTCAGTGAACGGCGGTGATATGATATTCTCTTTCTACCTTCAGTGAATGTTGGTAGGACATCGGCAATGAACGCCAGTGTTTATTATCTTTTTGCTATCTTCGGTGAACGTTGATAGTTCATCGTCAGTGAGCGGTGGTGATATGATATATTTTCTCTTTCTACCTTTAGTGAACGTTGGTAGGACATCGGTAGTGAACGTCGGTGTTTATCATCTTTTTGCTATCTTTAGTGAATGTTGATAGTTCATCATCAGTGAACGGCGGTGATATGATATATTTTATCTTTCTACCTTCAGTGAACGTTGGTAGGACATCGGCAGTGAACGTTAATGTTTATTATCTTTTTTCTATCTTCAGTGAATGTTAATAGTTCATCGTCAGTGAACGGAGGTGATATGATATTCTCTTTCTACCTTCAGTGAACGTTGGTAGGACATCGGCAGTGAACGTCGATGTTTATTATCTTTTTTCTATCTTCAGTGAACGTTGATAGTTCATCGTCAGTGAACGGCGGTGATATGATATATATTATTTTTCTACCTTCAATGAATGTTGGTAGGACATCGGAAGTGAACGTCAGTGTTTATTATCTTTTTGCTATCTTCAGTGAATGTTGATAGTTCATCGTCAGTGAACGGCAGTGATATGATATATATTTTCTTTCTACCTTCAGTGAAAGTTGGTAGACCATCGGTAGTGAATGTCGATGCTTGTTATCTTCCTCTCTGATTCAGTTCTTTTAGTCCACCAGTGATTAATTTTCCTGGTGGAGTTGCTCCTTTGTTTCTTTATTTTTGTTGCATCCCCAATGATACTTTGCGTCTCTTTGGTACTGTTCACATGCATTCATATGCATAAGAATTTGCATGGCATCTTAAGGCCAAAAATAGGGTTTGTTTTATATTTAAGTATCTTCGTTCACGTCGATACGAAGATTTTTAACCTTCCTATCTCCGGATAGAAGAAACTTAAATAAGGGCAGCTGTTATACCCAAATTTTTGCCCCTAAGATCCCTTCATCATACCATGTTGATTCAATCACAACAAGATCACATTAGGGCTTTTGGTTCTTCTCCCTATCTTTAGCTTTTCTCTTTTGAGGGGTTACCAACACCTTGACTTGTTTTCTTTTGTGATCATGAATATTTTGCTTTGATTTTCTTTCTAATTAATAAAATGCAATGTTGGTTTGTCTTACTTGTTAATAATGTAGGTAAAGGCAATAAGGTTTAGCAAGTTGCTCCATGGATTCATGAGTTTATTTCCATGCCCTAGTCAATATAGCTTGAGGAGTTCAAACCTCACCATTGAAGTTGTTTTGGAAGAAATTGCATGACAAGGCTTATTTTGGTTCAACATATTTGAAAGTAATCAAAATTGATTCAAAAGTACAAGGGGTTGAGGGAAGAAGTTGTCATGATTGGACAAGGTCTTGTTCCTATTAGTCATAAGAGCACATTTCTCTGAAATTTCAAGATATGGAATTGGTTTTAATGGATATGAGTCCTCATCATCATCCTCAACAACTTCTATTCACAAAGAAAGAATATTGGCACAAGAAGTTTGTTCAAACTTGTCAAAGTTCCTCAAAGCATTCTCTTGACCTAGAGGCTAGTGTTTTGAACTTCAAAGGAGCATATCTTGCTCATATTTTGGTATTTTTGAGTGATTCCAAAGACATATTTCTCTTCAAATAGTTACCAACAAATCACTTCAAAAGTTCCAAGGAGTTTTCATGTGGAAGGAACTTGGTGAAGAAGAAAGATTACAAGTCATCCAGATGAATCCACAATTTTCCATATGTGACTTCAAATGGTCATAACTTGGTCAATTTTTATCTCCTTGAGTCCATTATTTTTCCATGATGATCTTAAAGATGTGTACCTTATGCCTTATTTTATGTGTAAAGTGAGAAAATGGATGGAAGTTGCCTTAAATATGCAAAAGATTATAGGTCATTTCATGATTTTTGGCCAACTTCAACAAGTCATAACTTGCTCATTTTTTGGAGATTTTGAGTGGTTCAAATTTCAAAATTTCATTCAAGAGATCTACTTTAATCCATATTTTTTGGTCAAGAGCAAATTCTAAGTGGAAGGCCATGTTTGGATACAAAAGATTATAGGTCATTTTTGAAGAAGAATTTGAAATATTTCTAAGTATGGAAAGTCAACTCTTTTTCTTCAACTTTGACTCCATGTAACTTTCAGCTCAAGCATCCATTTGATTCCATTATTTTTCCATTGAAAAGCTTGTAACCTCATCTTTCCAAAGCATCAAGAATCATGCCCTAAGACCCTCTGAGTTGGAAATGCCATGGATTTGAATTTGGTAACTTGAAATTGAATTTTTCACAACGTCAGAATTTTGAAATCCATAATGTGACTTCTAAACACAAGATTTGTGCATGTTTTTTATTTAAACTTGATTAACAAACTTGCCAGAAGTGATTAGCACCCCAAAACGCAAGGTTTGGCTGAGTTTTAATGGAAATGAAGTCACACTTCACTCGTGCTCGACCCTTACTCAATTTCCCTCCAAACTTCCTTGTTTCTTCAAATTTTCATTCCCATTCACTTCCCTATAAATAGAGGGTCATCCCCCATCCATATTCCCAATCTTAGAGAGCCAAGAACACCCTGCAAAAACCTCACACGAACCCACTTTTTTTGAATTTAGTTTCTAAAATTTAAGCCTCATTTTCCAAAATTATTTGTGCATTCATCATCCTTGAGCATCATACAAACTCTCCAGCACTTAAACCAATTAAAACGAGCCATAATTCAAGCTACAGAAGTCCAGTTTCAGAGCTTCTTACTTGAACTTCGAAAAGGTAGAATTATCCACCATTTGGATCCAAATCAAGCACTAATCTATTCTACTCCTTTGTCTGATTCTAATGCTGCTTACAATTTTTAAATCCATTGAGAATTGAGAGAGAAATCTCAAATTAAAGGTGCTCGCTATTTTCTTGGTTTTTGATTCATATCTCTCTCCACACCTTATATAAATTTGGCGCGATGGTTGTGTTAGAATCGTCTTGAAGAGACGAGTTCAATGATGCTAGCCTGGGATCCTAATTTTTCCATTTGAAGGATCTCACAAAATCTCCAGTGCAAGGTGTCTGGAGGTTGAAGACGATGACATGTCTCATCTCAGCCAATGATAGCATGCTAAACGTTTTAATTTCATTGGTTGCCCTTTTTCTGATCACATGTGTGTTTCACTAAGGTCCATATCAAGCACAACGCGTCTGGTCTATTGGATTAGCTTACTAACACGTTTTGATTATGATCTGATGGTCCACATCTTTTTGGTTTTATTTTATTTTCTGATTTTATATTTTTATTGATTAAATTTTCAAAAATTCATAACTCTTTTATTTTTTATCCAAAAATTATGAAAAAATTCACAAAAATACTTTGAATTATTTCTGATCTCATGACTATTTTTTCACATTTTTATTTTAACATTTGGTATTTTTTATATTTTTTGTATTATTTGCTTTCTTTTAATTACCTAAAAAATACTTTCTGACATTTTTTAATTTTGAAAAAATTCATAAATATTATTTTGCATATTTTTGACTTTCTGAAAATTTTATGGAATTTTATGTTGAGTTTTACTATTTTTTTTATCTATTTTATGTTTGTTTTAGAAATTTTAAATATTTTAAAAATAGTTTCTGACTTTTAAAAATTACCAAATTTTTTATAAAAATATTTTAATCCATTTCTGATTTTTTCTATAGCCTTATTTTTCATTTCTTGATTAATTTGAACATAGTTGATATATTTCTCATTATTTTCTATTTTTAAACTTTGTTTTTTACCCTTTTAATGTATATATTAAATATAATATTATTTTGTGATTATTTTCTGGCTAATCTTGGGTTAGGTTTTGGATCATGAACTTTATTAACATCATTGGATCCATGGTGTTGAGTTTAACTCCACAAAAAATGGATGAATGATTTTAATAATAGTTTGATTAAAATTTGATTCAAATGTGGTTTGTATATTCTTTTTTACCCTAATCCTCTTCATCTCATCCCCTTCTTATTGCACTAAGTGTTATTGGAGCATGATCTCTATATCATGTCTCAAAACAAATGGTGCATAGATTGTTATTGACCGGCCTCAAAATAGGTGCGACTTCTATATAAGTTCACTTACGATTGCTTAACATAACGCTAAATTTTGTCCCTATTCGAATAAATGATCATTCGTGGCCCAAACTTATGATTGCAAGCCCAAGTATGTTAATTTGATCTCTTTGATCCAATAAATTTGAGATTCATTGTGTGGAGGCTTTGGTTCTACCAATCCTCTAATGGATCTACAACACCTTTGGTCAACGCGGATCACTTAAACAACGTTGATCATTAAATGGTACTTGTGAGAACTCCAAATGGATGATATACTTGACAAAAAGAAAATGCAACTTGTTGTGTGGAGGCTTTGATTCTACCAATCCTCTAATGAGTTCCAAATACAAGTTTCAAGATGGTCATCCAACTAACCACTAATTATTGACTTGTTTTATCTTATGCTTTTATTCTTTTTTATGCTTTATGTACTATTTATTTTTTAGCATTTACATTTCATGCCATTTTCATCTTTGCTCATTTGAGCATTTATTTTCTTACCATTTTTACTTTGCTCACTTGAGCTTTTCTTTTCCTTTCTTAAGTTACTTAATAATCAACATAAACCCTAAAAAAGTTTTAATGGCACAAGGACTATTTGGTTACTATCCTTGGCATGATGGAGCATGGGACTTTTTCTTGGACTTAGGATTAGAAACCTTGGCCTATCTTGGAGACCTTGTGATCTTATCTGATTATTTTTGTCTGGAGTTCTTGAGGTTTACCTCAAGACATTGGATTGCTTGTTTGCTTTTGTGTGCAGGTTTTTGTGATTACATTCTCTATTTGTAATCTGGAATTCACCCGTATACAGCCGTTACTCTGCCCAATTTTTGTGAAGACTTAATACACTCGAAGTTTGGTTCTCTCAAGAGGTCTAGTATCTTTGCTTGCTTGGTTTTAATCCAAAGAATGGGAATTCTATCTTGACTCATAATGTCAAGTATTGGCTTCTTATTGGTTAGATGATTCTTCTCCTTAGCTTTTACCTTATGCTTTAGGATAGTCTCTTCTTCTCCTCCCATCTTCTTTAATTTCAAAATCTTCTCCCTCCTTTTGAAAATTCTTCTTATTTCTAAACTTGAAATACTTTCATAATAAACTTGGACTTATGTCCATGCATTTTCAAAATATTTTCATAAATAAACTTCAATCAATTTAATAATACCTTGACATTTTTTGTGAGAAGACTAAAAGTCAATCAATCTCATTTCAAACTATTTTGCCACTTTGGCTTTTTTATCTTTAAACTTTTTCTCAAAAGATTATACTCTTGTCAATCCTTGTAGTGATGCAAACAAATATACTTCTACAATATGTAGTGAAGTGAGATATTTTCCACTTGGGTGTTGAGTGAGGCATTGTTGATTTTAAGATCCAATCCATATCCTCTACTTTGAGATGATGCAAATTCTCCTTTCTCATGATTGTGGGTAGTAAGTATGTTTTCCACACGGACAATGACGATGATGTCTTATCTCTTAAAATTAGCCAACACACTTGTGTTTCAAATTTTTAAAAGAGGAACTATGTGTACCATGATCCCCTATTGCATGAAAGGTGGTACGTAGGCACTAAAGGTTCACAACCGCGGCAGGTGTAAAAATCATAAAAACTATTTCTCTTCTCACCTCCACCATCCATTTTCTATACAACACATTTTTATAGCCAAAATATACAGATTTTACAAAGAGGTTCCTGCGGAGTACCATAGATGTTTAGGGTGCTAATACCTTCCCTTTGCATAACCAACCCTCTTACATTGAATCTTTCCCCCTCTTTTTGGGTTATTCGCTCTTTTCCCATTCCTTTGGAAACAATAAAGCGCGGTGGCGATTTTTTATTTTGATTTGTATAAAGTCTAGTCAATCCAATGGCTTAGTCTTGAACATTTCTACCACTACACGATGCAAAGTCTAAGCTAGACAAAAGTAAAAGGTAGGGAAAATTTGGGGTACGACAGATGCCCCTATTTTCGTCTTAAACCTGAAGGTGAGATTAGAGTCAACCTTTCGAAAGTTCAAGGTAGAAGATGATTAAATAACAGGACCTGAAATTTGTCTTGGAGAGATAAAGTGAGTGTTACTTGTTTGTGACGTCTGCTGGGGATGAGAAAAAATTAATTTACAGGTGAACTGGTCATGATGGATAATTGGGGTTGAATAATGATAGCTAGTACTGGGGTAGCGGTGCCTAATACAAGGTTCTCATGGAAGTGGGCGTTAAAATGACTGAAAATATATGGTTGACGATGTCGTGGTGACTGAAAGCAGGATTACTGACAAAATGATAACGATGGGTAGAACTCGACGATAGCAGAGAATCTATCGTGTGAGATTCACAACCTAAAAGAAAAATAAAGACAACGAGTAAAGATTGACGTATGATCTATGACTCAAGAGAAAGGATGTCACGAGGGTAAGACCAGTGAGCGACATTTGACCCAAGAAAAGATAACACGAGGGTAAGATCTACGGACAACTTACGACCCTAGGAAAAGATAATATGAGAGTAAGATCTACAGACGACCTACGACCCTAGAAAATACAACGTGAGGGTAAATTCTACGGATGACCTACGACCCTAGGAAAAGTAAAGTGATGGTAATATCTACGGACGACCTACAACCCAAGAAAAGATAATGTGAGGGTAAGATCTACAGACGACCTACGACTTTAAAAATGATGACGCGAAGGTAAGATCTACGGACGACCTACAACCATAAAAATGATAATGCGAAGGTAAGATCTACGAGCGAACTACGACCTTAAAAATGATAACGCAGAGGTAAGATCTACGGACGACCTACAACCCTAGAAAAAGATAATGTGAGAGTAAGATCTACGGATAACCTATGACCCTAAAAAAGACAACGTGAGGGTAAAGTCTACTGACGACCTACGACCCTAGAAAAGATAATGTGAGGGTAAGATCTATGGACGACCTATGACCTTAAAAATGATGACGCGAAGGTAAGATCTACGGATGACCTACGACCATAAAAATGATAATGTGAAGGTAAGATCTACGAGCGACCTACGACCTTAAAAATGATAATGCGAAGGTAAGATCTACGGACGACCTACGACCCTAGAAAAAGATAATGTGAGAGTAAGATCTATGGACGACCTACGACCCTAGAAAAGACAACGTGAGGGTAAAGTCTACTGACGATCTACGACCCTAGGAAAAGTAAAGTGATGGTAAGATCTATGGACGACCTACAACCTAAGAAAAGATAATGTGAGGGTAAGATCTACGGAAGACCTACGACCTTAAAAATGATGACGTGAGGGTAAGATCTACAAATGACCTACGAACTTAAAAATGATGACGTGAAGGTAAGATCTACGGACAACCTACGACTATAAAAATGATAATGTGAAGGTAAGATCTATGAGCGACCTACGACCTTAAAAATGATAATGCGAAGGTAAGATCTACAGACGACCTACGACCCTAGAAAATATAATGTGAGGGTAAGATCTACGGACGACCTACGACCTTAAAAATGATGACGCAAAGGTAAGATCTAAGGACGACCTATGACCATAAAAATGATAATGCGAAGGTAAGATCTACGAGTGACCTACAACCTTAAAAATGATAACGCGAAGGTAATATCTACGAATGACCTACGACTCTAGAAAAGATAATGTGAGGGTAAGATCTACAGACGACCTACGACCTTAAAAATGATGGCGCAAAGGTAAGATCTACGGACTACCTACGACCATAAAAATGATAATGCGAAGGTAAGATCTACGAGTGACTTATGACCTTAAAAATGATAAAACAAAGGTAAGATCTACGGACGACCTACGACCCTAGAAAAGATAATGTGAAGGTAAGATCTACGGACGACCTACGACCTTTAAAAATATAAAGTGAGGGTAAGATCTAGGGACGACCTACAACCCTAGGAAAAGTAAAGTGAGGGTAAGATCTAAGAACGACCTACGAACCTTGAAAAGATAAAGTGATGGTAAGATCTACGGACGACCTACGACCCTAGAAAAGATAAAGTAAGTATTGAGAGTTGGGGAGTACAATATACTGGAAGTATGACTTTTTGGTTGGTAGTGTAATGAAAGATATCGACTGGAAATTATCAAGATGATATTCTTTGTGGGGGATGTTTTGTTGATTTGGGGCTTTCGTGCAAGGTACCAAATCTGGCTCATGCTTCAATATGCATTTTGAAGTGTGGCATGACGATTCATGGATATGATATGCGTTTGAGGATGCAATGTAATATGCAGTGATGATTACTGTATGCAGAGTGCAAAACATTAGGCTCATTAGGATCTGTTGCCCGTTGTCTTGAGATACCAATACTGATTGGTGCTTGAAAACTTCGAGAATTGAATTACAGCCTTGTCGAGTTCACTGGGGATTAAATATTACTGAGGGGGAGTAGCTTGAATTGACTGTCTTCACATGCTAGAATTCTTGTGAATGGCTGAGTAGAGACGTGGATCTCCTCAAATGCCCCAAATTTCTTGGTGTTGGAGAATCAGGTGCTCAGTCGTCTGTAAGGAGGTGACAGCGATGAAAGTTTGGTCGAGGTGACCGTTACGACTTGCTACCTACACAGAAAAACAAACACTTAAACGCCATGGAATTCCCTTGGGATGCCTTCATATCCATGTGATGTCGTGTTTCTCATCTTAGCTTGTGATTATTATTTCCTTATTGGTTTCAATGCAATGCTTAACAAAGAATTTAAATTACAATTCGCATATGAAAATAAAATAAAGGGACATAACAAAGACTTTTGGTGGAAGGGAAAATTTTTATTAATGAGTTTGGCCTGTGAATAGGCATTCGTACATGGAGACAACTCCTAAATGAGGAATTTGCGAAGAAAAGATAAAATACAACAAGTAAAATGGCAATATGGAAATCTTGAACTTCCATTAAAACTGATATTGTTATAGTTCCCATATACTAGATCGTCCTAGTGTTGTGCTTACGAAGGATAATAGTTGAATTGATCCATCCTGTGTTAGAAGGGTGTACTTGTTATTCGTGAAGATTTTCAGACTGCAATCTCTCGCTTTTTGTCCCTAATTCTTTCCTGGATCGCCCTTTTGGGTTTTCAATCCACCAGGATACCCATTTTTGCATAAGCCGCCCTTTTGAGTTTTCAACTTAGCGGGTTATTATTTTTTCTTTTTTAGCCCTAACTTTTGCCTAAGACGCCCTTTCGGGTTTTCGACTTAACGTGTCTTTTTATGCGTAGTATTTTTTGACTGAGTGTGAATTAATTAGAAGTGGAACATCTTCCTCATCCATGTTTATCAGGATTAAAGCACATCCTGAGAAAGATTTCTTCACGATGTATGACCTCTCATAGTTGGGAGTCCACTTGCCTCTCGGATCAGTGAATTGGGAGAATCTTCCTTAACACCAGGTCACCTGTGTGGAACTCTCGAGGTCGAATCTCCTTGTCAAATGCTATCTTGAGATGTTGTTGATATAACTGATTGTGACAAATGGTTGCCAGGCACTTCTCTTTAATGAGATTGAGTTGGTTGAGCCTTGTTTAAATCCATTCAGCTTCATCAAGTTTAGTATCCATCAAAACCCTCAATGAAGGAATTTCCGTTTTGACTAGGAGTACCGCATCTATACCATAGACTAGTGAAAAAGGAGTTGCCCCAGTGGAAGTACGCACCGAAGTTCGATAGTCGTGCATAGAAAAGGGTAACATATCATGCCAATATTTGTATGTTATAACCATTTTCTGGACAATCTTCTTTATGTTCTTGTTATCTGCTTCGACTGCCCCATTCATCTTTGTCCGATATGGTGATGAATTATGGTGCTCAATTTTGAAATTTTCACACATTTCCTTCATCATTTTGTTGTTGAGATTCGACTCATTATCAGTGATGATCTTGTTAGGATTCCCATAACGGAATATGATTTCTTTCTTGATGAAGCGGGTAACAACTTGCTTGGTCACATTCTTGTACGAAGTCGCTTCCACCCATTTGGTGAAGTAATCAATAGCAACGAGAATGAACCTGTGTCCATTTGAAGCGCTTGGCTCAATCCGTCCAATCATATCAATGCCCCACATTGCAAAGGGCCGTGGTGAAGTCATCACATTCAAAGGAGTGGGAGGAATATGTATCCTGTCTGCGTAAACTTGACATTTATGGCACATCTTCGTATATACACAACATTCACTTTCCATCATCATCCAGAAATAACATGCTCGTAGGATTTTCTTGGCCATGGATTGTCCGCTGGCATGATTCCCAAAAGATCCCTCGTGAATTTCTCGTATGATGGATTCTGCTTCGTGTCTATCCACTCATCTGAGCAGAATCGAATCATTGTTTCTTTTGTACAAAACGTCTCCTGATAGTAAAAACTTGGATGCCAACATTCTAAGAGTCCGCTTATCATAAATTGTAGCACCCTCGGGGTACTCTTGCTTCTCAAGATATCTTTTAATGTTGAAGTACCACGGCTTTTCGCCCGACACGTCTTCAGTTGTAAGACAATGAGCATGGAAAACGTGTGTTGGCTCCTTGTAATAAAGGATTCTTATGTTGGGTGCATGATTCAGATAGATGACTTTGAACAATACTTCTAAAGTGGCCAGAGCATCTTCTAGTTGATTTACTTCTCTAGGAATGTGCTCAAAGGTGATCTCATCAAAAGAGGGAAACAACTTTAATATATAATCCCCGTATGGAACTAAATTAGGGTGTCATGTATCCAAATCACCTCGTACTTGATGTATTACTAAGGCATAATCTCCATAAACTTCAAGAATCTTGATCTTCAAATCAATGGTTGCTTCAAGACCCATTACACAAGCTTCGTATTCTGCAACATTATTCGTATAATCAAAACATAGCCTAGCTGTGAAAGGTATGTGAGTATTGCATGGAGAAGTCAGAACTGCCCAAATACCATGGCCCAGGGCATTTGATGCACCATCAAACGTGAGAGTCCACCGCTCCCCTGGTTAGGGTCCTTCCTTATCATCAAGTTTCTTAACGTCCTCGTTTGGAAAATCGAACTTCATTGAATGATACTCTTCCAACGGCAGTGGGCGATATGATCGGCAGGAATTCTACCTTTTATAGCCTTTTGTGTGACGTATTGGATGTCATAATCATACAAAAGCAATTGCGACCGAGCCAATCTCCTTGTAAGTGTTGGTTTCTCGAAGATGTACTTTATCGGATCCAATTTAGATATCAGAAGTGTAGAATGCGTCAACATGTACTACCTCATTTGTACCACAAAATTTTCCCTCCCATATTCCTCAAGATTTGTCAAGAATCATCTCCAAATTGCTTAAGATTGCTTAAGGGTTGTACAGTCAAAACACCTCCTAAGGCAGTCAATTCAAAATTAGGGTTTTGGTTCTTTAAAGGAAGTTGGGGTTCTCAATGGTTCAATCAAGTCTCATAGGCCTATATGCATTCCCAATCACCTACATGCCAAGTTTCAAGACTCACAGTGCCAATTTGCATAGTCAAAAGCTCCATTTGACCCACAATCAACTGCAAGGGCAAAATGGTCATTTTGCAATCAAAAGTAATAATTTTTGGTCAACATCTTATTTTGAGTTCACAATCATCATTTGATCAAGTCTTGATCATGATTCCACAAGAATAGCTCAAAAATCATTAAGGTGCAAAAAGTTACTATTTTTGGACAGCAGAAAAGTCAATTGTACTTTGACCAGGGCATAACTTTTTCATGGTTTGTCAGAAAAATTCCATCCAAAGCTCATTTTTAAGAGGATGGAAATTCCTACAATCCAACTTCACACTCCAAGTTCAAGAAATGCTCTCACAAAAAGTTACCAATTTTGACATTATAGGTCAATTTCAAAAGTCAACAAAAGTACACTTTGAGTCAAAGGCCATAACTTGAGATTGGTAAATCCAAATGACATGGAACCAAAGGAATTGGTTATAGGACTTCAAGAGCTTTCCAAAATGTCCAAGAACATGGTCATATGATCAAAATTGAGCAAGTTGTGCATTGGAGAAGTTGGGAAATTTTCATGAATTTGCAAAAGTCAACTTTGCTCAAAACACCTTCTTTTTGCTAATGGGCCTCAAATCTCTTCTTGAAACTTCACCCATGACCTATGCACGACCCACCAAGCTTAATTGGATTTATTTTCTTATTTTTATTGATTAATTGGATTTTTAATTAATATTAATCCATTTAATTAATTTAAATCATAAGAAAATAAAAGATTTGATTCTTAAACATCTTTGTGAACCAAATATGACCTAAACATGCTGGAAAATTCGTGCACAAGTCAAAGATACAAAAAAAATTCAATTTTGGCAACTTTGTTCAATCATGAAAAATCAAGAATATTTGATTTTCAATCAAAGATTTAAACATCAATGCACATGGGTTGGATCCAATTGTTTGACCTAATTTGTTTCCCTTATATGCAAGCAAGCAAACCCTGACCTAGTGGACGTGAAAAAGCTGCAGAAACCACCCTGTCCAATTTCAAGAAATTCCAAGAAAACTGAAAATCTGTTCTTGCATCCTAGGCCAATTCAAGGCATTCTATTCATTCAAATACATTGCAGGAGGTTCCAGGAACGTTTTGCAATTGAATTCAGGCACTGAAGCTCAAGGAATCGTTGCACACAGTTTCACAGTTTGCCTTTTTTATTCAGAATTATATATCTTAATTCATGCGCATTTAATATGTTTTAGTGATTGTTTTGCATTGCTAGGGACCATCCAAAGCTAATGGCATGATTGAATTAAACTGTAACGCCCTAAATCGAAAGATACCATGATCAAATTTCTAGGGTTCTTGAGCTTTAAATTAGGGCTTTCTGAACCAAGAAAAATTGGGACCAGTAAGACACATGGTTGAGATCGTGAGACCAAGACGATCAAAACCCATACCTCGTGAAATATTTATATGTACTGTGGTTCTATTCGCTATTTTTCCTTGCAGGAATTAGTGGGGGTTAAAAACCCCCGCTATCTGATTCTAATTGTGCAGAAAAAACGAAGAAGACGATGATGTGTTGACATACTATTGGACAATTTGAAAAGCGCGCGTTATTTTTTGTTTTATGACATCGTATTGATTATTTTCATATATAATTATTGCTCTTTATTTTAATAACAATTGAAGCAGCTTAGTGGAGTGGTTAGTGCGTTGGCCTGGAAGCATTGGGACCTGGGTTCGAATCCCAGGTCCCCCCAAAACCTTGTTACTTTTATTTTTCAGGTGTTCTTGTGCAGTTTGCCAAAAGAGGTCCACCATATGCCTCAATTATCAACACGCCAAGTGGCTTGCAAAGCAAATCCAGTGGCCCAAGTTGGGTATCCACCATACGCCCTAGTCAATGAGCATGCAGGGAGTTGTAAAAGTCAAACAGGCTGGAAGCATAATGGGCTTCAGAATTACTGATACACTCCAGAATTAAGCCCAACACCCCCCCTTCAAGTTTATTTCTTTTCTTTTCTTTTTTATTTCTTTCATTTTAATTACTTATTATAATTATTATTTTCACTAACAAATTAATATTTATTTTCATAATAAATCCAGAAAACATAAAAAATATAATATTGTTATTTATTAAATTTAATTAGTTTTTATTTTTGTAAATAAATACTAATGTAATTTGTTTAGTTTTTAATTAGGTTAATTCTAATATTTTCACAATAAATAAAATTAATATAGAATTAGGGTTTTTGATAACTTTTAATCATTTTATTTTTTATTTTATTTCCTTAAATATTCTAAAAAACCAAAAAAAAAATTTTTTTTAATTAATTAATTACTCTAGGTTTAATTTAATTAAAATGCATGAAAATAACAAAAAATCTTTTTCTTTCTCAAAAAGGGTCAAAACCCTAAAAACTCTTCGATCCAATTTTTTTCGCGCGTGTGATTATTCTTGATTCGTATTTTGATCATATAATTGTATTTGCTCCGAGGATGTAATAGCTTTAATTAGGACTTTTTATCGCTTTTCTTTAATTTCCTGCAATTTACTTTTCAAGGGTTTGTTTTTGGTGATGTAAATACCCGACGCCTTATAATAGTTTAGTTTTATTTTCCGCAACTATTAACTACTAGATGTATGCTAACTAGGCTATGCATGACAAGATCTCTCTGAAATTAAAAATCAATCGTAGCTCACCATAACATGTACAAAGATAACATTAACTGAAACCTGACACACTCGCACATGCCACTCCTAGGGTACGCCTCACTTGGTTGCCTCGACGTGGTCATTGAGTATAGGGTGTTTTAGAGGTCGCCCTCCTGTATAAAGATCAAAGTTGCCTCGAAACGGTTGCCTCGATAAAAAAAATAATCTAAGACATTAGGGCTACCGCTAAGGCGTCCTACCATTGCTTTAGTGACCACATGTCCCTAACATCGATTTGACCCGAAAACTCCAACGACGGTGCTACCTACTTCTCAATAGTGGATAGCGCTGTCTAAAGGACATTTGCACAACTTAATTTCTTTTGAGTAGGTAGAGGTTCTCAGGTACTTGCTCTTTCAAAACAAAAATACTTTTCGCACCTACACTTTTCTGACAAAAGTTTTCAAACAACACTTCATACACTCTTGAGGACAGATACAAGAGTTAAATCGAAGTTTTCAAACAAACTTTTTCAAAACCCACAAACTCAAGAAAAGCAAAACATTTTGAAAACATAGTGAGCAAGTACCTAAGAGCCTGTGGATAACCACGGATAGAAAGGGTGCTAACACCTTCCCTTTCTATAATCTACCTCCCGAACCCGAGAAACATCTCGAAAAGGAATTTTGCTGTGCTTTTGTCCTTTCCTTGTTGGAGAAAATAAAAGACGATGGCGACTCTTGCTTACCGCGACATTTTGCGAAACGCAAACGCGAACCAGCATTTCAAAACAGTCAGTTCTATTCCCACCGATCACAGAACTGGCGACTTTGCTGGGGATCTTATAAGTGAGGTGTACCTTAGGATTAGATCACCATGTTTTCAATTGTATTGCTCTGTATGCTTTAAATTTTGTGGGCTTGTATCGGAGTTTCATAGATCCTAACCCGGATCTGGGGTACCCTTTTTAGGTAAGTAGCAATAAACTGTGAGGGACCTGTCCGGCATAGACCGACACGGGTGAAGCAGTAGCTACGTTGGTGTGACACCTTAGTCTGTACCGATATCCCTTGTGTTGGAACGAGGAGAATATGGGTCTTCTGAGGAGTCATTAAGCACCAGCTGACCTTAGAACCTTAAATTGACCAACTTGGCCATAGAACAGTAGCAGTATGCTACACTCATTGAGGCTAAACTCTCGCGATGGTTCCGGCTGCAAGAAAAGGTTGCCAAACTGGAATTATGACCGATCGAGGGTAGTCAATGATATTGAGATCCTCTAGAACCCGGTTACTATTTTTAGGACAGGTCTTAACCAACTGAAACTGAAAGAGGGTAGTACCTAAACTTCATGCCAGCCTGAAATCTAAGGGCTCTTTTGTGTGACTTGTGTGCCTTTGCCATGTTTGCCTTTTGTGAATACTTGTGGTGTGCCTTTATCATAACATCATAACATCATAACATTGCATACATCCTGCATAAGGACTAACCCATTTCAAAGACAAGAGGGTTTCATCTTTGCTCTGTTTTGTAGGACATCATGATGCCCATGCGTAGGAATACTATCCGGCTCAACTTTGTTCAACCACCTACTTTGCTTAAAGAATTGGTTGACAGGATTCCAAACACTACTTCCTTCATCAGAAGGCATGGTTCTCTTCTCGGTTTAGTCACCTCAAAGTGGGACCAACAACTGATGAGTGTCCTGGTCCAGTTTTATGATCCGCTATACCATTGCTTCACCTTTCAAGACTTCCAGCTGGTCCCTACCCTAGAAGAATTCTCTGAGTTGCTTGGTATCCCTGTTTTGGAGCAGATTCCATTTACTGGTTGGGAAATGACTCTCAGGCCTGAAGAGATTGCTGCAGCCCGTCACTTGACCAAGGAGGAGGTAATGGCTAACTGGGAGACTAGAAGTGGAGTTAAGGGCTTTTTGGCTAAGTTTCTGGTTGGCAAAGCTAATTGTTTCTGGAATGACTTAGACTTCCAAGCGTATGAGGACATTCTGGCTCTCTTAATCTATGGTCTGGTATTGTTTCCAAATCCCGATACCTTTGTTGATGTTAATTCCATAAGGATCTTCATCTCTCGGAATCCCGTACCCACTCTCTTGGGTGATATCCTTTATCAGCTTTATACTCGTACTGCCCGAAGACGAGGAACTTTGTTGTGCTGTGCTCCTTTATTGGCGAGGTGGTTTATTTCGCACCTCCCTAAGTTCGTACTGAAGAACAAAGAAGAAAGGGGTTGGGCTCATAGGATAATGTCTCTTACGGATAATGACATTATTTGGACTCTCCGAGGCTTAGATGAAGTGGTCGTCATTGATCATTGTGGAGAGTATCCTAATGTTCCATTGATCGGAACCCGTGGAGGAATCTCTTATAACCCATGCTTAGCTCTCCGTCAGTTTGGAAGAGCCAGAAGAGAAGGGCCTCATGAGATGTTGATACCTCATATCGTCTTTTATTTTCAGGTAGAAAGCGACGAGTTGCGTCGTAGATTCATCAGGGCTTGGGATAGAGTTCACAAAGCTGACCCACATGAGTTAGGACCAAAGACTTCTCTACCCATGGAGTCATATTTCATATGGGTCCGCATCCGTGCCCAAAAGTTAGGTATGCCGTACGAAGCTGTCAGGCCTATTACTCTTGAAACTGCTGATAAAGAAGGGGTTCCTCCAACTGTTCTCCATCCTCATACACCCACTGATGTTGGCACACTAAAGAGGTCTGGGGCGCAACTGCAGGAAGAACGGGATTCTTATCGGGAAAGGTTCAACGAACAAGAACAGAAGATCCAGAAGATGACAAAGCAATTGGAGAACGAGCGGATCCTGAATGACTATATCCGCACTGAGAAGAAGAGGCCATGGGAGCATTGATGGGCCTTGGGTGTTTCTTTTACAGATTTTATTTACTTTTCAGTATTTCCATTCTTGTAACGCCTAAGGGCAATTTGTTGAACAATTTAAATTCCGAAGTTTAATCTAATAAAGTTTGTTTCCTTTCTTGTCTACAAAGTTGAATCTCGATTGTCTTTGAAAACATAAATCATACGCATTTCATTTCATCATATGCATAACAGGTACCCTTTTTACAGGTCACTTATCTTCTTCGCTGTTTATTTCAGCAATCATCATGTCTACCGAACCTTCCACGGAACAAGCTATCAAGGCCCTCCAGGCCCATAACGCCCAGTTCCAAGAGTTGGTTATGAGCCTAGCCCAGGGTCAACAGGATTTGAAGACTCTGATTCTGAAAGAAAGAAAGAAGAAGAAGAAGAGGACCGTCTTGTTCAACACTGGACGCAGATTTGGGAATGGACTACATAATGAGGTTGAGCTGACTACCTCCTCTGTAGGGAAAGACATCCCCAAGAGAGAAGAGTTCCTAGCCCCGTGGTCTCTGACAACGAGACGGATTATGATGAGGAACAGTATCCTCCTGCTGAGGATAGGTATAAACAGTTGGAGGACCGCTTGAGCGCCATGGAGATACAGAATGTGCCCGGGTTGGACTTTGGAGACCTAGGCTTATCCTCTGGGGTGGTGATTCCCCATAAGTTCAAGGCACCTGCTTTTTCCAAATATGACGGAGCCTCCTGCCCAAAGCTGCACCTCCAGTCGTATGTAAGGAAGATCCAGCCTTACACCGCTGACAAGAATTTGTGGATCCATTTCTTCCAGGATAGTCTTTCAGGGACTCAACTCGAATGGTTCTATCAGTTGGATGGGGCCAGTATCTGTAACTGGGAGGATTTGGCTACTGCGTTCTATAAGCAGTATCAGTATAATTTCGACCTCGCTCCTACACGTACCCAACTCCAGGGTATGTCAATAGGGACGGGTGAAGGATTTAAAGAATATGCTCAAAAGTGGAGAGACCTTGCTGGAAGGGTGCAGCCACCTCTAACTGACCGTGAACTTGTTGATATGTTTCTGGGGACCCTGTCTGGTCCGTTCTTTAACCATTTGATTGGAAATTCTTCAGCCGGGTTTACAGACCTTATCTTGACTGGGGAGAGAATTGAAGCTGGTATCAAGGCAGGAAAGATACAGAAGGGTGCCTCCTCGAGCACTGAAAAGAAGTCGTTCAAGAAAGAATCCAGTGCTGTCTATGGTTCAAGGAGACCAAATAGATTTGAACACCGCCAAGCTATCAACGCGGTGGTCATTTCAAAACCTGCTGGTGCTCCTCAGCATCACAACCAACAAAGGGGTGAGAGACCTAGAAGGCAATTCACTCGCCTCAGCATGACCTTGTCCCAGATATTTCCGCAGTTATTGACAACCAATTTGGTAACTCTAAGGGAAGCCCCAAAGAATCCGAATACTACATCTCCAAAGTACAATCCTAATGCCCGCTGCGCTTATCACTCTGACAGCCCGGGGCATAATACGGATGATTGCTGGACTTTGAGGAATAAGGTTCAGGACCTAATCGATGCAAAGGAGGTTGAGTTCGAGGCGCCCGAGAGGCCTAATGTTGTAACAGCCCCCATGCCCAAGCATGGAGTAAATGCTATTGAAGATGACGTGGAGGAATCTGAATTCGATAGCTGGATCTACCCTACGATCAATGGTGGACCAAACAACTGGACAGCGAAAGACTTCATCCCTATTACTTTTGTTACTCAGTAATGAACTCCTTTGTTTTGAATTTGTAACAAACAATATTGTGAAACTTTATGGCCCGGTGTCCTACCCGGGGCACTGTGGCTTCATTTGTGAGGGCTTTTGTGTGTCATTTTCATATATCATTAATAAAAGCATTGGAAGTTTTTTTGCATTTCAAATCTTGCGCTCCTTGTCTTTCTTTATTATATATTGCAAAACAGCTATTTACACACACTCACATATACAGGTCTCAGTCCACTCTGGATCTCACTGGTAACGACTCTGCTACTGCCAGTTATGACTTCGAAAATCCGATCAACTTAGCCGAAGACAAAGGTGAAGATGATTGCGAAGTGCCTGGTGAGCTCGCAAGACTGCTACTCCAGGAAGAGAGGGCCATTCAGCCACATGAGGAGCCAGTGGAAACAATGAATCTGGGTACCGAGACAGACAGAAAGGAAGTCAAGATTGGTGCAAATCTGGAGCTCAGTGTGAAACAACGGTTGATTCAGATGCTGCATGACTACGTGGAAATCTTTGCCTGGTCCTACGAAGATATGCCTGGGTTGGATACCGACATTGTGGTTCATCACTCGCCTACCAAGGAGGACTGCCCTCCGGTAAAACAGAAGATTCGTCGTATGCGTCCAGAGATGTCCGAGAAAATCAAAGCTGAGGTTATGAAACAATTTGACGCCGGTTTTCTAGCAGTAACTTCTTACCCTCAGTGGGTTGCCAATGTAGTTCTGGTGCCGAAGAAAGATGGTAAAGTTCGAATGTGCGTTGACTACAGGGATTTGAACAGGGCGAGCCCTAAGGATCACTTCCCTCAACCTCACATCGATGTTCTAGTTGACAACACTGCTCAGCATAAGGTATTCTCCTTCATGGACGGCTTCTCCGGTTATAATCAGATAAAGATGGCTCCCGAAGACTTGGAGAAGACCACTTTTGTTACTCAGTGGGGCACCTTTTTCTACAAGGTCATGCCTTTTGGGTTGAAAAATGCTGGGGCAATGTATCAGCGTGCCATGGTTGCTCTGTTCCATGATATGATCCATCATGATATTGAAGTATACGTCGACGATATGATTGCGAGGTCCCAAACTGAGGAGGAACACCTTGACCATCTACAGAAGCTGTTTGACCGGTTGAAGTTGTACAAGCTGAGATTAAACCCGAACAAGTGCACCTTCGGGGTGAGATCTGGAAAGCTACTAGGTTTCATCGTAAGTGACAAAGGTATTCAAGTGGACCCTGCCAAAGTGAAAGCCATACAAGAGATGCTAGTTCCCAAGACAGAGAAAGAGGTCAGAGGCTTTCTAGGACGGTTGAACTACATTGCCCGATTCATCTCGCACCTGACTGCTACTTGTGAGCCAATCTTCAAGCTACTGAAGAAAGATCAAGTAGTATGTTGGAACGATGAATGTCAGGCCGCTTTCGAAATAATCAAAGAGTATCTCCAAGAGCCACCCATTCTTATGCCACCGGTTGAAGGGAGACCTCTAATCTTATACTTGACGGTACTGGACAACTCAATGGGGTGTGTGCTAGGTCAGCATGACGAGTCTGGCCGAAAAGAGCACGCTATTTATTACCTTAGCAAAACGTTTACCGACTGTGAGACCCGATACTCACTGCTCGAGAAAACTTGCTGCGCTTTGGTATGGGCTGCTCGCCAGCTAAGACAATATATGTTGACTCACACTACTCTGTTGATTTCAAAGATGGATCCAATCAAGTACATCTTCGAAAAGCCTGCCTTGTCCGGGAGAATAGCAAGATGGCAGATGATCTTGACTGAATATGACATCCAGTACACGACTCAAAAAGCAATCAAGGGAAGTGTGTTGGCAGACCATTTGGCATATCAGGAAGTGGATGATTACCAGTCTATGAACTTTGAATTTCCAGACGAGAATATCATGGTAGTAACTGATTGCGAGATACCTGGACCGGATGAAGGACTTGAGGAAGGATCCCGATGGTCTATGCACTTTGACGAAGCCTCAAACGCTTTGGGTAATGGCATTGGCGCTGTGATCATATCGCCTAAAGGCTCTCATACTCCACTTACCGCCCGACTATGTTTCAACTGCACCAACAACATGGCGGAGTATGAAGCATGCATCATGGGTCTTCGAGCTGCAATTGACCTAAGGATCAAGTTTCTGAGTGTTTTCGGAGATTCCGCTCTCGTGATCAGTCATATCAAAGGCGAGTGGGATACGAAACACCCAAATCTTATTCCTTACAAGGAGTATGTATTGATGTTGCTTCCCCATTTCGAGGAGATAACCTTTGAACACTTCCCAAGAGAGGAGAATCAGTTGGCGGACGCGTTAGCTACGATGTCTTCTATGTTCAAAGTCAAGTGGGACAACGAGGTTCCCTGGATCATTATTTGAAAATTGGATGAACCTGCGCATTGCTATGATCTGGAGACTGAAGAGGTAACAGAAAAGCCTTGGTATCATGAAGTGAAGAGGTACCTTGAAGCTCAAGAATACCCCGAGGGCGCGTCTGTTAATGACAAGAAGTTTCTGAGAAGGTTCGCGGAAAAGTTCTTCATCAGCAATGGCATCCTTTACAAACGAAACCATGATTCAACCTTACTGCGTTGTATGGATAAGATCGAAGCAGAAAGGATCATGGCAAAACTGCATGAAGGTACCTTCGGAACTCATTCCAGTGGACATACCATGGCAAAGAAAATCCTTCGGGCAGGATACTACTGGTCCACAATGGAAGCCGACTGTTATCAGCATTCTCGGACATGTCACAAGTGCCAGATCTATGCTGATAAGGTGCACATTCCTCCAGTTCCTTTGAACGTCTTGACAGCACCTTGGCCTTTTGCAATGTGGGGCATCGATATGATCGGCGAGATCCGACCTACGACATCCAACGGGCATCGTTTCATCCTAGTAGCGATTGATTACTTTACGAAGTGGGTGGAAGCAGCTTCCTTTGCTACCGTAACCAAGAACGTTGTGGCACGGTTCATTCGGCACAACCTGACTGTTGATACGGTGTACCAGAGAGGATCATTACGGATAATGGTACCAATCTTAACAACAAGATGATCACTGAGCTCTACGAACAATTCAAGATACAGCACCACAACTCTTCTCCCTACCGGCCGAAGATGAATGGGGCTGTAGAAGCGGCTAATAAGAACATTAAGAAGATTGTGCAGAAGATGACAGTGACCTACAAAGATTGGCACGAGATGTTACCGTTTTCTCTTCATGGGTACCGTACCTCAGCACAGACGTCAACAGGGGCAACACCCTACTCCTTGGTATACGGCATGGAGGCAGTCCTACCCATTGAAGTTCAGATACCCTCTCTCCGAATCATGAAGGATGTGGGTTTAAGCGAAGACGACTGGATCTAGACCCGACTTGATCAACTAAACATAATCGACTAAAAGAGAATCACTGCTATTTGTCATGGTCAGACGTACCAAAAACGGATGATTAAGGCATTTAATAAGAAAGTCAGACGACAAGAGTACCAAGTCGGGGACCTGGTAATCAAGCGCATCATTCTACCTCAAGGTGATCCCAGGGGCAAATGGACCCCTACGTACGAAGGGCCATTTATGGTTAAGAACATCTTCTCAGGAGGAGCGATGATTCTGACCACCATGGATGGTGACGACCTTCCTCACCCCGCCAATGCAGACATAGTAAAAAGATACTATGCATAATCAAAGACCCGCTAGGTCGACTGGCCTAGGCAAAAATAAGGGCTTCCCGGCGAACCAAAAGGGTTCGGGCAAAAATAAGGGATGAAAATATATAAAAAAATCTGTACACCCGGCAAGTCGAAAACCTGAAAAGGCGGCTTGGGAAAAAATGGGTATCCTGGTGGACTGAAAACACGAAAGGGCGGTCCAGGAAAAAATTAGGGATAAGCGTAACACTATGTCTCATTGGATTACCCTGCATCCAGACTTCGGTATCGACCATCAGGCTCGGACGGCACCAATCAATCAGATTCCTCTTCAGCTAAGCAGCAAAGTGATGAGACGCTTGAAGACATAAGGGCGATAGCAGAGTTGGAACCCAGTGGGATTTTTCACATAGATGTTTTGTTTCCTTTTCACAAATTGTATAAACTCTATTTTGTTCGGCGGCGTTCTCTTACTAGGACGTCAGTATCTTGTACAAAAACGCCTATTTACAGGCAAATTTCAAAATCAATACAAGTTCATTTTTCAGACAAATTGCCAATTGTTTTTTCCTTTATCTATTTTGTTTTGCAAAAAACGTCCAATGTTCATTTTTGATATATGCATTTGACATTAATTGCTGCTCATAAATACTTGCATGAGAAACAAAGGATTAATTACGGGTGACATCGGAAGTAGGGGAAATAAGAATTGTCTAAGAGGTCTAGTTGCTCTGTCCACCAAGGTACCAAGGTAAGTTCGGCTGAAGAATATGACCAAGATACCGTCACTCCCTACAGGATAAAACAATAATGATAACTCTCTCCACTGAGACTTGCAACTACGAAGGATTCAGCAAATACTCTACCCAAGCAGAGTTAGTCTACCATCAGCCCTAAAAAAGTTGGGTATCCCCAGAAGATCTTTATATTCCCTAGCGGAGTATACAGATATTCCTCAACAAGCATCCCCGGCAGTCTTAATATTCCTCGACAGAGTATAAGAATGTTCCCCGGCGGAATACAAGATACCCCTAATGGAACCATTTCCCAGCGCAGTCCAAAAAAGCTTCCCCGCCAGAGTTGAATCATCTCCCCAGTAGATTCTGGAAGCTTGTCCCCTGCAGAGTGCAAATGTATCCCCCCATCCATATTCAGAAGGTTATCCCCACAAGAGTCTAACTGGGTTATCCTCAGCAAGTTGCAACGGAAAGATCATCCCCAGCGAAGTTCTTTCTATCCCCAGCGGAGTTCATCATCAAATTCCCCAACAGATCTTATCAACGGAATCCCCAGCGGAGTTATCGTTAAAATCTCAGCAAAGCATCTCCTCCCCACAGAGTAATTCCCCGCAGAGTAATCTCTTCATCAAGTTTATTCCCCAACGGAGTCATCCTCTCTTGCAAGTTTATCATCTTCGTTCATCATCCCCAGCGGAAACGAAGAATTCAACGTCATTCTCCAGCAGCTATCCGGGACTTATTTTCCCCAGCTAAAACATCACATCTTCATACATCATGATACATGCACATACGCATCATATCATACGATCTCATTTATGTTGATAACATCATTGCTTGATCCATATCATGCATTGCATACGACTGACCTTTGCTTTTCAGGAAAGATGCAGTCAAATTCTCAATTATGTCAATGGAGACGAAACCAGTTAAATCGATTCCTAAAGATTTTTCTGAGGCCAGTCAATGGAGACAAGACCAGTTAAATCGATTCCTAAAGATTTTTCTGAATTCAGTCAATGGAGACAAAACCAGTTAAATCGATTCCTAAAGATTTTTCTGAGGCCAGTCAATGGAGACAAGACCAGTTAAATCGATTCCTAAAGATTTTTCTGAAGCCAGTCAATGAAGACCAGATAAATCGATTCCTAAAGATTTTTCTGAGGCGAAGCCAGTCAAAGAAGACAAGTCTAGTTAAATCGATTCCTAAAGATTTTTCTGATGACAACCCATCAATAGAGACAACCCGTCAATAGAGACAACCCGTCAATAGAGAAAACCCGTCAATAGAGACAACCCATCAATAGAGACAACCCGTCAATAGAGACAACCCGTCAATAAAGACAACCCGTCAATGAAGACAACCCGTCAATGAAGACAACCCGTCAATGAAGACAACCTGTCAATGAAGACAACCTGTCAACAAAGACAAAACTACCTACCAACAATCTCCAGGTGGCATCTATAAGCCCATCCTCCTATCCATCATCTCTCCAAATGGCATCTGTAAGCCCATTCCCGACATCACGATGCTGATACTACACCATGCGAGTGCAAATTTCTGGGCACTTTAGTGTTCAATCATCTTCCACCTTCGGATCACGAAAGGCACACAAGCCAATCTACATCCTCAGGTTCAAGAAGATTGAACAGGGGCAACTGTTGTACCCCAAAATTTTCCCTCCCATATTCCTCAAGATTTGTCAAGAATCATCTCCAAATTGCTCAAGATTTCTCAAGGGTTGTACAGTCAAAACACCTCTTAAGGCAGTCAATTCAAAATTAGGGTTTTGGTTCTTTCAAGGAAGTTGGGGTTCTCAATGGTTCAATCAAGTCTCATAGGCCTATATTCATTCTGAAGCACCTACATGCCAAGTTTCAAGACTCACAGTGCAAATTTGCACAGTCAAAAGCTCCATTTGACCCACAATCAACTGCAAGGGCAAAATGGTCATTTTGCAGTCAAAAGTCAGAATTTTTGGTCAACATCTTATTTTAAGTTCACAATCATCATTTGATCAAGTCTTGATCATGATTCCACAAGAATAGCTCAAAAATCATCAAGGTGCAAAAAGTTACTATTTTTGGACAGCAGAAAAGTCAACTATACTTTGACCAGTGCATAACTTTTTCATGGTTTGTCAAAAAAATTCCATCAAAAGCTCATTTTGAATAGGATGCAATTTCCTACAATCCATCTTCACACTCCAAGTTCAAGAAATGATCTCACAAAAAGTTACCAATTTTGACATTATAGGTCAATTTCAAAAGTCAACAAAAGTACACTTTGAGTCAAAGGCCGTAACTTGAGATTGGTAAATCCAAATGACATGGGACCAAAGGCATTGGTTAGAGAACTTCAAGAGCTTTCCAAAATGTCCAAGAACATGGTCATATGATCAAAATTGAGCAAGTTGTGCATTGGAGAAGTTGGGAAATTTTCATGAATTTGCAAAAGTCAACTTTGCTCAAAACACCTTCTTTTTGCTAATGGGCCTCAAATCTCTTCTTGAAACTTCACCCATGACCTATGCACGACCCACCAAGCTTAATTGGATTTATTTTCTTATTTTTATTGATTAATTGGATTTTTAATTAATATTAATCCATTTAATTAATTTAAATCATAAGAAAATAAAAGATTTGATTCTTAAACATCTTTGTGAACCAAATATGACCTAAACATGCTGGCAAATTCGTGCACAAGTCAAAGTTACAAAAAAATCCAATTTTGGCAACTTTGTTCAATCATGAAAAATCAAGAATATTTGATTTTCAATCAAAGATTTAAACATCAATGCACATGGGTTGGATCCAATTGTTTGACCTAATTTGTTTCCCTTATATGCAAGCAAGAAAACCCTGACCTAGTGGACATGAAAAAGCTGCAGAAACCACCCTGTCCAATTTCAAGAAATTCCAAGAAAACTGAAAATCTGTTCTTGCATCCTAGGCCAATTCAAGGCATTCTATTCATTCAACTACATTGCAGGAGGTTCCAGGAACGTTTTGCAATTGAATTCAGGCACTGAAGCTCAAGGAATCGTTGCACACAGTTTCACGGTTTGCCTTTTTTATTCAGAATTATATATCTTAATTCATGCGCATTTAACATGTTTTAGTGATTGTTTTGCATTGCTAGGGACCATCCAAAGCTAATGGCATGATTGAATTGAACTGTAACGCCCTGAATCGAAAGATGCCATGATCAAATTTCTAGGGTTCTTGAGCTTTAAATTAGGGTTTTCTGAACCAAGAAAAATTGGGACCAGTAAGATACATGGTTGAGATCGTGAGACCAAGACGATCAAAAGCCATACCTCGCGAAATATTTATATGTACTGTGGTTCTATTCGCTATTTTTCCTTGCAGGAATTAGTGGGGGTTAAAAACCCCCGCTATCTGATTCTAATTGTGCAGAAAAAACGAAGAAGACGATGATGTGTTGACATACCATTGGACAATTTGAAAAGCGCGCGTTATTTTTTGTTTTATTACAGCGTATTGATTATTTTCATATATAATTATTGCTCTTTATTTTAATAACAATTGAAGCAGCTTAGTGGAGTGGTTAGTGCGTTGGCCTGGAAGCATTGGGACTTGGGTTCGAATCCCAGGTCCCCCCAAAACCTTGTTACTTTTATTTTTCAGGTGTTCTTGTGCAGTTTGCCAAAAGAGGTCCACCATATGCCTCAATTATCAACATGCCAAGTGGCTTGCAAAGCAAATCCAGTGGCCCAAGCTGGGTATCCACCATACGCCATAGTCAATGAGCATGCAGGAAGTTGCAAAAGTCAAACAGGCTGGAAGCATAATGGGCTTCAGAATTGCTGATACACTCCAGAATTAAGCCCAACACCCCCCCCCCCCCTTTCAAGTTTATTTCTTTTCTTTTCTTTTTTATTTCTTTCATTTTAATTACTTATTATAATTATTATTTTCACTAACAAATTAATATTTATTTTCATAATAAATTCAGAAAACATAAAAAATATAATATTGTTATTTATTAAATTTAATTAGTTTTTATTTTTGTAAATAAATACTAATATAATTTGTTTAGTTTTTAATTAGGTTAGTTCTAATATTTTCACAATAAATAAAATTAATATAGAATTAGGGTTTTTGATAACTTTTAATCATTTTATTTTTTATTTTATTTCCTTAAATATTCTAAAAAACCAAAAAAAATATTTTTTTTAATTAATTAATTACTCTAGGTTTAATTTAATTAAAATGCATGAAAATAACAAAAAATCTTTTTCTTTCTCAAAAAGGGTCAAAACCCTAAAAACTCTCCGATCCAATTTTTTTCGCGCGTGTGATTATTCTTGATTCGTATTTTGATCATATAATTGTATTTGCTCCGAGGATGTAATAGCTTTAATTAGGACTTTTTATCGCTTTTCTTTAATTTCCTGCAATTTACTTTTCAAGGGTTTGTTTTTGGCGATGTAAATACCCGACGCCTTGTAATAGTTTAGTTTTATTTTCCGCAACTATTAACTACTAGATGTATGCTAACTAGGCTATGCATGACAAGATCTCTCTGAAATTAAAAATCAATCGTAGCTCACCATAACATGTACAAAGATAACATTAACTGAAACCTGACATACTCGCACATGCCACTCCTAGGGTACGCCTCACTTGGTTGCCTCGACGTGGTCATTGAGTATAGGGTGTTTTAGAGGTCGCCCTCCTGTCTAAAGATCAAAGTTTCCTCGAAACGGTTGCCTCGATAAAAAAAATGATCTAAGACATTAGGGTTACCACTAAGGCGTCCTACCATTGCTTTAGTGACCACATGTCCCTAACATCGAATTGACCCGAAAACTCCAACGACGGTGCTACCTACTTCTCAATAGTGGGATAGCGTTGTCTAAAGGACATTTGCACAACTTAATTTCTTTTGAGTAGGTAGAGGTTCTCAGGTACTTTCTCTTTCAAAACAAAAATACTTTCCGCACCTACACTTTTCTGACAAAAGTTTTCAAACAACACTTCATACACTCTTGAGGACAGATACAAGAGTTAAATCGAAGTTTTCAAACAAACTTTTTCAAAACCCACAAACTCAAGAAAAGCAAAACATTTTGAAAACATAGTGAGCAAGTACCTAAGAGCCCGTGGATAACCACGGATAGAAAGGGTGCTAACACCTTCCCTTTCTATAATCTACCTCCCGAACCCGAGAAACATCTCGAAAAGGAATTTTGCTGTGCTTTTGTCCTTTCCTTGTTGGAGAAAATAAAAGACGGTGGCGACTCTTGCTTACCGCGACATTTTGCGAAACACAAACGCGAACCAGCATTTCAAAACAGTCAGTTCTATTCCCACCGATCACAACCTCAAACGCAGAGTTGCCCACGTATGAGCGCAATAAGTCTTCTCAAGTAATGAATACCTTGATTCACAATCAGTAAACTTCTTGATCAGGTAATAAATAGTGTATTTTTTCATCCAGTATCATCATGTTGTCCGAGCACACAACCCATAGATCCTTCAAGCACAGTCAAATACATAATGAGAGGTCTCCCTGGGACTGGAGTTATGAGTATTGGTGGTTCCTGAAGGTACTTCATAATCTTTTCGAAGGCCTCTTGACAACTTTCATCCTAATGGACATCTTGATTCTTACGTAGTAGTTTAAATATGGGTTCACAGGTAGCAGTAAGGTGAGAAATGAACCTGGCTATGTAAGGCAATCTTCCAAGAAACCCACGTACTTCCTTTTCATTTTTTGGTGCCGGCATATCTTGTATTGCTCTTACCTTGTCTGGTGTCTCCACTTTCTGAACTCAATTGCGACATTTATGATATGTAAAGAAATGTAGTGGTAAAGATCTGAGATTAAACCATTAATTGACTTATCTTAACACAATGAAGTCGCCACCGCACTTTATTGTTTCCAAAGGGAAATGGGAAAAAAGCGAACAAAACCCAAAAAGATCAGAGATCGAGGTACGGGGGTCGGTTATGCAAAGGGAAGGTGTTAGCACCCTACGCATCTACGGTACTCCGTATGATCCACTTTGTTTTGTTTCTTTTAAAAGGAGTGTCATGTAAAGGTTTACTTGCTAAAGGAAAATAATAAATGAGTATTTGTAAACAAAATAAAATGAAATGCTTTTTTAATTATTTTTGTTGCTCGCCTTGGGTCATAAGACTTAGTGCCTACGTACTACCTCGTGCAATGAAAAAGTTAGAGCACCGTAGTTCGGCTAGAAAAGACTTGTTTGTTGATTGATTTTAAACAAGGAGACAAGTCGTCATTGTTAGGAGAGAAATCTCGACTAACGCCCATAAGGTGTGAGAAAGATGGACTCTGTATCAACAAGAGTGAGGGTTTGAGAATGCCTCTAGTACTTAAGTGGAAAAGTCGACACCTTTATAACCATAAGGATGGGAGAATGTTGCTCGACTATCAATGAATCATATCTCATCTTGAAAAAAAATTTGAAGGGTAAAGGTGCTCGAGCGCACAAAAGAGTTTGAATGAATTGAAGTGTTTTTGTTAATTTCGAAAGATGTCAAAGTATGATTAAATGAATTGAAGCTTGTTTAAAGAAAATAAGTTTTAAAAGAAAAGCACTCGACAAAGCCGAGGTTTATTATGAAAGCGATTTGAGTTTATAAACAAAGAAGATTTTGAAAAAGATGAGAATATTTTTAAAATTAAAGAAGATGGGAGGAGATGAAGGGATTATCCTAAAGCATAAGGTAAAAGCTAAGGAAGAGAACCGTCTAACCAACAAGAAGCCAAAACTTGACATTATGAGTCAAGATAGAATTCTCATTCTTTGGATTGAAACCAAGTAAGAAGAGATACTAGAACTCTTGAGAAGGACCAAACTTCAAATGTATTAAGTCTTC
Organism: Vicia faba; assembly: GCA_948472305.1. Classification (NCBI taxonomy): domain Eukaryota; kingdom Viridiplantae; phylum Streptophyta; class Magnoliopsida; order Fabales; family Fabaceae; genus Vicia; species Vicia faba. Next base: position 1,211,996,646 of record OX451735.1, read on the forward strand.
AAAAAAATTGGGCAGAGTAACGACTGTATACAGATGAATTCCAGATTACAGACAAAGTATATAAACACAATAACCTCCACACAAAATAAACAAAAAACCCAATGTCTTGAGGTAAACCTCAAGAGCTCCAGACAAAATATCAATTAAGGTTACAAGGTCTCCAAAATAAGCCAAGGTCTCTAATCCTAAGTCCAAGAAGCCCATCACTCTATAATGCCAAGGATAGTAAGCAAATAGTCCAAGTACCATTAATGTTGTTTATGGTTCATGTTGATTATTAAGTGTCTTCAAAAGGAAAAGAAGAGCTCAAGTGAGAAAAATAAAAATGACATAAAAGTAAATTCTCAAGTGAGCAAAGATAAAAATAGCATGAAATGTAAATGCAAAAAGTAAATGGTACATAAAGTAAAGATCATAAAATAAAAGCATAAAATAAAGTCAATTGTTAGAAATTAGTGGTTAGTTGGATGACCATCTTGAAACTTGCATTTGGAACTCATTAGAGGATTGGTAGAACCAAAGCCTCCACACAACAAGTTGCATTTGCTTTTTGTCAAGTATATCATCCACTTTGGAATTCTGAAAAGTAACATTTAATGATCAACGATGTTTAAGTGATCTGCATTAACCAAAAGTGATGTAGATCCATTAGAGGATTGGTAGAACCAAAGCCTCCACATAATGAATCTCAAGGTTATTGGATCAAAGAGATCGAATTAACATACTTGTTTTTGCAAACATAGGTTTGGGCCACGAATGATCATTTATTTGAATCAGGACAAAATTTAGCATTATGTTAAGCAATCGTAAGTGGACTTATGTAGAAGTCACACCTATTTTGAGGCCGGTCAATAGCAATCTATGTACTTCATATTTGGATAAATTATATAGAGATCATCATCCCTTAATATGTAGCACAATTAAAAAAGAAAGGGATAAGATGAAGAGGGAGGGGAATGATAAGTTAATTTGGATCACCATCTCAAAATTCTTTCATCTTTAAATTCAACAACTCCTCTAGATGGATTTAAGCACTAAACATATCATTAATCCAAAGCACCAAGAATGAATTAAATAATTCACTCTTAGGTAGATTTAAATTGATGAACATTTATCTAACTTCATCTACATCACAAAGTCCATTAAATTTAAAGAGAAATTGGATATTTAAAATTGCAATCCAAACCAACAATCAAAAGGAGTGAGTAGAAAAAGCATTTTGGATCAAAGCTGACCCAAAACAAGGCAAAAAAATGCATTCCATCTCTATGCAAATCGATTGCACTACTGTGTAAATTGATTTGCACAGTGAAGTTTTCAAAAATTTGAGCAAATTTCACTTAGTGCAATCTATTGCACTGTTTCAGCAATCGATTGCACGTTGTTACAGATAGCAAAACAACATTCTAAAAGGCGAAATTCTTGTTCAAACTTTCCATCAAACACCTTATGATCATGGATTCAATTGAGCACGAAAATTCCATCAAATTATGAGAAAATAGCACCATTGGAATCATAAAATAATGCTCAATGAATCAACCCAAAGATCAACAAGAGATCACATTGTGAAAGATGGAAAATCCAACTTACCAAAGGTAAGTCTAGAGAATTATCAACACAACTTCAAGAATTTGCTTCAATTCAACCACAAGAATCAATTTCCAGGCTTGGAAGTAGAGAATTGATGAAGAAAAAGTGTTTCGATGAAGGTTTATCTCAAATATTAGTAAGCTTCAATGCAAAGCTTACTAATTTTTCTTGAAAATGGAGCTTTGAGTGAATTTGGTAGATGGAGAGAATTGAGAGATTTTTTAGCAAAGTGATTTTGGATATCAAAAGCATGAAATTTTAATGAAATAAGGGCTCTATTTATAGAGTTTAGGATTGGGATTAGTGGTAATTTGGTAATTGATTCTTGGAGCCAAAATTTGAATTTATGATAATTCTTTCAAAAATTAGAGGAAAATTGGAGCCAAATTTTGACAAGCTTGAAATTGCTGATTTTTTTCAAATTTTCATGTTGTGCAAATTGATTTGCACAATGTATTTTTTCAAAATTTGTGCAAAATGCACTTTGTGCAATCGATTGCACTCTAGGAGCAATCGATTGTACAGTGAAAAAATGAAAAAAAAATTAATTCTCTTTCTTTGCGAATAGAGATTTTAGGGAAATAATACCGGCAAACCTTATTTGCCATATGCTTCAACTCGGTACCTACAAAACACAAATATGAAAAGACAAAGACAAATATTTTTTTGTATTTTGATTAGAAGTTAGTCAACAACACAAGAGAAAACTTAAAGATAAGATGCAAATGTGATGAATAAAGCTATTTATTAATGATTGTGACCAAATGACAAAATATGATATGAAAGTGCGACTAAAAAAGTTAGGGGCGAAATTTAGGGTACAACAATTGCCCCTATTTAATTATATTTTTGCCTGATAGGCAGAAAGTAATTAAATACAAACAGACCCGAATTTCGTCCCTGATGCAATGAGATGATAGCATATGTTATGAATGAATGCATGGACTCTTTTTTGACATATATTTTTTTGAATGATGTATGAGATGAGACAGACTCCGTGAGAATATGAAAATACTTGAAATTGGAAACTTATGGTAGTTCAGATGAAATGACGTGGAAAGACACGTCGGGGAACAACAAGATACTTCTGGATATCTGTCAGGGCGATAGAGAGTAACCATCAATACTTAGAAAAAAGATAAAACCCGAGAAGGCGAGCAGCGACATCCAAGAATGGAATTGAATGAGGCAAGCAACTCTCTGGAAAATACAATCAGAAGCATCTAGAAGAACATTAGATGCGGGATGAGGCCAAATCTGAAGCTACATCAAAGTCGTCCAGGAAAGACGCTGGACAGAAAAGAAACATGACATCCAATATTGGCTTTGAATGAAGGGAAAACTCAACGTCTAATAATGGCTTTAGACGAGGGAAAATATCACAACATCCAATAATGGCTTTAGATGAAAACAAAAGATCATGACATTCAATACTGGCTTTGAATGAAAGAAAAGCTCAACGTCTAATAATGGCTTTAGACGAGAGAAAATATCACAACATCCAATATTGGCTTTGAATGAAGGAGAAGGTAACAACATCCAATACTGGCTTTGGATGGAAAAAGAGATCTTGACATTCAATACTGGCTTTGAATGAAAGAAAAGCTCAACATTTAATAATGGCTTTAGACGAGAGAAAAGATCACAACATCCAATATTTGCTTTGAATGAAGGAGAATGTAATAACATCCAATACTGGCTTTGGATGGAAAAAGAAATCTTGACATTCAATATTGGCTTTGAATGAAAGAAAATCTCAACGTCTAATAATGGCTTTGGACGAGAGAAAAGATCACAAAATCCAATATTGACTTTGAATAAAGGAGAAGGTAACAACATCCAATACTGGTTTTGGATGGAAAAAGAGATCTTGACATTCAATACTGGCTTTGAATGAAGGGAGAAAAATCATGGTATCCAATACTGGCTTTAAACGACAACAAAGATAACAACATTCAATATTGGTTATGGACGACAACAGAAGGTAACAACATCCAATATTGGCTTTGGATGGAAACAAAAGAGACAACATATCCAAGATTAGCATTGGACGGAAGAGAGAAACAGCTCATCCATGATTAGCATTGGACAAAAGAGAGACAGCTGAACTGATGTTTGCTTTGGTAGGTGCCAAGTAAGTTGGACTTTGATCTCAAGGTAACATGTCAACTACAACAAGACCTCGGGAAATGAAAATGAGGATGAAACACTCTTGGTATGCATTATGTATGAATTTTGTTATGCATGATATGTGAATGACCTATGCATGTAATGCCAATGTTTACGACAATGGAGTTTGACTCTTTTGTAGAGGTAAGATTGGAAGTTTGATTCCTCAACATGGAGAACTCTGCCAAATTTGATTGGAAAGAAAATGTCTTGAGCACAAATTTGTAACACTTGTAAACTGTATTGTACTGATGATCTTGTGAGGAAAGACATGGAGAGCTGCTTGGGGATTTGTCCCAGATTAGCTGACTGTTGAAGATAAACTGATCATGTTGAACCAACTAAACTTCAAGAGGGTACTTACCTTAAAACCCACGTAAGCCTTAAAACTAAGGTCTTTATGTGATTTGCTTGTGCTTGCTATATTTGTTTTTTCTTAGCATAATCATGATATCATAACATCATAACATTGCATATCATACTAACCATTTCAAGGATTTTTAGGACTTATCTTTGTGTTATTTTGTAGCAAATGGCATCCACTCGCATGAATACTATCCAAGTCAACCTCATAAGGGTACCTCCTCAACTCAAGGAATTAGAATCAAGGGTTCCTTAGAGCTCTTCGTTCACTGAAAGACATGGTTGACTTCTCAATATGGTCACCTCAAGCCCTAATAAAGAAATGTTGAAGGCGCTCTTTCAGTTCTTCGATCCTTTACATCACTGCTTCACCTTTCCTGATTACCAATTGGTGCCTACCATGGAGGAGTTTTCTCAGTTATTAGGGGTGTTCATTATTGATCAGTTACCCTTCAATGGTATGGAAAAAGACCCAAAACCTGAAGAGATTGCTCATGCTCTGTCTTTACAACGGTCTGATGTAGTGGCAAATTGGGAAACAAGAAGAGGCGTCAAGGGGTTCCTAGCTAAGTTTCTATTTGAGAAGGCTCACCATTTTTGGGATACCCTGGATTTACAAGCTTTTGAAGAAGTGTTGGCCCTTCTCATCTATGGGATAGTACTATTTCCTAATCCAGATCGAGTCATAGATGTGAATGCGGTTAAGGTTTTTCTGTCTCATAATCTAGTTCCTACTTTACTTGGAGACATTCTACACTCTCTGCATACCTGCATTGTAAAGAGAAGAGGGACCCTTCTGTGTTGCACTCCTCTGTTGGCTAGGTGGTTTATTTCGCACCTACCTCGATCTGTGTTGAAGAATGAGCAGGGCTTGAGATGGTCTAATAGGTTGATGTACCTCACACATTCGAACATTCATTGGTGTCCTTGATCCTTGGAGAATCTTACCATCATTGACTGTTGTGAGGAATTCCCTAATGTCCCTCTCCTAAGCATTAGGGGAGGAATCAATTATAATCCTTATTTGGCATTGCGACTGTTTGGTTATGCTAGAAGGGATGGTTCTCATGATACACTTGTCCAAGGAATTGTATTTGACTATGAGAATGATGTTCAGGTTTATCGTCAGAGGTTCATAAGAGCTTGGGGCATGGTGAACAAAGTTGATAGAAAAACACTGGGGCATAAGAACTCCATTCCTTTGAAGCCTTATCTTAAATAGGTACGAGCTCGTGCTCAAAGTCTAAGGATGCCTTATGAGGCCATTTTACACATCATCATGGAGCCAATTGCTAAGGGAGACACTTCTTACATTGTTCTTCATCCTGACATGCCAACTAATTTCGAGGAGTTACAAAAATCCTGGATTCAAATCAAAGAGGAACGATATACCTTTGAAATCCAATTCTACGCCAGCGAGAAGAAAGTTTTAGAGCTCAACAGGCTACTTCACGAAGAGAAGAGTATAAATGCCTATATTGCACCAAAGAGGATGCGCTCGTGGGAAGTTTGAGTCCTTTTTTGCTTTTAGAGTTCATTTTGCTTTGTTACTTCCTTTGTAAGACCAAGAGGAATCATTGTAACCGCTTAAACTTCTTAATGCAATTAACATTTGTTTTCCCTTTGGCTAAGCAAATTTAAGTCTTAGGAATCATTGAAAACATTGCATACATATATCATACATATCATTGCATAAACAGGTTTCAGAACAGGCTTCTTATCTTCTTCGTTGTTTATTTCAGCAATGGCTCTTGAACAAACAGTTAGGGAGCCTCGGGCACAGAATGCCCAATTCTAAGAAATATTCTTGAATCTGGCTAAGGGACAAGAAGATTTGAAAGCTCTGATTCTCAAGGAAAAAAAGAAGAAAAAGAGGCCAGTGGGTGTTCTAAATATGGGAAGAAGGTTCAAAGGACCAGTGAGGCAAGTTTCAGAGCTCGCGACTCCATCAAAAGAGAGAGACAATCAGGAAGGAAAGCCAAAAGAAGAAGACTAGAGTACAAGGGAGTCTGAAGAAGATGAGGATCATTACACCGAGGAACAATACCCTCCGGTTGATGATAAGTACAAACAACTGGAAGACCGTCTCAATGCCATGGAAGTTCAGAGGGTACCTGGCCTGGATTTCGAAGAGCTAGGTTTGGTTTATGGAGTGGTTATCCCGCAAAAGTTCAAAGTGACCTCATTTTCTAAATATGATGGGGTCTCATGTCCAAAGCTGCATCTCAGATCTTATGTCAAGAAGATCCAGCCGCACACTGCTGACAGGAACTTGTGGGTGCATTTATTTCAAGACAGTCTATCAGGGACTCAATTAGAGTGGTTCTATCAGCTGGAGGGAACCAACATCCGTAACTGGGAAGATCTGGTTGCTGCTTTCTACAAGCACTACCAATATAATGCTGACCTCACTCCAACCCGTACACAACTGTAGAGCATGTCTATGGGTTCTAGTGAAGGCTTTAAAGATTATGCCCAAAAATGGAGAGACCTTGCGGGAAGAGCCCAACCTCTGTTGTATGATAGGGAGCTAGTGGACATGTTCTTGGGCACGTTATCTGGGTCGTTCTTTAGCTATCTGATTGGAATTTCTTCTGCCGGGTTTACTGAATTGATCTTGACTGGTGAATGGGTAGAAGCTGGCATTAAAATTGGTAAAATACAGAGAGATGCATCCTCTAGTAATGCAAAGAAACCTTTCACAAGAAAGAAGGAGGTCAGTGTTACTTATGGCCAAAGAGATCTTAACAAAACTGAGCATCGTCCGACGGTAGAGGCTGTTATGATTTCCAGTCCTGCATCAAACCAACAACAGAATAATCAGTCCAGAACAGATAATCCTAGAAGATAGTTTACCCAGATTAATATGACCTTGTCTCAAGTTTTGCCACATTTGCTGAAATCCAATATGGTTACCCTGAGAGAGGCTCCCAAGAATCCCAACACTGCATCTCTTTGCTACAATTCAAATGCTCGGTCTGCCTACCATTCTGAAAGTCCAGGCCATAATACAAACGACTGTTGGGCTTTGAAGAACAAGGTGCAGGATTTGGTTGAGGCAAAGGAGATTGAATTTGACGCTCCTGAGACTCTTAATGTTATAACTTCCCCTATGCCCAAGCACAATCGTGGTGTTAATGCAATTGATGATGACATGTTTGTTGCTTCTGTTGATGAATTAGCTACTCCAGTCTTGACTGTTAAAAAGAATCTTTTGCAAGCCGGTTTATTTTCGGGTTATGGTGAAGGTTGCCACTTATGTTTGTCTCTCCCTAATGGTTGCCATTTATTGAAGGAAGGTGTTCAACGCCTGATGGATGATAAAGAAATTTTGTTTGAGAAAACTCCAGTTACAAGTGTTCCGTATGAAGATGTTTCTATCATTACCATTTCCTCCAATCCTCCCAAGGTCTCCTCCAAAAGACCTATCAGGATTACATTTGTTCCAAAAGTTGCTCCGTTGATAATTACTTTTCCTGGACCTATACCATATTCCTCGGATAGAGTTGTTCCCTGGAATTATGGGGCTGACGTCTATTACCATGGCGTCAAGCAAGACCTGTTGGCTATTAAAGACAAAGTCGCTAAAATTACTAAGCCTGACGTTGCCAATATCGCCGGGACCAGTAAGATAACAAGAAGCAGAAGAGTTTTCTCTTCTGAGATCTCTCCAAAAACGGTTGTTACTCCCGTGATCATCCCTGCTGCTGCTCCTGTTAATACTCCCATTACTACTCCGGTGATTATTCCTGCTGCTGCTCCTATCAGTATTCCCATGGCTACTCGTGTTATTAGTCCTACTGTTATCCCTGCTACCGAGTCTGTCGAGACTCGGGACAAAGAGGTATTGGTTGAGCCTGTCCGGACGAAGGCACATCCAGAAGCCATTCCCGAGGCTTCTAAAAAGGAGATGGAAGATATATTGAAAATAATCAAGAAAAGTGATTACAATGTCGTAGAGCAATTGGGGCAGACCCCTTCAAAAATCTCAATGCTGGCCCTACTATTGTGCTGTGAAGCCCATGCCAAGGCTTTAGTAAAACTCCTGAAGTCTGCCCACGTGCCTCAAGAGACCTCCGCTGACCAATTCAAGAATTGTGTGGCTAGTTTGACAGCTGACAATGGTTTGGGATTCTCTGATGCAGACCTAACTTCGAAGGGAAGGAAACACAATGATGCCCTACATGTCTCCATTGAGTGCAAGGGTACTACGTTAGCCCATGTTTTGGTAGATACAGGTTCATCACTGAATGTCTTACCCAAGAATGCTCTAGACAAGTTGGATTGCGAAGCGCTCACACTAAAGCCCAATAACATTGTGGTGAGGGACTTCGACGGTTCTAAAAGAATGGTGCATGGGGAGGTGGACATCCCTATCAAAGTGGGTACTCAGATTTTTAATTCCACTTTCTATGTGATAGACATCTACCCATCTTACTCATATTTATTGGGCCGACCCTGGATCCATAGGGCTGGTGTTGTGACTTCCACCCTACATCAGATGCTAAAGTACCCAGTCAATGGGAAGATTATCTCAGTTCATATGGAGGAGGAGTACATGGTGAGCCACTTGAACTCTTTCAGGTACGTTGAAATGGACGACGAGTTCATTGAGACCCCTATCAGAACTTTGAGGAGGTTCCACTGACCATTGTTGCAACCAAGACTACTGCCAGTGTTCCAAAGATTACCAGGCCTCTGCTGAAAATGGCTTCTCTCTAGGATGCCAAAGCAGTGGTTGAAGAAGGTGGATGTACAATTTGGGGCCAACTTCCGGATATTCCCTACAAATCTGACAAATTTGGTTTGGGTTTTACTTCAGGAGCCCAGAGAGCTATTCGTCATGCTCGCACCGGGGGACCACTTTTATGGATCAGCAACCATGGAGCCAATGCCCTGGAAGACAACGATAGTGATTATGACCTGGACAAGTGGATCTTCCCAACCATCAGCGGTGGACTCAGCAATTGGGAGGCTAAACACTTTGTGCCCATTAATTTTATTCAAGAGTATTTTGTCTTTTTGTTTTGAGGAAATGTAATATTTAAACAATTGAAACATTAAAACCTTGTGTCTTACTCGAGGCACAATGGTCTACTTGTGAGGGTCATTACTTCATTTTCATATGTCATCAATAAAACATTGGAAGTTTCACATACAAATTTTATGCTCTTAATTTTTCTTTTCTACCTCTTTACTTTATCAAAAATATGCAGCTATGCTCTTACACACACTCGCATATCAAACTGCAGATCCACATCCATTCTGGATCCCATTGATAATGGTTCTGCTATTTCTTATTATGACTTTGAAAATACGATCAACCAAGCCGAGGACGAAGGTGAGGAAGATTGTGAGGTACCAGGAGAGCTTGCTAGACTGTTACAATAGGTTGAAAGGGCAATACAGCCTCAGAAGGAGCCAGTTGAGACAGTGAACTTGGGTACTGAAGAGGACAAGAAAGAAGTCAAGATAGGTGCCGATCTGGAGCATATTGTCAAAAAGGGGTTAATACAGATGCTACATGACTATGTTGAGGTTTTTTCCTGGTCATACAAAGACATGCCGGGACTTGACACCGATATTGTGGTTCATCGCCTACCTACAAAAGAGGAGTTCCCTCTAGTGAAACAAAAGGTTCATCGCATGCGGCCTAAAATGTCAAAGAAGATCAAGGCTGAAGTCATGAAATAGTTCAACGCTGGTTTCTTAGATGTCACCTATTATCCGCAATGGGTTTCTAATTTTGTTTCAGTACCTAAGAAGGACGATAAGGTACATATGTGTGTGGATTATAGAGACCTGAACAGGGCAAGCCCCAAGGATGACTTTCTGCTTCCCCATATTAATGTTCTAGTTGACAATACCGTTGTTGGCTCTTAAATTCGACACCCTTGTTTCATTAAGGTCAGCCATTAAAGCTGAAGGTTGTTTTCGACCAGCTAGGTCCGTCGAAATACCCATCGAAAGATGGCAATGTACTTAGAAGATTTCTTCCAAGGGAGAAGTTGGTTGCCTTCGACGTTGAAGGTGTTTCTCGTCGAAGATGCTTCTCGATGAAGATGTTCGATGGTACAGAGTGGAACGGTTTGAAATTCAAGCATTTGGAGGGAAAACGGTTTCCAGCGGTTACCAAGTGCAACGTGCAAAGATCTGGAGCGTCGAACGTTGAGAACGTGCCAAGTGGGATCATCTCGAAGCAGTGTAACTGCCCGACGGTTACTTGGGATGTTTTAGTATAAATAGTAGTAGTTCATGCAGTTTCTCGCGTGTGTTCACAATTATATACAAAGTCACTCATATAGATTCGAGTACCCAGCGTGTGAGAAAGAATTGTTGAGAAATGTATGTGTGAAACACCAACTTTATTAATCAAAGTCATTTACTTTTCCAGAAACTTTACTTGCTTTCTTCTTTACATTCCTGTCGAAGCCCTTTATTTAAAGCCTTCATTTATTTTATCAAAGTCCTTTTTTTCATGCAATTTACTTAAAGCCTCTCTATTTTATTGTCATTTAATCATTATCCAATTCAATCAAAACCTCAAAATCAACCTATGTCCTAGGATCAATCTGATCGATCCTGCGAGTAACCAAATAAGTAACCATTTGGAGGATCAGCAGTTGTTTACCAATAACCACGGTAAACAAATTGGCACACCCGGTGGGACCGTGTGTTGATTGTTGAAAATAATCTCATCTTTTCGAGGAGTGTTGCATGTTATTGAGAAGTGGTAGAATATACACTAACGATACCAATACTGCCAGAAGAAGGGAAGAGATGGCGAATCCGCCAAACAATAACGAAATCCCACAAACGAATGTGGGAGCAACGGTTATCCCGGCCGTAAGTGAAGCGATAACCGCTGGTTCGACACCAGCAGTAACGGTCACAGCAACGGGGCCATTACCTCCGTTCACAGGCCCCAGAGTGCCTTTGGGAACTCCCCCACCAAGGGGAAATTTAGGCACAAGGCCTTTTGTTCCCCCGGGATTTATGACAGGCGGTCATAATCGAGAACCACTCTATGGCATGCCAACTTCTGACTTGGCTAGCCTGACGAATGTTGCGTCCACTTTTTCAGACCCTTTAGTGAGTGCCTCTTCGCCACTCCAAGGTTCTGGAGTAGGTATGGCGAATATAAATAGGACCCAACTCTTAGGAGGAACGTCCCAAGTAGCCCATGGCCTTACAAATGCCTCGACAGCAGTCTTGAGGCAACAAATGGACGAAAGCAACCATGATATGGTGCAAATGTTGGCACAAACTTTGAGTACAGTGCTGAACCCTCTAATACAAAACACTACTCAATCGAATCAGCAGATGACAGCGCAAATGACGCGTTTGGCTGATTTCTTTGGAGTACCCCAACCTATTCGACAGCCCCAAAGGGTGCAAATAAGGGGAAACCATGGTATATTCTTAGAGGAAGAAACCACCATCAACCAAGTCCAACAGCCTGTCGAAGAAAACCTTAGGGCACGATTGGAGCAACCTGTCGAGGAACCTAGGGTAATAACCCCAGAGGTAAGGTTAGTTAACAGAAACCAAAATGCTGACGAAGTGGTTCAGCATATCCAATACCAAAACATGGGTTTGGAAAACAATCTGGCAACCATGATCGAAAGGATCATGACTCAAAATGGGATGAACATGGGCTTTCGAAGGCCCAACTTTACATCCCCATTGTCAGAATACGTGTTACAAACAGACCTACCTCCTAGATGTAAAGTCCCCAAATTCACTAAGTTCTCTGGGGACACGACAGAATCTACTGTCGAACATGTGGCGAGATACTTGATCGAAGCAGGAGATATTTCGAATAACGAAAACCTGAGGATCAAGTACTTCCCAAGTTCTTTAACAAAGAACGCTTTTACTTGGTTCACAACTCTCCCCCCCAATTCGATCCATCATTGGACCCAGTTGGAAAGATTGTTCCATGAACAATTCTACATGGGGCAAACCAAGATAAGCCTGAAAGAATTGGCCAGTGTAAAGAGACGTTTCACTGAACCTATAGACGAATATCTAAATAGGTTTAGGCTGCTCAAGGCGAGATGTTTTACACAAGTGCCGGAACATGAGTTGGTCGAAATAGCCGCAGGCGGTTTAGATTATTCCATTAGGAAGAAGTTAGACACCCAATACCTGAGAGACATGGCCCAACTGGCCGATAGAGTTCGACAGGTAGAACGCCTCAAAGCTGAAAAAGCAAAGGCAACGAAAACTCACAAGAGAGAGAGGATAGCGTATGTTAAGATGGATGACGAAGATCCAGAATCCTTCGACGATACTATAACTGTCGAAGAAGGAGAAGTCGATTTAGCGGAACTAAAACAAGGGCCACCATACTCTTGCAAACTGTTAGTCCCCTCAAGTGGGAAAAATCCCATTGGTCCAGAAAGGACCAACGATAGGTTCCCCAAAAAGACTTATAGTTTTGACATCACAAAATGTGATGAAATATTTGACTTGCTTGTAAAAGATGGCCAAATGATAGTACCCCCAGGGGTAAAAGTGCCTCCTCTTGATCAAAGAAAGAAGAGAGGCTTTTGCAAATATCATAATTTTTTGGGCCATAAAACTTCTCAATGTTTTCTTTTCAGGAATCTTGTCCAAGACGCTATCGAAGAAGGGAGGTTGAAGTTTGCTGACAAGACCCCCATGGCTGTCGACTCAAATCCGTTGCAGGCTGAAGCCCACTATGCTGAGCCTTCTGAGGTGAACGTGATCGAGGCATCCAGGAGCCAGTCGAAGAGGCCAGGAATCACAATGGTCGAAGTCTCAAAGGACCATATCAACATGCCAATCTTTGGCAGTTTTTCTGGGAATTTATCCAGAAAGACAATTGAAGCAGTTCAGAAAGCGGTCGAAAGCCCAAAGCTGGAGACCGTTGAAGCACAAAAAACTGGACCAAAACCCAGTTCTCACTTGGCCACAGTTCAAGGCCAGACGGAGAATTTGGAGATACAAATGAAGCAGTTAACCCTTGCCAACAAAGATACAATGAATATCAACATGGTCGAACTCTCTGACCCAAAAGCATCAGAAGAGGCCATGAGGCAAGAACAAGCTAACAAGACTGCTTTCCCTCGGGAAAATGAAAATCTGGCAGATTTCCTGCAAAGATGCCAGAAAAAGAAGTCAGAGGTGATGCTGTGTCCGAGATGCAGTTCAATCTTTGACAAAAAAGCTGCTGAGCATATTCAAGGCGTAAGAGCAGCAAATAAGAGAAGGGAAAATGTTGATCTTCGACATGACCCCAGAAGAGCCTCCCAAAGAGGTTCAAACCAAGAAAAGAGGCCATTGACTTTCAGGCCTCCAACAAATGTGCCAGTAGATACCTGGTACAAAACCTCTGGTCGAAAGAGACCAAGTGAGGAGAGATGGCACTCTTTCGACGTGCCAAGGGGTTCATCTTTAACACAAAAGAAAGAGCCTCAAGTTGCTGCACCTAAAGTTGCACAAGTGTCAAGCAACTACAAAGGGAAAAATCCCATGTCTCGATCTCAATGGAGGAGATACCAAAGGAGACGAAAAGCTGAGACGGAGGCTGCCAATGAACCAAAGGCAGAAACCAGTTCAAATGTTCCTCTAAGGAAGCAAAGGAAACCTCTAGAAAGAGAGCCAGTAACCAACAGGCTAGTTTGGCCTAACCAAGGTGAAATTGAAGACGAAGATGGTTCTGAGTCTGATGATACTTTGGACATAATGGTGAATATAGTCTCAGTGCTGCCCAGAGAATTCAACCGACAGGTGGAGGTCGAAGCAAGTGACTGGGAAGTGGAGCAAGAAATGGCCAAACATAGGCCAGTGTGCTATTTCGTCATGGACAATGGCACCACTGAGGAACAAAATAGATTCTTCGAACCACCTACAGAGGCGATGAAAAATCACCTCAAGCCTTTATTTATAAAGGCTAAACTCGAAGAAACTACAATGAATAAAATCTTGGTGGATTGTGGGGCAACCATCAACATTATTCCTCACTCTATGCTAAGGAAAATTGGCAAAAGGGATGAGGACATTAAGCCTCACAACATGGTCTTGTCGAACTATGAGGGCGGCATAGGGACCACTATGGGAGTGATCCAACTAGATATCAAGGTAGGATATATCCTTCGACCAACAATGTTTATGGTCATATCGGCCAAACCTAACTACAATCTTTTGTTGGGCCGTGAATGCATTCATGGTGTTGGAGCTGTGCCATCATCAATGCACCAGAGGCTGCTGCTATGGTGTCCATATGGGATGGTCGAAAACATAGAGGCAGATCAAAGCTATTACCTGGGCGAAGTGAATCACCTAGGGCTAGCAGATTTCGACAAGAACTTGGCTCACATAGGGCCATGTCCAACACCTGACTTCGACTTGGCGCCAGCGCCAAATAATTTTTGTTCCCTATACCTGCATCCTGAGCATGGTTTCCAATGGGACAGAGAAGACTTGTCCCACATAGACTTCAGTGGGTTAACTGATATCCAACCAACTGGTTGGGGAAGTGAATTCAGTGATAATGACTGAGTCACAGTCTTTGAAGCGAATTTCGGCTTATGTAGCCGAAACAAAGATGATAACGGCTCTCGAAGCCAAAGTAAAGTACATGGCCACACAGGCCAATGATCAACAGTTATCTGTTGCAGGTCCAGGAAAGGATTTCGATCCAGAACCCCCTGATATCATGCCTGAAGGAATGCAGGAACAGAGGCTCGACGCCATCTATGACGATGAGCCTTTGGGCTTCGAAAAGGACCCCTTGGCGAACAACATTAAAATGTTAGCACAAGATCCTTTAGAAGAAATCAACTTAGGCGAAGGGTCAGAGAAAAAGCCAACTTACATCAGCGCCAAAATTGACCCAGAACTTAGGTTGGAAGTAATCCAATTGTTGAAAGAGTTCAAGGACTGTTTTGCATGGGATTACGACGAAATGCCTGGTCTCGACAGAGGATTGGTAGAACTTCAGTTGCCAATCAAACCTGGGAAGAAGCCAATTAAGCAAAGTCCAAGACGCTTCGCTCCAGAAATACTGTCGAAGATCAAAACGGAAGTCGAAAGACTTCTGAAATGCAAATTCATACGCGTTACAAGGTATGTCGAATGGATTGCAAACATTGTGCCAGTGATTAAGAAAAATGGTACATTAAGGGTGTGCATAGATTTCAGAGATTTGAATGCTGCTACGCCCAAAGATGAATATCCTATGCCTGTGGCGGAAATGCTAGTCGATTCTGCCGCTGGCTATGAATACCTGAGTATGCTCGATGGTTATTCAGGATATAATCAAATATTCATTGCTGAAGAGGATGTGTCGAAAACAGCTTTTCGATGCCCTGGGGCTCTAGGCACTTACGAATGGGTAGTGATGCCTTTTGGCCTAAAGAACGCTGGGGCAACATACCAGCGAGCGATGAATACTATCTTCCATGATTTTATTAACACTTTTATGCAAGTATATATTGATGACATTGTTATAAAATCTGTTTCCAGGAAGAATCATATTGACCACCTTCGACAATCATTCGAAAGAATGAGAGAACATGGTCTGAAGATGAACCCTTTGAAGTGTGCATTCTGTGTGAAAGCTGGAGATTTCTTGGGCTTCGTTGTCCACAAGAAAGGAATCGAAATCAACCAGAACAAGACGAAGGCTATTCTGGAAGCGAAAGCGCCATCGAATAAGAAGGAAGTGCAATCTCTGCTAGGCAAAATAAATTTCTTAAGGAGATTTATATCTAACCTAAGTGGGAAAGCTCAGGCCTTTTCACCCTTACTTCGACTGAATAAAGAGGGGTTCGAATGGGGGCAAGAGCAACAAGAAGCCTTCGACAAAATCAAAGGGTACCTCACTAAGCCACCTATTTTGGTGCCTCCTTGTAGCAATAGGAGTATGAGATTGTACATAGCTGCATCCGACAAAACTTTGGGAAGCATGTTAGCCCAAGAAGATAAGAATGGAGTCGAAAGACCCATTTACTATCTTAGTAGAGTTTTGAACGATGCAGAAACTAGATATAGCGAAGTTGAAAAATTGTGTCTATGTCTGTATTTCTCTTGTACAAAACTCAAGCAATATATAAAACCAGTTGATGTGTATGTTTCGTCTCATTTTGATGTTTTCAAGTATATGTTGTCGAAACCTATCTTGCACAGTCGAATTGGCAAGTGGGCACTCGCATTAACTGAATACTCCTTGACCTTTATGCCTCTTAAGGCAGTGAAAGGACAAGTGGTTGCAGACTTTATAGTCGACCACTCAATTCAAGTTGAGGATATTAATTATGTGGAGATAGAACCTTGGAAATTCTACTTCGATGGTTCCAGCCATAAAGATGGAACAGGAGTAGGAGTCTTGATTATTTCTCCAGAAAAAATTCCAACAACATTCAAGTACAAGATATCAGGTTCTTATTCGAACAATGAGGCTGAGTATGAAGCTCTAATTACTGGCCTTGAAATATTGTTGGAATTTGGGGCAACTCGAGTCGAAATAATGGGAGACTCAGAGTTAGTCATTAAGCAAGTCACAAAGGAATATAAATGCATAAGAGAAAATCTCATTATGTACTTTGTGATAGCAAATCGTTTATTGAAAAAATTTGAAATGGTCAATATTCGACACATACCCAGATTGGAAAATCAAATAGCCAACGACTTGGCACAAATTGCATCTGGGTACAAGATTTCAAAAACGAGATTACAAAGAGCAATTGAAGTCCGAGAAAAGATAAAAGCAACTTGTCTATCACCAACAGACTTGGAATCGACAAGACTAGGATATGCTGATCAAAGTAACTTCGAAATTTCGTTCATAGATAATTTGTCAGAGCAAGATTGGAGGAAGCCCATTGTGGATTATCTTCAAAATCCAGGAGCTTCGACAGAACGGAGAACGAAGTACAGGGCGTTGAGTTATGTACTCATGGGTAATGAGTTATTCAAGAAGACGCCTGAAGGGGTATTGCTAAAATGTTTAAGTGAAACTGAGGCATACTTAGCCATTTCGACTACGCACGCTGGAGCATGCGGGGCTCACCAAGTAGGCCATAAGATGAAATGGTTGTTGTTTCGACAAGGACTATACTGGCCCACTATGCTGAAAGATTGTGTTGAGTTCGCCAAAGGTTGCCAAGAATGTCAAGTCCATACAGGCATCCAACATGTACCAGCAAGTGAGCTTCACTCGATAGTGAAACCTTGGCCCTTTAGAGGATGGGCGTTGGACCTCATTGGAGAGATTCGACCAGCATCATCAAAGAGTCAGAAGTATATACTGGTAGGCATTGATTATTTTACTAAGTGGATCGAAGCTATCCCTTTAGTCAATGTAGACCAAGAAAATGTCATTGAATTTATTCAAAAGAACATTATCTTTAGGTATGGAATCCCTGAGACTATAACTACTGATCAAGGATCAGTGTTCACTGGTCGAAAGATGCAGGAATTCGCTCAGGAAACAGGTTTCAAACTCCTAACATCAACGCCTTATTACGCACAGGCAAATGGTCAAGTCGAAGCAGCGAACAAAGTAGTGATTGGCTTGATAAAAAAGCATGTTGGGAAGAAGCCAAAAAATTGGCATAAGACGTTAGACTAGATTTTGTGGGCTTGTCGAACGTCCCCAAAAGAAGCCATAGGTACAACACCATATAGGCTAACTTTTGGCCATGACGCAGTGTTGCCAGCAGAAATTTGTCTTCAATCTGCAAGGGTTCAGAGACATTATGATATTCCCTCTGAAATTTATTGGAATATGATGTTAGACGAACTAGTGGATTTAGACGAAGAAAGATTGCGCGCTCTTGACCTACTCAGGCTTCAGAAGAAAAGAGTAGAAGACTCTTATAATAAAAAGGTGAAACCTAAGGTATTTTCGCCTGAAGAACTAGTTTGGAAGGTGATTCTTCCCATGGATCGAAGGGATCGAAGCATGGGAAAATGGTCACCCAAATGGGAAGGACCATTCAGAGTTATCCAGACTTTTTCTGGTGGAGCCTATGAAGTCGAAGAGCTAGGTGAAGATAAAAGGCTCTTGAGAGTAAATGGTAAATATTTGAAAAAGTACAAACCTACACTCCAAGAGGTAAAGATAAAATAACAAGTAACGACTAAATTAACCATAAAAAAGCCAAAATGGAAAATTTTTATAATTTAGCCAAAATGGCAATGTTGTCGAATACATATTACAAAATATGGTTAAAAGGCTGAATCAATCAGAAGGGAATGGAGTCCTTGAGTCGAAGGTATTTGGTTTGCTGCAGCTCCAATCTTTTGTTGCACAAGGCATTCGCCTGCACAAGCTTGGCAATTTGATCGTCGAAGCCTTGGGCTTTCTCAGCAAATTCTAGGCCTTGTGTGATTTTAGCTTGACTTTCGGTGTCTGGAACAGTCGAGAGAAGTTCCTCCTTGCGCTTAGTATTGGCATTTATCTTAGCCTCTATTTCTTCGATTTGCGCCTGGAGGGAAGCATTCTCTCGATCGATGGCATCCACTTCTTCTTGTTTAGATGCTTTTTGCTTCGACAACTCCGCAATTCGAGAAGTTGTCTCTGCTACAGCAGTCCATGCAGAAGAGCTTTTGCCATATAACACTTCAAGCTGGCTATTAAAGCCCCTTTGTCGCTGATAATCTGCTGAGACTTGATCAATAATGGAGTGTAACTCCATGATAAAGCCTGAGACTTCTGGAGGCACAGCTAACAAATCTACGGCATTCAAAACAGCCCCCAAATATGATGGAGCAGTAGGGTCCCCCTCCAAAGCTTTCATCAAGTCCTTCTTGAAAAACTGAGCCTTAACCTTTGTCAAAGCCTCATCGAGAGGAGAAGTTTCAGTGGACTTCCCCGACAGAGTAGGAACCTCCTGGCTAGCGTCAGACGAACTTTTTCTCTCGATGATGGCGTTCAGATAGCTAACAGGATCAATTTGCTTCAAGAGTTCTAAGTCCTCTTTCGACCTGTGCTTTGTTGAGGTAACAGCCTTTGCAACAGCATTGTCTTGGGTTTGAGGCTGTTGAGTAGCATTTACCTCGACTGGACTTTCTTCGACTCGGACTGCGGCAGTACCTGCGTCATCATGGTTCCCTTCGCCAGCGTCATCTTGGTTCCCTTCGCCAGCGGCACCTTGATCTTCTTCGCCAGCGTTGCCGTGGTCCCCTTCGTCACGATTCTCTTCCGACAGATCCACCACCTGAATCTCTTTTGGCTGTTGCTCTTCTGTTTGTGGATCTTCTGCTGGTTTTTCTGCCGTCTCAGCATTGGCCTCATTTATTTCAGTATGGGCTTCATCGTTCGCCAAGTCTTTTTCTTGTGGCCTGCTGAGTTTAGCAGACTCCAATGTTTCAGAAGTCCTTGGCGCTGAGCTTTCAGTGGTGTCCTGAAAAGAGAAGAAGAAGAATCTTCTAAATTCGAAAGAGACATAGTCGAATGTAGGTATCGACACCTGAGTTACAAAGAGATCTAAGAGATTACCTGTAAATTAGCTTCAGCCCCAGGGCTGGAATTGTCGCTTTCGACAGGCTTATTGAGAAGAACGTTTAATTCATCCTCCGTTGGCTCCTCAATGATTACTGGAGGTGGCCTGGGCTTTCTCCCAGCGACCTTTATTCTAATTGTTCGACCAGCAGCCTCAGGAAGAGGAACGTCCTTCTTCAGCTTTCGCCTTTTTAAAGGAGCAGGGGGAGAATCATCTTCTTCATCGCTCCCGGATTCGACCGTCAGTGCTGGCCGTTTCTTGGGCGAAGGTGCCTAACAAACCAATTGGAATTCGATTTAGCAGTTGCATCGAAAGTCAAAAATTAAAGCCAGAAGAAAATAATGAAAGTCTGGTTACCGATGCAGAAGCCTTTTTCGAAGGGCCTTCCCCCTGTTGGTTTGTTGTGGTCTTCGTCGGCGCTATAGTCTTCGCCGGCAGTGGAGGTTTTGTTAAGGGGCCTCCTCCCTGTTGGCCTTCTGCAGCCTTCTTGGCTGCAGGCTTTCGAACAACTGAAAGTAGACAAAATAATTAAACAGGCTAGCAGTCGAAAGAGAAAGACAAAATAATTTGAAAGGATGAACTTACATTTCTTTATTTTGTCCAAGACAAGGACAAAAGATTTCTGAAGCTCATCCACGAAGTCCTTCTCGTCGAAAAACTCCTCAGCGTAGTAACTTTTCCACCACTCCTCGAAGGATGGTGAGCAAAGAAAGTTAAGCTGGTAGTCAAACAACGAAAGAACTGTTCGACCAGCATATCTGCTGATATGCTTAGTGGCAGCTTCTTCAGTGTAGTCGTTGCAGAAGTATAACATAGACTTCTCCCTTGGAAAAATTGGAGAAGGTAGTGTTTGAATAATACCAAACTGGCGAGATACCAGGTTTGGTTGATATGCAATAAGACTCAAGTGAGTCTTAGAGCTCCTGAATCGAAGGGGCATTATTCTTGGTGTGAGGAATGCCTCCCACATTGTTGTATGTTCGTCAACCTGAGGACCACTCGACGTCCTAGGATGTGGCCTTGTGAACCACTCTGGCCCAACCTTCCGTCGAGCAAACGGAGCCATAGTCGAAGCAAACTCTTTCCTTCTAGCAAACATCAGAACGAAGTTTGTAAAAGTTTGTTGAAGCTCCAGCCCATCTTCCATTGGAGTCAACAGAGCCAATCTAGTTCCTTCGACGCGTCTATTTGCTATTTCTGGAGCCTGCTCATTTATTTGAATCTTCTTAGGCAAGAAGGACTCGAAGGTGGCATTGAGCCACAGTTGAAGCAGCCAAAAAGGTCCAGCAAGCAGCAGGCTGGCTCTGTTCTCGATAATCTTCAGAAGAGTCGCTTCGTTGCTAATCGACTCATACAGGCTAGCCAAAATCAATTCTGCCAAACAGATATTTTGGCCATGATGGAGTTGAGTGGCGAGAGTGACCATCTTCTTGGTCACCTGTAAGGACTTGGAGCAAAACACGAAGCGTGTCAGCCATAAGGCTAGAAACGCAATGTGTTCGACATCCGACACAGCATCTGTCGACCTGTCGTGGTAGTGATTGATGAAGGTGGTGTAGGTTGGTTTTATGGCAGAGAATCCAATCTGATCCTCCGACATTTCCTCCGGGTCGAAGTAGTCCCCAGTGGGTCGAAGGCCAGTGATGGCGGCCACATCGAAGAGTGTGGGAGTCAGCATTCCACAGGGAAGATGGAAGGTGAAATGGGTGTAGTCCCAGAAGAGTAAAGAAGCTATCAACATCTCTGGGGAATAGTTAAGACCTGTCTTCGACAGCATAACCAGGTCGAATATCCCCATGTCTTTCCAGATCGAAGCTTGGCGTTTCTCCATTTTTTCCAGCCAAGCACTATAATCAGGAGTGAGGCTAGGGCCAGACCTGAAAGCCCTAACACCTTTGTTGAATAAACGGAGGTCGATTTTCTCTTTAGCAGGATCTTCATTATCCTCTGCATCTTTCTTGGAGCATGCAACCGGTTTGAGTCTCTCAACTACCGGAAAATAACTTTTGATCTTCATGGCCTCAGCAATGCTTGGGTACAATGGGCCAGACATAGCAAAGATCTGGTTGGAATATCCAACCGGAATCATAAGGTGGCGTGAGTAAGCATCACGTACAGCAATGTCCAAAGGTTCAGGGACCCTTCGTTGGCCCGTGGGAGTCACTACTGGAGCGGTGGCGAAAACCCTAGGTTTGACATTTCCAGAGGGAGTGTTGGCGCTAGGAGCGTTGGAAGAACCAGATGCCATTGTTGGTAACGAGGTTGAAGATGAAGTGAAAAGCAAAAGGTTTGCAAAGTTGACAAGAGTTTGTATGCAAAGGAGGAATTCTGAAAGCAAGGTAGCGTAAAAAGTCCCACAAATGGGTACTTACTGCTATTTATAGTAGTGGGGGAAATCCCCAAATTCGAGGACATTAAATGCCATTTAATGTTGCAGAAGGTAGTGGGACACGTGGCGTCTCCCTGTTGTTTTAGCAGTTCTGCAGAAATGGAAGGGTGCAGCGTGCGCCCTCGTTTTTGGGAATTGTCATGATGACAATTTGTGAAATGACGTTTGGCACACTGCACGCCGTACTGAGGTGACGTCTTAGGTACGGATAAATGATGGTTTTTCTTGGGATTGTCAGTGGTTTGTAGAAGACAACAAAAAGTGCACAATTTAATTTGTAACTAAAAAATGAAAAGACAGGTGTCGAATGGCATTTTAAAGAATGCCTTTTTCTTTCAGAGTCGAAATAAGGCATTCTTGGGGGGCAATTTGTTGGCTCTTAAATTCGACACCCTTGTTTCATTAAGGTCAGCCATTAAAGCTGAAGGTTGTTTTCGACCAGCTAGGTCCGTCGAAATACCCATCGAAAGATGGCAATGTACTTAGAAGATTTCTTCCAAGGGAGAAGTTGGTTGCCTTCGACGTTGAAGGTGTTTCTCGTCGAAGATGCTTCTCGACGAAGATGTTCGATGGTACAGAGTGGAACGGTTTGAAATTCAAGCATTTGGAGGGAAAACGGTTTCCAGCGGTTACCAAGTGCAACGTGCAAAGATCTGGAGCGTCGAACGTTGAGAACGTGCCAAGTGGGATCATCTCGAAGCAGTGTAACTTCTCGACGGTTACTTGGGATGTTTTAGTATAAATAGTAGTAGTTCACGCAGTTTCTCGCGTGTGTTCACAATTATATACAAAGTCACTCATATAGATTCGAGTACCCAGCGTGTGAGAAAGAATTGTTGAGAAATGTATGTGTGAAACACCAACTTTATTAATCAAAGTCATTTACTTTTCCAGAAACTTTACTTGCTTTCTTCTTTACATTCCTGTCGAAGCCCTTTATTTAAAGCCTTCATTTATTTTATCAAAGTCCTTTTTTTCATGCAATTTACTTAAAGCCTCTCTATTTTATTGCCATTTAATCATTATCCAATTCAATCAAAACCTCAAAATCAACCTATGTTCTAGGATCAATCTGATCGATCCTGCGAGTAACCAAATAAGTAACCATTTGGAGGATCAGCGGTTGTTTACCAATAACCACGGTAAACAACCGTACAACATAAAGTATTGTCCTTCATGGATGGCTTCTCCGTATACAATCATATTAAAATGGCACCTGAGGACATGGGGAAGACGACCTTTGTCACACAGTGGGGCACTTTCTGCTATGAAGTTATGCCATTTGGACTAAAGAACGTCGGGGCAACCTATCAACGTGCCATGGTAGCTTTGTTTCATGATATGATCCATAACGAGATAGAGGTCTACGTTGATGATATGATAGCCAGGTCTCAGATTAAAGAGGAGCACCTTGATCACCTATAAAAACTATTTGACAGGCTAAAGAAATACAAACTGAGGCTAAACCCGAATAAGTTCACTTTCAGAATAAGATCCGGAAAGCCCTTAAGTTCCGTTGTCAGCAGCAAAGGAATTAAAGTAGACCATGCAAAGGTTAAAGCTATACAAGAAATGCCAACTCCTCGCACTAAGAAGGAGGTTAGGGGATTCTTGGGACGTCTGAACTACATAACCAGATTCATTTCACATCTGACCGCTACTTGTGAGCCAATCTTCAAATTACTGAGGAAAGATCAAGCAGTGAAGTGGAATGACGATTGCTAGTATGCCTTTGACAAAATCAAGGAATATCTCCAATAGCCTCCAATTTTGATGCCACCAGTTGAAGGAAGACCTTTGATCATGTACTTAATAGTATTAGAGAACTCAATGGGATGTGTGATGGGGCAGCATGACGAGTCTGGTCGAAAAGAGCATGCAATATACTACCTTAGCAAAAAGTTTACCGACTGTGAAAAAAGATACTCACTGCTCGAGAAAACTTGTTGTGCTTTGGCATGGGCTACTCGCTGACTAAGACAGTATATGTTGACTCACACTACCTTGTTGATATCTAAAATGGATCCTATCAAGTACATCTTTGAGAAGCCTGCTCTCTCCGGAAGAATAGCAAGATGGCAAATGATCCTAACCGAATACGACATTCAATACACAACCCAAAAAGAAATTAAGGTAAGTGTATTGGCTGATCATTTAGCTCATCCGGATGTGGATGACTACCAATCCATGAATTTTGAGTTCCCGGACGAGAACATCATGTTAGTAACTGAATGTAAAGAACCTGGACCAGATGAAGGACCTGAAAAGGGATCCTGATAGACTATGGTTTTTAACAGAGCTTCCAACGCCCTTGGCAATGGCATCGGAACTGTAATCATATCTCCTGAGGGCTGTCATACTCCTTTCACTACCAGGATATGTTTCAACAGTACCAACAATATGGTTGAGTATGAAACATGTATCATGGGTCTCAAAGCTGAAATCGATTTAAGGATCAAGTTCTTAAGTGTGTTTGGAGACTCGGCTTTGGTAATCATCCAGATCAAAGGAAAATGCGACACGAAGCATCCTAATCTCATCCCGTACAAAGATCATGTGTTGACACTAATCCCATACTTTGAAGAAATTACTTTTGAGCATTTTCCACGAGAGGAAAATCAACTAGCGGGTGCACTAGCTACGATGTCATCCATGTTCAAGGTCAGGTGGGATAATGAGGCTCCTCAAATCACCATTGAGAGGATGGACAATCCCGCATACTGTCACGAGATTGGTACTGAAGAAGTAGTGGACAAGCCTTGGTTACATGAATTCAAAAGATATCCCGAACTCCAAGAGTATCTCGAGGGAGCTTCGGTCAATAAGAAGAAGTTCCTAAGAAGGTTCTCTACTAAGTTCTTTCTCAGTAACGGGATCCTCTACATGCGCAACCACGACTCTACCTTGCTTCAGTGTGTAGACACGAGTGAGGCAGAAAAGATTATGGCCGATTTGCATGAAGGTACCTTTGGCACCCATTCTAGTAGGGATGCGATGGCTAAAAAGATCCTACGAGCAGGATACTACTGGTCCACCATGGAGGCAGACTGTTATCAGCATTCGCGGACTTGTCATAAATGTCAGATCTATGCTGATAAGGTGCATGTACCTCTGGTTCCTTTAAATGTATTGACTGCTCCTTGGCCGCTTTCAATGTGGGGCATCAATATGATTGGGGAAATCATACCTACAACTTCCAATGGGCACTGCTTCATCCCGGTTGCCATTGATTACTTCACGAAGTGGGTCGAAGCAACTTCATTTGCTTCTGTTACCAAGAACGTTGGGGCCTGATTCATCAGACATAATCTTATATGTCGGTATGGTATTCCAGAAAGAATCATTACAGATAATGGTACCAATCTCAATAACACTATGATCACCGGGCTCTGCATGCAATTCAAAATCCAGCATCATAACTTTTCTCCCTACCGGGCGAAGATGAATGGCGCTGTTGAAGCTGCTAACAAAAATATCAAGAGAATCATATAGAAGATGATGGAGACAGATAAAGATTGGCACGAGATGTTACCATTTGATCTTCGTGGTTACCACACCATAATTCTCACATCAACAAGAGCAACTCCTTTCTCTTTGGTATACGGTATGGAAGTTGTCCTGCCCATTGAGGTCCAGATCCCTTCCTTAAGGATCATGAAAGATGCAGGTTTGGGCGAAGACGAATGGGTTCATACTCAATTTGACCAATTAAACCTGATTGACAAAAAGAGGCTCGTGGCTGTCTGCCATGGTCAGATGTACCAAAAATGTATGATTAAAGCTTTTAACAAAAAGGCCAGTCGTCAAGTATTTCAGGCTGGTGACCTGGTAATCAAGCGCATCATACTACCACAAGGTGATCCCAGGGGAAAATGGACTCCCACATACGAAGGGCCATTTATGATCAAGAATATATTTTCTGGTGGAGCCATGATCTTAATGGAAGATGACGACCTTTCGCACCCAATAAACGCGAACATAGTTAAAAGATATTACGCATAAATAAAGACCCGCTAGGTCGACTGGCCTAGGAAAAAATTAGGGCATCCCGGCGAACCAAAAGGGTTCGGGCAAAAATTAGGGATATACATAAAAAAAACTGTACACCCGGTAAGTCGAAAACCTGAAAATGCGACTTGGGCATAAAAGGGTATCCCGCTGGACTGAAAACCCAAAAGGGCGATCCAGGAAAAAGTTATGGATTTAAAGCGTATAACTATGGCCCGTTGGATCACCTTACAGCCAATATTCAGTATTAACTATCAAGCTCAAGTGGTACTAATCAATCCAATCAGCTTCAGACAAGCAGCGAAAGGGATGAGATGCTCAAAGACATAAAGGCAATAGCCGAATGGGAACCCAATGGGATTATTTCACATAGCTATTTTTATTTGTATACTATTTTTGTATAATTTTCATTCTTACGACGGTATTCTCTTACTGGGATGTATGTCTCCTTGTACAAAAACGTTTATTTCAAGTTAATACAAAACTATTCCTTTGAAAGTGTAAAACTTTTGTGTTTATTTTTTTTGTTTTGTGTGCGAAAACGTCCAGTGGTTATTTTTGAACATATGCATTTGAATATGATTACTGCTCACAAATATGCACCTAAAAATAGAAAGACAGTTGCTAATGACTTTAAGAAACGAGAAAATATCTAAAGGCCATCCACAAAATCCCCGCAGATGTTTTCTCCGGCAGATACCTTCTCTAGTAGGTACAGAGGCAGGGACATCCTGCTGCAAGGTCTCTGCCACATTCTCAATATGCGTCCTAATGGTGTCAGGTGCTCTCATATCCCCGACAGAGCAAGAATCTCTAAATTACTGCTCTAATAAAATATCCCCCATTGAAGTCGCCAAGCTTCTCGAGATTCCCCAGCAGGATTTCACAAAATCCCCAAGAAGTGCATGGAGTTTCCCTTCCCCAACAGAGTTTATTTCTCTAACAACGGAAGTTCATCTCCCAGCATTTCAACTTCAACAAATCTGAAGACCTACATTCTTCACCCCCAACAACTGTCAGGGATTTATTTTCCCTAATTCAACAATACAATAATGGAACAACTGACACGTTCATACATTACATTCATACATAATTTCTACAAACATCATAGCATGTGCAACACAAATGCATATATCACAATCTTATTTATTTTGAGAGCATCATGCATCATGACATCGCATGAAACTGACTTTACCTTTCCAGGTTGAGTTTGCAGAAAGATAAACACTATCAACTTATACAACATGTCAAAGATTAATGCCCGAAACCAGATGGGAAAACCATCTACACGAACAAATGATATGAACTCTCGAAGCAAGACGGGTTTACCAATAAATACAGCAGGCCACAGATTAATGCCTGAAACTGGACAGAGAAACTATCTATGTGACCAACAAAAGTAGTACCAGATTAATACCTGTAACAAGGAAAGAGAACTACCTATGGACGACCGAATTTAGATTAATACTTGTAACAAGCTAGGAAAACTATATTTCTTTCTTAGGTCATAGATTAATACATGTAACAAGCCAGGACAACTATCTCAGCGACCGATAATTTTCAAGTTCCAGATTAATACCTGAAACCAGACGGGACAACTATCTGCGAGCAGCTGATTTGTAGATTAATACCTGAAACCAGACATGAAAACTATCTACATAACAAGACGAATCAATATCACACGGGTTCCTTCTCATCATCCTGATGCAGACTAACACTGACTCATCCTGGAACAGCCTTACACAGGCTCTTTCTAATACATTTTCAGGTAACAGTTAATTCCATTATCCCCAGCAAGTTATTGTGAAGCCTGAATTTCAACCAGAAAGCAACAAACTTTCAACTCTCCAGACTAGAGATAACTCCTCAATAGAGCCTTGGACAACTGAAGTTCCTAGACCCTATTCCCCATAGAGTTTTTCTCAAGCAGGAGAACAACATAAATCAACATTCCCCAGCGGAATCCTCCTCAGACAGCAGGAACAAGAATCCCCATGAAGAGACCTCTTATAAAGCCAACATCTACTTAGGATGGCATCTTTAAGCCCATCTCCGACGACTCTCAGTCATCTTCTCCAAATGGCATCTGTAAGCCCATTCCCGACATCATCAACCATCAGTGTTACTTCATGCGAGTGCAAATTTCTGGGCACTCTAGTGTCCAATCCTCTTCCATCTTCAGATCACGAAAGGCAGATAAGCCAATCTAAACCCTCAGGTATAAGAAGATTGAACAGGGGCAGCTGTTATACCCCAAAACTTGCCCTCCCATTTTTACTCACGACATGCTCCTAGAGGTCCTCAGTTGCTCAAGGTTGGCCAAGAATTGACCAAACAAATTCTCCTCCTAAGAAATGAACCTCTAATTATGGTTTCACTTTTCATCAAGGTGTTTTGAGCTCCAAAGGTCTCAAATGTTTTCCATTGTCCTAGTATGCCTTCAAGATTGTCCATGACAAATTTCATGCCTTACACTACAAGTTTGCTCAGTCAATTGCTCAAAGGTTTGAAAATTAATTGTACTAGGTCAAAAGTCAATTGTGGCCCATATACAGTCAAACTTCAATATTTTTGGTCAACATCAACATTTTGAAGTGATATCATCATTTGATCACGGGTTGATCATGATTCCTCAAGGAATGCTCTTAATTTATCAAAAGTCAAGAATTGCTAAATTAGGGTTTCTATAAGAAAAGGCAACTGAACTTTGACCAGGCATAACTTTCACATACTTCATCCATTTTGCCCAAAACAAAGCTTATTTTGAAGAGAACCCAATTCCATACAACTTCTCTTTTTCCCTCAAGTCCAAGAAATGCACCATTTGAAAGATACAAGCTCATACATTATAGGTCATTTTCAGAAAGTCAACAAAAGGCTTTTTTGTCAAGACCATTTACATCAAGATAAAGTCTTAAAATGCAAAAGTGATCAAAATAGGGATTGAAGTAGACATCTCGGGCTTGCTGAAGTTAGGAAAATTTGGGAAATTTCAAGAATTAGGCATTGAGCAAACTTGAAGTGTTTGGTCAATGGCTTAATTTCTTGGACTTCAAGCATCTTCCTAAGCTTATAGAGGACCTATAAAATCATTCTTACCATGCCTTACATTTTCTACCTATTTTGTACAAATTTATTTTATTTTATTCAAATAAATATAAAATAAAATCTATAAAATAATTGGAAATGAGCTTTGAGCATTTGGGCTAGTGTTTTGGTAAACCTTAGGCCCAGGAATTCGTATAAACAATGTCCAGGTTCATCCAAATTTGAAAAGAGACAAGAATGCACATTTTTGGAAATTTTTTAAATATTTGTTTATGGCCTTAAAACACTACCTTAATGGTTGATTCTTGCCATAACATCTTGCCCCCTCCTTCTACTCTATATAAGCAGCATGTTTGCAAGCATCATGGACGAAAAAGACATCCTGAAAGAGCTTCACAAAAATTCCAAAAAAATTTGAACCAAAGTTGTCAAAACTGAAATACTATTTGCAGGCGCCCTAAGTCCCAACAAAGGACTCAAACATCTTCCTGAGGCTTCCAGGAACCCAACCCAATCCTCTAGCAAGCTTGCAGCATCCCAGGTCAAGCAGATTGAATCTCACAGTTTGCTAGGACCTTGAATCGCGTTTTTCCATGGTTAGGGTTTGGACCTCCGAATTGGGGTTTTTTGAAATAGCTAAAATTAGCACAAATCAAGGATATAATCATGTTTATGAGGTCAAGGCCAACCAATCCATGGCCTTACATTTAATTTATGTTGCGTATTGTGGATTTTGTAGAATGCATGTGCTATAGTGATAAACCAAAACTGTCACTATAGGTCTCAATATCTAAGACGATGGAGCAAGGAAGAAGACAAGGTGTGGAAGCTTCCCATTGGGCCATTCAAACAGCGCGCGCTTTTTTTTTAATAATTTTTAGACATTGACGTTTTTTATATTATATTATTATTTTATTTTATGTAACGAATGTGATAACAACTCAACTGCCAAGGCGCGTTTGTGTGAAGGGAGAGGACCTGGGTTCGAGTCCCAGGTCCAACATTTTGTTTTCTAACAATTGTTCAATACAGATCCAATACACATGGGCTATGCAGGTTCATCATATGCCCTAAATCATGACCACCGGATGCACACCTGATTAGATCCAACGACTCTCATACGCAGAGCACCATGCACCTTCCAAAAGCATTCCTCACTGGATCTAAAGACAAATCTGGGCTTCAGCTTTGGGCCCAACAAATTTCCAAATAATACCCCACATTTAATTTTGTTATCCTGGCCCATTTATTTTTCTCTTTATTTTTCTTTTTTTACTATTTATTTCTTTTACTATTTTTCTTTTTATCAGCAAATAATTAAAATCACCAAAAAATATTAAGTTAGTTTTTTAAATAAACTAATTTTGGTAAATAAATTAAATAAATATTTTAAATATTTTCTTAAATTTGAAATGAGTCAGAACTTAGGATTTAATTTAAATTTAATTATTGTCTTTTCATAATAAAAAACTAAAAAAGAGCTTAGACTATTTTTCTTAATTTAACTTTATTTTCTAAATATATTTTTAGATTAATTATTTTCTTAAGTCAAGAAAAAAAAATAAGCAAAACGATTTTCTTATTAGGTTTTTAGAGGAACTTCCATCCTTCGCGCGTTATTTATTTTTTTCTCGCATTTTTACATTATTGACGTAACTGCGTATTGGGATGTAATAGTAATTAGGCTTTACTTTCTGCTTTTAATTTCTGCACTCCCAAGTTTTGTACATTGTAAATATCCCCTCTCTAAATCCATGTAATAGCGTAGGGTTTATTTTCGTACTTTACATTCTTCTGTACATATTAACTGCTGGTAACTAGGATTGCATGACAAGACTGAAAACAAAAAATGTTAGCAAACTTAAATGCGCAAGATAAATACTTGAACTAAACACAATTGAACATGCGCACCTCTAGGGTATCCCACTTCGGTTGCTTTCGGAAAACGGTCACAATTCTCGAACGTGAGAAGTTTTAGTGGTTGTCCTCTAGTTTGAAAGATCACAAGTCCCTCGATGACCCTCTCGATGTTTCCTCAGTTAAAAGTGATCTTAGAACTTTAGGACAGTTACTAAAATTCCTTGCCAAGTTGCCTTTGTGACCGTATCGTCCCTTTTATGTCCCTCATACATCCAACAATAGAGCTACCTACTCACTAATAGTAGGATATCACTGTCTAAAGGATAGGAGAAAAATAACGACATTTTCGAGTACAAGTAGATAGCTATTAGATGCTTGCTCAAAATAAAACAAACTTTTTACACTTACACATTTCAAAAACAACTGTCAAAAAACATTTTCTTTGTCAACACTCTTGAGGACTGATACAAGAGTTAACGCAAAGCGAATCGCCGCACTAAGGCATTTTCAAATACTTTTCAAAAGCACAAAGCACAAGCAATTTTCAAAACATGAGCTAGCATCTAAGAGCTCGTAGATAACTACGGATGGAAAGGGTGCTAACACCTTACCTTTCCATAATCTACCCCCTTACTCAGAAAATTCTCGAAAAGGTCTTTTTTGTTCTTTTCACCCTTTCATTAATTTGGATAAAATAAAAGTCGGTACAGACTCTTGCTTACCGCAACATTTGCAAACATAAACACAAAACCAGTATTAACAGTCGATTCTGCCACCGTATCACACTTAGGTATAGGCACAATGTTAGAAGTCCAAGGTGGATAATTTATCACAGATAGAAAACCTACATCAAATTGTTTCTGAACTTATTATTTGATCTTCAAAGCCATGTCGTGTATGGTCCTTTGTGCCTTTTTCTTTACAGGAGGACATTCGGGCTTGAGTGGTAATTTGTGCATCACTGTATCAATATCTAAACCGGGCATGTCTTCATACGACCAGGCGAAGATGTCAGCATACTCTCAAAGCAACTCAATCAACCCCTTCTTTTCTTCACTTTGCAAGGCAACACCTATCTTGACTTCTCTCTTTACCTCCTCAGTGCCAAGATTGGTAACTTTTGTTTCTTCTTGATATGGCTGGATGACCTTCTCTTCCTGTCTCAAGAGTCTGGCTAGTTCTTCAGGGACTTCACAATCTTCACCACTATCTTCGTCAACATGGTCAACTAAATTCTCAAGGATATTAGAAACCATAGCACTATCATTTACGATGGAGTTCGAGACAGATCTACATGATTGGTGATTTTATGTTTTATTTTAGAAAGTGCAAGAAAATATTCAGAATATGAAAAGAAAAACATTGTCATTTTTATTTTGAAAAGTAAAAGTAAAAGAAAAGATAGGGAACAAAATTGTATGCGAAAGTTCAATTTTTCATTAAATTTTAAACGGATATTAAAACATAAGAGGCCCATTCTGCAAGCTGTCACTATGCCTTGGGAAGGACATATGATATAATGGAAACAAAAAATTACACATCAAGGAAAACAACTTCAGGGATGTCCACGACAGTCTAATTGCTGAGCTCCTGGTCTGGCGTAATCTGATAGATAAATCTGGAAACATCTTCATCGTCACCTTCGTCATCTGTTAAGAGCACTTGTACTTTTTTACTTGTACCAGCACTGATGAACACTTCAGAAATTGGGGGAACCTGTTTTCCTTTGAGAGGAAGCAAACCAGCTTGCACGAAGGACAATGGCTGATACCCAAGACCATAACGATCTTTCTTCTCAGGTACTTCGATCAATTTGCCCCAACCATCATGGGGAGATCTAGCTTCTAGGAGGGCTTTGGTATCCTTCAAAGAGGCCATGGGTGCTTCAGACTTCTTACCTTCCATGACGGGGAACTTGTCAACAGTAACAATCTCCAAAGCTTGAAAGGGCAATTCCTGCACCTCACCTTCCACTTCCATATAACGGTAGGTTGTCAAATTGTTAATCACTACATCTTCTTCTCCACAAACGACAACAACTTTGTCATTTACAATGAACTTCATGTATTGGTGAAGAGTAGATGTCACATCTCCTGCTACATGGAACCATGGGCGACCCAAAAGGCAAGTATAGGATGGACTAATGTCCATAACATAGAATGACAGATAGAAAGTGTGGGGACCAATATTGACATGCAAGTCCACTTCTCTCTCCATAGATCTCCTTGAACCATCAAATGCTCGAACACTTAGGGTGGAAGGTCTCATCATCACCCTGTCCATATTTAGCTTAAACAAAGTAGCCTTAGGCATCACATTAAGTGAAGAACCCGTATCTACCAAAACTCGAGATAAAATTCTATCCAAACACTTCACGGAAATATGCAACGCTTTATTGTGGGACCTGCCTTCAACTGGGATCTCATCATTACAAAAACCCAAACAATTTCCTACAGAAATATTGGTTACGATCCCTTCAAACTGGGCCACAAAAATGTCTTGTGTAACATGAGCAGAACACAAAATCTTTAGTAAGGCATTACGGCGGGTCTCCGAACACAGGAGAAAGGACAAGATGGAGATCTTGGATGGAGTCTAATTGAGTTAATCCACAACTTTGTAATCACCTCGCTTAAGAATCCTCAAAAGTTTCTCCGCTTCTTGTCCCACAGAAGGTTCAGGCTGACTATCAATCACTTGCTTTCCCCTAGCCTTAGCCAGAGCATCACTGTTATTTTATTTGGGAGGCGGTGGTGAGGGAGAAAATATCCTGCCATTACGAGTCATGTTACTGGTTCCTGTAACATTGGTAATATTCTTGTCGGCCACTGGGGGACACTCATACTTCTTCCCAAGAATATAGACCACATTATACTCCCACAGAACTGTCTTTGAGTTGTTACATAGAACAGGAACAGGAGCTTGAGTTATTGTGGGGGTAAATGGAGCTTGAATCATTAATGGGGTAGTAGGAGCCTGAATTGTCAACGGGGTTCCTGGTGTTACTGAGATGCTTCTCGGATAATAAGGAATTTCCAAGACATCAATCTCTTTTTCTCGAAATATCTTCTCTACCTGTAGGACACCTTCATCCATTAGTTGTTGGATAGCCGTCTTCAAACTAGTACACTGTTCAGGTTTAGAGGAACATGTTAAGCAAAAATCATGAAGTTCCTGTAGCACCTCATGCTCCAACAAATTTTCTCTAGCAGTTCCTAATGACATCTTGATCTCGTCAACCTTGGTTACCAGAGTTTGTTCACTACTTTCTTCAATAGCATTGATCGCTACTCCTGGGTGAGGATGCATGGGATTATTTTGAATATTGGGACCAACAATATTGAAATGTATGGCCTTTACATCGAGGAGGTCTTGAACTTTACATTTAAATGCTCTACAATTCTCAATCGTGTGGCTTAGGGCTCCAGAATGAAATTCACAATGAGCATTAATGTCATACCCCCTGGGGAGAGGATTAGGTGGTGAACCAAGTTCAAGTAGTTGAACCAACTGATTGACAAGCAACTGAGGGAGAATCTGAGAATAGGATATAGGAATGGGATTAAATCTTCTTTCAGGCGCTCTTTATCTCTGTGGAGCTCTCGGACCTTGAGGTTGCTGATTTTGTTGTTGATAACTTAGAGGTTGTGCAAATTATTATTGTGGAAGATACTATGGTTGAGGAGTGAAAGGCCGTTGTTGGGCCATCCAGGGTGCTGGAGTTGTAGCAGCATACAATTGAGGAACAAATTGATTAGGAACAGCAGTAGGTGTTGGAAAATAAGGAAACCGAACTTAAGGATATGCATGATTTTTTCCTTGGTTGATGGTGACAACACTAGTCTCGCCCTCTTTCTTCTTGACGAAACCAAAAAATAGCTTTCTACCAATGCCATTATTGTTGTTGGTATTGTTAGGGATACCTTGGATCGTTCTAGCCTTAATACAAGTTTCAACATGTTCTCCAACAATGACCATATCAGAGAAAGAAGTAGAGGTACTGTTGAGCATGTGTTAGAGATAAGGACCTCATAGAGTACCCATAAACAAATCAATTAGTTCATGATCTAAGAGGGGAGGTTGGACCCTTACAGCCAGTTCACTCCACCTTTAAGCATACTCTTTGAACGACTCTTC
This sequence comes from Vicia faba, assembly GCA_948472305.1. Lineage (NCBI taxonomy): Eukaryota > Viridiplantae > Streptophyta > Magnoliopsida > Fabales > Fabaceae > Vicia > Vicia faba. The sequence continues at coordinate 1,212,031,689 of OX451735.1, forward strand.
AGATTTCTGTATCATTCCTTGAAGCTGAATGCGGCTAGGAGCCATGGCAGTATTATAATGGTAATGTTTCAAAAAGGTGTCAGCAAGCTCTCCCCAAGTACTGACATGAGTTCTTTCTAGTTTCATATACCAATCCAACGGTGCCCTGGTCAAACTATCTTGGAAGAAGTACATGAGTAACGGTTCATTTTTAGCATAGGACGCCATCTTGTAATAGTAAGAACGGAGATGAGTCTCTAGGCAGGAAGTGCCTTTGTATTTGTTAAAATCAGGAACCCTAAATTTGGGAGGGATAACTACCCCATGTGCGAGACACATTGCGACAGTATTAAATCCCGAAGTCTTGATACCCTCCATGGATTTGAGACGCTCTTCAAGAGCATTATACATTTTTGTAATTTCAGCAACTCTAGCAGCAATATTCACGTGGGGTTCGTCAAGATCAATGATGTTATGATGATCATCAATGACATTCCGAAGAGCTCTAGTAGGGGTCTTAACATTTACGTTATCATTCCTCCCATTAGCAGAAGTGGAGGGAGCAGCAGTAGCAAGCTTGGAAACACTTTGATGTAACTCTTCCTGACCCATGATGAGAGCATGAAGAGTTTCAACAAGTTGATCCATACGAGTGCCCATGGTGTCCATATCTCGGCAGAGAGCATTCTGATTCTCTTCAAGAAGATCCATAAGTCTTCGTTGGTTGCTTCTTGTATGGTAGTGTGATCGGTGGAAATAAAACTGACTGTTTTGAAATGCTGGTTCGCGAAATGTCGCGGTAAGCAAGAGTCACCACCATCTTTTATTTTCTCCAACAAGGAAAGGACAAAAGCACAGCAAAATTCCTTTTCGAGATGTTTCTCGGTTCGGGAGGTAGATTATAGAAAGGGAAGGTGTTAGCACCCTTTCTATCTGTGGTTATCCACGGGCTCTTAGGTACTTGCTCATTATGTTTTCAAAAATTGTTTGCTTTTCAAGTGTTTGTGGGTTTTGAAAAAGTTTTGTTTTGAAAACTTCTAGGTAACTCTTGTATCAGTCCTCAAGAGTGTATGAAGTGTTTGTTTGAAAACTTTTTGAAAGTGTATGTGCGAAAAGATGTTTTTGTTTTTTGAAAGAGCAAGTACCCAGGAGAAATCTACCTACTCTAAGGAATTAGGCTGTGTAAGAGTCCTTTAGACAGTACTATCCCACTATTGAGAAGTAGGTAGCACCGTCGTTGGAGTTATTCGGGTCAATTCGATTATAGGGACATGTGTGGTCACCAAAGCAATAGTAGGACACTTTAGCGGTAACCCTAATGTCCTAGATCCTTTTTATCCGAGGCAACCGTTTCGAGGCAACTGGATCTTTAGACAGGAGGGCGACCTCTAAAACACCCTATACTTGATGACCACTTCGAGGCAACCAAGTGAGACGTACCCTAGGAGTGGCTATGTGCATGTGTGTCAAGTTCAGTTCATATTATCTTTGCACATGTATTTGTGAGCTACGGATTGATTTTATTTTTCAGGCAAGTCTTGCATGCATAATTAACAGTTTAATAATTTGCGGGAAATAAAGTGCGGAAAAGGTAAATCTACGCTATTACAAGGCGCGGGTATATACATCGCCAAAAACATAACCCGTTTGGAAAATAAATGCGAGAAAATAAAATGAAGCAATAAAAGAGGTCCTAATTATCTATTACATACTCGGAGCAGATACATAAAATATAATCAAAAATAATAATGCGCGAATAGAAATTGAATCGGGACGGCCTTAGGGTTTTGACCCTTTTTGAGAAATAAAGAAGTTTTGGTCCTTTTTTGCAATTAATTAATATTAAACCTAAAAACTAATTAACTAAATAAATTAAAAGAAAAAGTGTTTTTTATGTTTTTTATGTTTCTTATGTTTTAATGAAAATAAAATAAAAGGAATTAAAATTGTCAAAAGAAACACCTAATTCTATGTTAATTTTATTTATTAAAAAAAATGTCAAAGTTAACCTAATTAACTAAATTAATTCATTCACATTTATTTACAAAATAATGATTAATAGTGAAAATAATAATAAATAATATTTACATTTTTCAGAATTTGTTATGAAAATAATTTGTTAGGTTAATTAAATAATAATAATAATAATAATAGTTAATAAAAAATAATTAAATAGAAAATATAAAAGAGGAAAAATGAGAAACAAAACCCTGGGGGTGTTGGGCCCAGATGGAGGTATGCTAGCAATTCCTGGCCCATTAGGCTCAAGCCCTGTTGACTTTCTGACTTGTCCAGGCATGCATTGACTGGAGAGTATCATGGTCATCCACTCACGACCTTCAGATTTATGCTTGAGGACACATGGCAGATTGATGATTGACGCGCATGGTAAAATGCTTTGAGGATGCCTGCATGGGAACCTGTAAGGAAAAATATTAGAAATGTTTGGGTGGACCTGGGGATCGAACCCAGGTCCCAAGGATACACAGCCACATCACCTTCCACCAAGCCACTTGAACGCCTTTGTTAATATAACAACGAACAATGAATATATTAAACAATTAATTCATATGCTGTAAGGACATGAAAATGCGCGTTGCTTTTGAATTATCCAATCAGGCATTAGCACGTCATCGTCTTCTTCACTAAACCTGCAAAACAAAGATTAAATAGCGGGGTTTTTTAACCCCCACAAATTGTATCGACCAAAAATAGCGAATAGGCGTAGGATGAATATAAATTGTTCGCGAGATGTCCAGTATGTTCGTCTTGTTCAGACGGTTTCAATCATAGGTCTCTTGAGGCTTAATTTTTCCTAAATAATAAAGCCCCAATTTTAGAGCTTGGAAAACCTAGAAATCGTTCATGGTGGTTTATGATTCAGGACGTTTCAAGGCAATTAACTCACACCATTAGCTTCCTGTGGACTCATACAATACAAAACAAACAACAAATCGTGTTAATGATGCATGAACAATGAATTTTGATTCTGAGAAAATTATGCAAACCGTACGACTGTTCTTGGCGTTTCCTTGAGTTCTAGCACGTGATTTTGATCCCTACACGTTCCTGGGGATCTATGCAATGTGTTTGAATCCTCAAATTGCTTTGAAAGGGCCTGGAACTTGGAAAACAGTTTTGGCTTTTTTCTTGATTTTTCAATATTGGTTATGGCTCTGTATGCAGCAATCTCACGTGAATGGCATTAGGGTTCACTTGTGCATATGTAATAGAATGGAATTAGGTTAAGTCTTGGCCCAAAGATCCATTGCATTGATGTTTCAATATTTGATTTCCAATCACATCTTTTTGCATCTTTTTGATTGAGAAAACTTGCCAATTTTGGATATTCTTGTCTCTTTGATTGGCACACGAAATCTCCAGCTTGTCTTGAGCTTGTTTGCTTCACAAAAAGATTTGAAAACCATATCTTTGAATTTCCTATATTTTAAATCAATTAAATGAATTAATATTAATAAAAAATCCAATTAATTAATAAAAATAAGAAAATAAACTAAAATAGGCTTTATGGGTCGTGCATAGGCCTTGGATAAAGTTTCAAGAAGAAATTTGAGGCCCATTAGCAAAAATGATGTGTTTTGAGCAAAGTTGACTTTTGCAAATTCACAAAACTTTCCCAACTTCTCCAATGCATATCTTGCTCAATTTTGATCATATGAACATGTTCTTGGACATTTTGGAAAGGTCTTGAAGCCCTCTAACCAATGCCTTTGGTCCCATGTAATTTGGATTTATCAATCTCAAGTTATGGTCTTTGACTTAAAATGCCTTTTTGTTGACTTTTGAAATTGACCTATAATGTAGAAATTGATAACTTTTTGTGAGAGCATTTATTGGACTTGGAATGTGAAGATGAGTTGTAGGAAATGTCATCCCCTTAAAAATGAGCATTGGATGGGATTTTTCTGATGAACCATAAAAACGTTATGCCTTGGTCAAGATACAGTTGACTTTTCTACTGTCCAAAAGTAGTAACTTTTGCATCTTTGATGATTTTTGAGCCATGCTTGTGGAATCATGATCAAGACTTGATCAAATGATGATTGTGGACTCAAAATAAGATGTTGACCAAAAAATATTGACTTTTGATTGTGAAATGACCATTTTACCCCTACAGTTGACTATAGAGCAAATAGTGCTTTTGACTGTGGAATTTGACACTGTGAGTCTTGAGACTTGGCATGTAGATGCTTGACAATGTATATGAGCACATGTGACTCGCTTGAGCCATTTAAAACCTCAAATTCATTGAAGGAACCAAAACCTTAATTTTGACTGGCTTTTGAGGCATTTGGACTGTGCAACCCTTGAGGAATCTTGAAGAATATGGGAGGGAAAATTTTGGGGTACAACAGTTGCCCCTGTTCAATATTCTTAGATCTGAGGATGTAGATTGGCTTGCGTGCCTTTCGTGATCCGAAGGTGGAAGAGGATTGAACACTAGAGTGCCCAGAAATTTGCACTCGCATAGTGGAGTATCAGCAATATGATGTCGGGAATGGGCTTACAGATGCCATTTGGAGATATGATGGATAGGAGGATGGGCTTATAGATGCCATCTGGAGATGTGATAGAAAGTTGATGGAGGGATGGGCTTATAGATGCCATCTGGAGATTGTTGGTAGAGTGTAACTCTGTAAGTTGGAGGAGGGAACCTGTGTAGGGTTGCTTGATGATGAGCTCGTGTAAAACCGCATCTTGGAAAGAAGGAAACCTGTGTAGGGTTGACTGATGATGAGCCTGTGTGAAACTGCATCTTTGAAGGAAGAAAACCTGTGTAGGGTTAATTGATGATGAGTCCGTGTTAAACTGCATCTTGGAAGGAAGGAAACCTGTGTAGGGTTGACTGATGATGAGTCTGTGTAAAACTTCATCTTTGGAAAGAGGAAAACCTGTGTAGGGTTTCTTGGTGACGAGTCCGTGTAAAACTACGTCTGGAGAGAGAGAACTTGTGGAAGGTTTCTTGATGACGAGTCCGTGTAAAACTACGTCTGGAGTTGAGAGAACCTGTGTAGGGTTTCTTGATGACGAGTCCGTGTAAAACTACGTCTGGAGTTGAGAGAACCTGTGTAGGGTTTCTTGATGACGAGTCCGTGTAAAACTACGTCTGGAGTTGAGAGAACCTGTGTAGGGTTTCTTGATGACGAGTCCGTATAAAACTACGTCTGGAGTTGAGAAGGGAACCGGTGTAAGGTTTCTTCGGGATAAGTTCGTGTGAAACTTCTGGATGAACCGGGGTAAGGTTACTGTGAAATAAGTTCATGTAAAACTTCTTGAGGAACCGGGGTAAGGTTACCTTGGGATAGGTCCGTGTAAGACTTTAGGAGGAACCGGGGTAAGGTTACCTTGAGGTAAGTTCGTGTAAAACTTTAGGAGGAACCGGGGTAAGGTTACCTTGAGATAAGTTTGCGTAAAACTTCTTGAGGAACCGGGGTAAGGTTACCTTGGGATAAATCCGTGTAAGACTTTGGGAGGAACCGGTGTAGGGTTACCTTGAGATAAGTTTGCGTAAAACTTCTTGAGGAACCGGGGTAAGGTTACCTTGGGATAAGTTCGTGTAAAACTTTTTGAGGAACCGGGGTAAGGTTACCTTGGGATAAGTTCGTGTAAAACTTCTTGAGGAACCGGGGTAAGGTTACCTTGGGATAAGTTCGTGTAAAACTTCTTGAGGAACCGGGGTAAGGTTACCTTGGGATAAGTTCGTGTAAAAATTTTTGAAGAACTGGGGTAAGGTTACCTTGGTATAAGTTCGTGTAAAACTTTAGGAGGAACCGGGGTAAGGTTACCTTTAGGTAAGTTCGTGTAAAACTTTAGGAGGAACCGGGGTAAGGTTACCTTGAGATAGGTCCGTGTAAGACTTTAGGAGGAACCGGGGTAAGGTTACCTTGAGATAGGTCCGTGTAATACTTTTTCTGAAAGAAAAGGAACCGGTGTAGGGTTACTTTGATGATAAGTCCGTGTAAGACTTCTTCTAAAAGAAAAGGAACCGGTGTAGGGTTGCTTTGATGATGGGTCCGTGTGAGACTTCGTCTGAAATTGAGAAGGAATCGGTGTAGGGACGAGTCCGTGTAAAACTACATCTGAAATTGAGAAGGAACCGGTGTAGGGTTTCCTGATGATGAGTCCGTGTAAAACTGCATCTGAAGTTGAGAAGGAACCGGTGTAGGGTTTCCTGATGATGAGTCCGTGTAAAACTACATCTGAAGTTGAGAGGGAACCGGTGTAGGGTTTCCTGTTGATGAGCCCGTGTAAAACTACATCTGAAGTTGAGAGGGAACCGGGGTAGGGTTTCCTGTTGATGAGCCCGTGTAAGACTGCATCTGAATTTGAAGGAACCGGTGTAGGGTTTCCTGATGGATGATCAAGTAGATAATTGTCCTGTTTGGTTTCAGGTATTAACCCATGCTCAGTCGTCCACAGAATTTTCCTGGCTTGTTACAGGTGTTGGTCTGGAACTTGAAAGGTTGATGGTAATCATCTTTTGATTGACCTTTTCCTGAAAAGGCAAGTATTAGTTGTATGCAATATCATGATGTATGAAATGCATGATGTTATGATGTTCTCAAAACGAGACCGTGTCGTATGCACTTTATCATGTATGTAAATAGGATGTATGAAATGTGAGATGTCTATGAATGTATTTTCGTCTAGGAAAATAAATCCTTGACGAATGCCGAGAAGTTCGTTGAATCCTGGGCTGATGTTTGAAGAGTAGAGTTCTTCGTTTTCATTGGGGATGATGATTGCAAGAATAAACCGGTAGGAGAAGATGACTCCGTTGGGGAATAACCTTGCTGGAGAGATTACTCTGCGGGGAATTACTCTGTGGGAAGAGATACTTCGCTGAGATTTTGATGATAACTCCGCTGGGGATTCCATTGACAAGCCCTTATTGGGGAATTTGATGAACTCCGTTGGGGATAGGAAGAACTTCGCTGAGGACAATCTTTCCGTTGGTAATTTGCTGAGGATAACCCAGTTATAGACTCTGGTGGGGAACAACCTCTGAGTATGGTCGGAGAGAGATGCATGTACTCTGCAGGTGATAAGCTTCCAGAATCTGCTGGGGATAAGCTTCCAGAATTTACTGGGGAGATTGATCAGCTCTCCTGGGGAACTTTTGAACTGTATTGGGGAAGTGGCTCGACTGGGGTGTCTTGTATTCCGCCGGGGAACAATCTTATATTAGGACTGTCGGGGATGCTTGCTTAGGAACATCTGTATACTCCACTGGGGAATATTGAGATCTTCTGGGGATATCCAACTTCCTTAAGGCTGACAGTATACTAACTCTGCTTGGGGAGAGTGTTGCTGACTTGCTGGAGATACTGTGCCTTTTAGGGCTGACGGGAGACCAACTCTGCTTGGGGAGAGTACTGCTGAAACCTGTCTTACTCTGCGGGGAGTGGAGGTAACTTGGTCATGTTCTTCAGCTGAACTTACCTTGGTACCTTGGTGGACAGAGCAACTAGATCGTTCAAACAATTCTTATTGCCCCAGTTTCTGCGGGAGAAGAAGGCCTGTGAGGTGCTTGATACCTGCCGATTGACAAATCTTCTTCTGGTAGGCAAGTGACAAGATGGCGGGACATAGTCGTACGCTTTTGATCCCTAACTTTTGCCTGGACCGCCCTTTCGGGTTTTCAGTCCACCGGGATACCCATTTTTGCCCAAGCCGCCTTTTCATGTTTTCGACTTGTCGGGTGTACTGATTTTTCATTTTCATCCCTTATTTTTGCCCGAACCCTTTTGGTTCGCCGGGAAGCCCTTATTTTTGCCTAGGCCAGTCGACCTAGCGGGTCTTTGATTATGCGTAGTATTTTTTCTACTATGTCCACGTTCTTAGAATGTAGGGAGTTGTCACTGTTAGTAGTGTTGTGTTGTCATATTACCAGAAGATGTTTGATCGTACCAGATTCGTTGCTGGAATTCATGCCCAATGCCCCAAATGATTCAGATGGAGATTTGCCCCAGGCTATTTGGCATTTTGAGAGATTCCTTGAATCTTGACTTGACTGCCCCAGATGATGGACAATGATCATGTCTGCCCCTTGGTTGGAAATGTTTTCCCACTTGAGATGACCCTTTTGTTGAGAAGATTCTTGTTCACTGGATATTCATCGTGCGAGTTTCTCTGTTGTTCGAACAAATAATCATATGCAAACAATGTTATATCAAAAATGCAAAGACTATATCTGTCTTGAAGTTTTTGAAAATGCATTTTTCAGTAAAACAAGCAAATTTTGTAAAATGTGATGTCAACTCCAGATTTTACAGCAAGCCCTAAGGAGTCAGGATACCTTTGTAATAGTATGCTTTCGAACTAACCCATGCTTCAGCTAGGACTTTTAAGGGTTATAACGTGGCCTGGTTCACGGTTTAAGAAACAAAGGATAAAGGCTCAAATTATATTTGTACCCACCTGTTCTTCGTGATGTTCTTCGATCATAAACTCGGTTAATTGTGCCTTAGATCTTACTTGATTCTTTGCTTTGATATACCAGTGATGGTTCGAATATTGATGGTTTATTTTGAACAGGCAGTCATTTCTTTTTTTGTTGAGGGTTTGTAGGACCTCTTTTCTTTTTGATTTCGTTATCCCTGTTTTTTTTGGCTGAACTGTTTCTTTTGTGATTACAGTCAGCGGGATGCCCCAGTTTTTGTAAGTCTCCTTCATAGGTTTTGATTTATTGGGCTTTTATTTTTTGAGAGATAATGACTGCCTGTCTTTATGATTATAGGGAACCATCACTGTCTCTTGCTTTGAAAGGACTCCTTTGATGCCATTCATTGTGCACCTGGATCAACTGAGAAAACTACCCTGCCCCAAGTTATAATTAAGGGTTTTAATTTTTGTGAAAAGAAAAACTCCTACTTCTTTGCCTCGAAGGGGTCGACGAGGGATTATCTTCCTTATAACTCCAGTGTTTAGGAATTGAAACAATGCCTGTACCTCATCAGCGGGGTCTGTTCAAAAGCATACTGTAAAGATCGTGGTATCGTTTTCGTCATCCTCCCTCAAGAGGCTTAGAATTTTCAATAGAGAGTTGAATATCAAAAAATAAAAGCAATTTTGAATATAGTAAACACAATTACTTCAAAACAGACACGTGTAATGCATTAATGAAATAACCAAGTTTGACATGAACAAATGTTTGAATAAGAAAAGAAAAATACAATATTAGAATTCAAATGAACAAAAGTTTCTCAATCCTAGCCATGTTTTGGCAAGGGAGCAGTGATCACATTGGGAGTCTCAGCAGGCTCGAATTCGATCTCCTTAGCGTCAATCATATTCTGAATCTTGTATTTCAGCGCCCAACAATCCTCAGTATCGTGCCCCGGGCTACCGGAATGATAAGCACACCTCGCATCTGGGTTGTAATTTGGAGAAGAAGTCTTAGGATTTGCAGGAGGGTTTATCACCGCAATCAGATTCATCTTCAACATGTGCTGCAGTGCTTGTGACAATGGCATGTTGATGTTGGTGAACTGTCTTTTAGGCTCGTCTGGCCTTCACTGATTTCCCTTTTGCTGTTGTCGGCGTGATGCGGAACCATGACTGCCCCTACATGTTGATCACGACGGTTCTTCTGACTGTATGCAGCATTGGACTCTTTCTTGAATGGTTTCTTCTCAGTGTTCGAGGAGTCACCCTTTTGTATCTTCCCAGACTTGATACCAGCTTCTATTCTCTCACCAGTCAAGATCAGATATGTAAACCCAGCATAAGAATTTCCAATCAGATGGTTGAAGAACGGACCAGACAGGGTCCCCAGGAACATATCAACGAGTTCACGGTCCGTTAAAGGTGGTTGCACCCTTCCACCAAGGTCTCTCCACTTTTGAGCATACTCCTTGAATCCTTCACTCGTCCCTAGTGACATACCCTGGAGTTGGGTACGTGTAGAAGTGAGGTCGGAATTATACTGATACTGCTTGTAGAACGCAGTAGCCAAGTCCTCCCAGTTACGAATACTGGCTCCATCCAGCTGATAGAACCATTCGAGTTGAGTCCCTGAAAGACTTTCCTGGAAGAAATGGATCCATAAATTCTTGTCTGCAGTGTAAGGTTGGATCTTCCTTACATATGATCTGAGATGCAGCTTGGGACAGGAAGCTCCGTCGTACTTTGCAAAGGCAGGTGCTTTGAATTTATGAGGAATCACTACCCCAGAGGATAGACCTAGATCTTCGAAGTCCAGACCCACCTTTTGTATCTCCATAGCACTTAAGCGGTCCTCCAGCTGTTTGTACCTATCCTCAGCAGGAGGATACTATTCATCATTGTAATCCGTCTTGTTATCGGAGACCACAGGACTAGGAACCCTTCTCTCTTGGGGACTGTCCTTCCCTATAGAGGAAGTAGCCAGATCATCCTCATTTTGCAGTGTATTCCCATATCTGTGTCTAGTGTTAAACAAAACCGTCCTCTACTTCTTCTTCCTCTCCTTCAGAATCAGAGTCTTCAAATCCTGTTGACCCTGGGCTAGGCTCATAACCAACTCTTGGAACTGGGCATTCTGGGCCTGGAGGGCCTTGATAGCTTGTTCGGCGGAAGGTTCAGAAGACATGATGATTGCTGAAATAAACATCGAAGAAGATAAGTGACCTGTAATGGTACCTGTAATGCAATGATATGTATGATATGCATGCAATGTTTTCAAGGATCTCGCGGGGTAAACAGAGAAACTTGTTAGAATTTGAATCTGGTTGCTTGATTGAAGGAACTTCATGTTATTGAGAGTCCTTCTTCAAGAGTCAAAGCTCACCATATCGAGTGGGTCATAGCCCCTGACTCAGGTTGTCATGTTTTGATCTCCTTTGATCTTCAAACAACCTTGTCTAGAGGAAAATAAATCCCCTTTGCCCCTTGATAGACATTTGGTTCATTATGACCTACATCACAAACCCTTGAGATCCTTGAAATGGGTTAGTCCTTATGCAGGATATATGCAATGGTATGATGGTATGATGTTATGCTATGTGTGGAGTGATGTAAGTAAACCCTGTTATAAGTCAAGCTTAAGGACTGTAAACAAAACCTGCAAGAAACTCATGTGTCAGATAAGAATGTGCAAGTAGTTCAAGTTTTAAGGCACACAAGTCACACCAGAAAGCCCTTAGAGTTTAGGCCAGCATGAAGTTTAGGTACTACCCTCTTGAAGTTGGTGGACTCAAAACCTGTCCTATCAAAAGTAACCGGGTTCTAAGGAGCTCAATATCATTGGGTTGTTTTCTATGTTCATTGTTTTGATTTAACCACTGAACTGGCAATCAAAATATTCCAAGAAAACAACCCTCAATGAGTGTAGTATCGAGTATCTACCAACTTCGGATTGCACCAAAGTCGGTCATCTCACTACCCCTAAAGAGGCCAGGATGGTCAAGTAAGGTTCCTAAGGCCAGTTGATGCTTCATGACACCACGCGGCGGCCCCGTACTCTCCTTGACTTAACTTAAGGGTTACCGGTACTCACCAAAGTGCCACATCAACGTAGCAATTGCTTCAACCGTGTCGGTATACCCCGCACAGTTCCCTCACAGTTTGTTGCTACTTCTAAAAGGTATCCCCCAGATCCGGGTTAGGATCTATGAAACTCCAAGACAAGCCCATAAATATAAAAGCAATCAAGGCACACAATTGAAAACATAAGAGTGGTCTAATCCTAAGGTACACCTCACTTATAAAATTCCCCAGCAGAGTCGCCAATTCTGTGATCGGTGGAAATAGAACTGACTGTTTTGAAATGCTGGTTCGCGAAATGTCGCGGTAAGCAAGAGTCGCCACCGTCTTTTATTTTCTCCAACAAGGAAAGGACAAAAGCACAGCAAAATTCCTTTTCGAGATGTTTCTCAGTTCGGGAGGTAGATTATAGAAAGGGAAGGTGTTAGCACCCTTTCTATCCGTGGTTATCCACGGGCTCTTAGGTACTTGCTCATTATGTTTTCAAAAATTGTTTGCTTTTCAAGTGTTTGTGGGTTTTGAAAAAGTTTCGTTTTGAAAACTTCTAGGTAACTCTTATATCAGTCCTCAAGAGTGTATGAAGTGTTTGTTTGAAAACTTTTTGAAAGTGTATGTGCGAAAAGATGTTTTTGTTTTTTGAAAGAGCAAGTACCCAGGAGAAATCTACCTACTCTAAGGAATTAGGCTGTGTAAGAGTCCTTTAGACAGTACTATCCCACTATTGAGAAGTAGGTAGCACCGTCGTTGGAGTTATTCGGGTCAATTCGATTATAGGGACATGTGTGGTCACCAAAGCAATAGCAGGACACTTTAGCGGTAACCCTAATGTCCTAGATCCTTTTTATCCGAGGCAACCGTTTCGAGGCAACTGGATCTTTAGACAGGAGGGCGACCTCTAAAACACCCTATACTTGATGACCACTTCGAGGCAACCAAGTGAGATGTACCCTAGGAGTGGCATGTGCATGTGTGTCAAGTTCAGTTCATATTATCTTTACACATGTATTTGTGAGCTACGAATTGATTTTATTTTTCAGGCAAGTCTTGCATGCATAATTAACAGTTTAATAATTTGCGGGAAATAAAGTGCGGAAAAGGTAAATCTACGCTATTACAAGGCGCGAGTATATACATCGCCAAAAACATAACTCGTTTGAAAAATAAATGCGAGAAAATAAAATGAAGCAATAAAAGAGGTCCTAATTATCTATTACATACTCGGAGCAGATACATAAAATATAATCAAAAATAATAATGCGCGAATAGAAATTGAATCGGGACGGCCTTAGGGTTTTGACCCTTTTTGAGAAATAAAGAAGTTTTGGTCCTTTTTTGCAATTAATTAATATTAAACCTAAAAACTAATTAACTAAATAAATTAAAAGAAAAAGTGTTTTTTATGTTTTTTATGTTTCTTATGTTTTAGTGAAAATAAAATAAAAGGAATTAAAATTGTCAAAAGAAACACCTAATTCTATGTTAATTTTATTTATTAAAAAAATGTCAAAGTTAACCTAATTAACTAAATTAATTAATTCACATTTATTTACAAAATAATGATTAATAGTGAAAATAATAATAAATAATATTTACATTTTTCAGAATTTGTTATGAAAATAATTTGTTAGGTTAATTAAATAATAATAATAATAATAGTTAATAAAAAATAATTAAATAGAAAATATAAAACAGGAAAAATGAGAAACAAAACCCTGGGGGTGTTGGGCCCAGATGGAGGTATGCTAGCAATTCCTGGCCCATTAGGCTCAAGCCATGTTGACTTTCTGACTTGTCCAGGCATGCATTGACTGGAGAGTATCATGGTCATCCACTCACGACCTTCAGATTTATGCTTGAGGACACATGGCAGATTTATGCTTGAGGACACATGGCAGATTGATGATTGACGCGCATGGTAGAATGTTTTGAGGATGCCTGCATGGGAACCTGTAAGGAAAAATATTAGAAACATTTGGGTGGACCTGGGGATCGAACCCAGGTCCCAAGGATACACAGCCACATCACCTTCCACCAAGCCACTTGAACGCCTTTGTTAATATAACAACGAACAATGAATATATTAAAAAATTAATTCATATTCTGTAAGGACATGAAAACGCGCGCTGCTTTTGAATTATTCAATCAGGCATTAGCACGTCATCGTCTTCTTCACTAAACCTGCAAAACAAAGATTAAATAGCGGGGGTTTTTAACCCCCACAAATTGTATCGACCAAAAATAGCGAATAGGCGTAGGATGAATATAAATTGTTCGCGAGATGTCCAGTATGTTCGTCTTGTTCAGACGGTTTCAATCATAGGTCTCTTGAGGCTTAATTTTTCCTAAATAATAAAGCCCCAATTTTAGAGCTTGGAAAACCTAGAAATCGTTCATGGTGGTTTATGATTCAGGATGTTTCAAGGTAATTAACTCACACCATTAGCTTCATGTGGACTCATACAATACAAAACAAACAACAAATCGTGTTAATGATGCATGAACAATGAATTTCGATTCTGAGAAAATTATGCAAACCGTACGACTGTTCTTGGCGTTTCCTTGAGTTCTAGCACGTGATTTTGATCCCTACACGTTCCTGGGGATCTATGCAATGTGTTTGAATCCTTAAATTGCTTTGAAAGGGCCTGGAACTTGGAAAACAGTTTTGGCTTTTTTCTTGATTTTTCAATATTGGTTATGGCTCTGTATGCAGCAATCTCACGTGAATGGAATTAGGGTTCACTTGTGCATATGTAATAGAATGGAATTAGGTTAAGTCTTGGCCCAAAGATCCATTGCATTGATGTTTCAATATTTGATTTCCAATCACATCTTTTTGCATCTTTTTGATTAAGAAAACTTGCCAATTTTGGATATTCTTGTCTCTTTGATTGGCACACGATATCTCCAGCTTGTCTTGAGCTTGTTTGCTTCACAAAAATATTTGAAAACCATATCTTTGAATTTCCTATATTTTAAATCAATTAAATGAATTAATATTAATAAAAAATCCAATTAATTAATAAAAATAAGAAAATAAACTCAAATAGGCTTGATGGGTCGTGCATAGGCCTTGGATAAAGTTTCAAGAAGAAATTTGAGGCCCATTAGCAAAAATGATGTGTTTTGAGCAAAGTTGACTTTTGCAAATTCACAAAAATTTCCCAACTTCTCCAATGCATATCTTGCTCAATTTTGATCATATGAACATGTTCTTGGACATTTTGGAAAGGTCTTGAATCCCTCTAACCAATGCCTTTGGTCCCATGTAATTTGGATTTATCAATCTCAAGTTATGGTCTTTGACTTAAAATGCCTTTTTGTTGACTTTTGAAATTGACCTATAATGTAGAAATTGATAACTTTTTGTGAGAGCATTTATTGGACTTGGAATGTGAAGATGAGTTGTAGGAAATGTCATCCCCTTCAAAATGAGCATTGGATGGGATTTTTCTGATGAACCATAAAAACGTTATGCCTTGGTCAAGATACAGTTGACTTTTCTGCTGTCCAAAAATAGTAACTTTTGCATCTTTGATGATTTTTGAGCCATGCTTGTGGAATCATGATCAAGACTTGATCAAATGATGATTGTGGACTCAAAATAAGATGTTGACCAAAAAATTCTGACTTTTGACTGTGAAATGACCATTTTACCCATGTAGTTGACTGTAGAGCAAATAGGGCTTTTGACTGTGGAATTTGACACTGTGAGTCTTGAGACTTGGCATGTAGATGCTTGTAAATGTATATGAGCACATGTGACTCGCTTGAGCCATTGAAAACCTCAAATTCATTGAAGGACCAAAACCCTAATTTTGACTGGCTTAGGAGGCATTTGGACTGTGCAACCCTTGAGGAATCTTGAAGAATATGGGAGGGAAAATTTTGGGGTACAACAGGTAGGGATGTGGGGAAGTCGTATTTGTTGTTCACTGAAGTCTGGTGGAAAATGGATCCCAATAAGTTTCTGTTGTGAATAATGAATGCATGATAGTATGAATGAATGTTTTATCTTCACTTCTGAGGAAATCCAAAGACTCATCCATCTTTTAAAATTTTGTTTTCATTTTTGAAAAGCTCGACCAACGAGAATTGTCTTGGGAATTCCTTGGATATGAGATGATGATATGATGTCATGGTATGCTATGGCATGAAGTTTCAGCTCCACAAATTCTGGATAACCACTGTGTAGTCTTTTGCATAAACTGAAGATAACAGGATCAAAAGTCTGACATCACAAGCATGGAGTCATAGTAACCACCCACAAGGTATGTACTAGGGGTTTATCACTTGCCGAACAAGGTTTTAGGGAAACCTCAGAGTCTACGCTCTTCCTTTGGATATTACCGATGTCCCAAATACTCAGTAATCAGTAATATTCACAGGAAAAACTCGTCTGAGTACAGCATCGTGTGACAACTACTTCCGGATTACTCTGTTATAGTCTCCGTGCTACACCTAAAAAAGGCTAGGATGGGTTGATGGTTCTATATCTCTCAGCTTCTCGAGTTCCTAGGTTGAAAGCAATAATGTCTTCCTAATTACTCGGTAAACATCGCTACTTTCAAGGGGACCTCCACTGAGTGGGGGATTTTCATGCCTCCTTCTTTGGGATTACTCCCTCAGAGTTAGCATGACTATACCGCCTGTCCTAATCCTAGGTGTAACCTAAGTCCGGGTATATGACTTATCAAATGTAATCACCCAACCTAACATCATATCATATCCAAAATATGTGAGTAGAAACAATATAATGCAATATATACAAAATAATACAATAAAGAAATAAAGTAATAAAATAGTAAAGAAAAATAAAGCAAATAAATAAACACCCAGAGAGACAAATAAACAAAACTAGGAAAGACTTGCGTAAGAAAGGTCCCCAGCAGAGTCGCCAGCTGAAGCTATCGGCAAAAAACACAAAGCCGCCATCGAACTTTATTTATCCTGAAGGAAGGGGAAATATCAAGAAAACCACAAGAGGATGGATAATATGGTATTGCGACCAAGAGAAATGGTAAGGGATGTGTTTATCTATAACTATACTTGCTTAAGGGGAAAAAATGTTTTTTTATTAGTGCGTTCGTGAGGGTCTCGCCACCCTTTGCCTACGTATCCAGTGAAGGAATCAGAACACCATAGTTCTTCTAAAAAAGGGTTGTTTTGTTGGTGTTTTTTAGTGGGCGATGTTAATGCATGCATTCTAGCAATAGGCACGACTGGTATCGCGGTAGAATGGAGATAACATGCCCTTTGGGGAAGTTTGGATTGGTTGAGTGTTCTGCGAGTTTTAAAATGAATTCAAGTAATGATTAAATGTTTTTGGATATTTGATTGGTGAATGATAAGTTTTAATTACAAAAGAAGAAAAAGTTAAGAGGAAGACTATAAAAACCCTAATGTTGTCATGTACAATGGTGACCTAAAAGCCCACCTCAACATAAAGCGATCGAAACGGGATTTAATCGCCTCATGGAGCTGTCTAAAAGAGTATAGTAAGGTTTGAACGAGCAAATAAAGAAACTTAAATTCTAAATATTTTACGGTTTTATTAAATTAAATAAACTATGAATTTAAAAGTAAATTAGAACCTAATTTAAAATATTCTAATATTATTTTTTGTGATTTTTATCTCTCAAAGAAATGCAATTAAGAAAGGTTTAACTAAACTAAAAAAATATGAAAACTCAAAAGGAAATTAAATTAAACTAATCCAATTAATAAAATTAACTAAAAAACTTAAGATTTAAGCTAATAAAACTAAGTAATTAAAACCAAAGAGTTCAAGAAAAATAAGTGAAAACTAAAATAAAATGCTAAGGGAGGGAATGAAGTAAAATTATGGGGAGATGGCTGGAAATCCAGACGGGTTTGTATGGGTCAGGCCCATCAATGTTTTTTAATCATTTGTTGGAATTTAAAAAAAGAAAACAGAAGGGGTGATCTGCCAAAAACAAAGTTGGACCTAAATTAAAATGTTGCAAATGGGATTAAGGACAAAGCCCATGAGAGAAGTGTAATTTTGTTGCAAATCCTAAACAAGAAAAGGATGGCCGCTGGTTACTATAAGGAAAGGGAAAAGATTTGTAATTAAAATTTTTCAATCAGCTTAATTAAAACACAGAAAGCCAATCACTTATTCTTCTCAAATCTTATGGCCTTTCTCTCTTTGGTTTCAATGATAATCAACAACTTACAACAAAACTTCATCTTCTCATCTAGAACGCTAGCCCCATGTTTCTTCTTCTCAACCATATGAACTTATCCCATATTCTCTGTTTCACTCAGTTTTACCTCATCTGTTCAATCTCTATGTTCCATCCTTCGCCTTCTCCAATCTTCCCAATCTCCACCTTACGATTCAACCCCATTTATCTTAATCCACCATCAAAGTTCCCTCCCTCGATTCTTCCATGCATCGCTTCCTTAAATTCAAACAAAACTAAGCAAAACCTAGGAAGTTCGTACTGGAATTTGAGCATTAATGGCACGGTTTCGAAGCTTGAAGCATTGGGGGTATTACTCATCTAGCAAAGACTCACGACATGACCACGGGCTCGATGTAAAAAGGTGAACAAATGAAGGAGATTGGAGCGTTACCTATAGAGCGGAGAATGGCTCTGGTGAGTTTTTACGAAGAAGTTGAAGATGGTGACAAGAAATCCAGAGATGAAGATCAAAATCCAAGTAAGTGCTTTTGATTCCCTTTGTGTGTGATGTATCTTTCTACTTCTTATTTATTCTCGTATGCTCTTTGTTGTTGTTATTATCGTTATGACGTGTGTATTGATATTATAGTTTTTATAACTTGACAATAGATTTGTTCATTATTGATGCTAAAACAATGGCACGATGATGATACTTCTGTAGTGTGATGAAGATGATGGAATGAAAGGATGATACAGACGCAGTGTCAATTGTTTTTAGGTTTATAGAATTTTAAAGTTCTGTTGTGAGGTTTAAGCAGCGAAAGAATGAGCTTTTGGGGCAGAACTTTTGTCAACTCCTTTTTTGTGGATTTTCTATGTGATTTTTCTGCCCATTGTTGGTGAATGTTACAATTTTGAATTTGTGCTGATTGGAAGGAGAGTATGAAGAGTATTGGAGATTTGTGATTCTGAAAATTTTGGAGGAATGAAGGTAAGGTTGGAGATTGTATGAAGGTTTTCAGATTTTCGACAAGTGTAACTTGTGTATCAGCTTTGAGAATTTTCTGTGTGTAAGCCTTGGTTTTTCCTTGGTAATTCTCCTTATCTTTCTACCCATTCTCTACTATTTTTTATAGCAGATGAAAGATGTAAATTGGGGGGAAATCTGGATAGTTTGAACTATTTTGGTATGATGGTTCCAACATTTTAGATGTAGGTTCTGTTTGCCTATTTTGATATCATTTTCAGGCTGTTTTGAGCAGGTGTGGCACATATTTGTGCAGGTTGTTCTGTGCAGATCCTTTTGGACTGTTTTGGTTAGGTGAGATCTTTCTAAACCCTATTATTTTCCTCTTTGTCTATCTGTGATGTAAAGCTATTCTGCTTTTTTTTTTCTTTCTAAAATTTCTGAAGGGTTTTCATTTTAGGAAAATGATGACACCACTAGGGTTTTGTGAGCTATTGCTAGCTTGTTGTGTTTGCTACCGTTTTGCTACTTTATATTTTCTAGTTGCTGCTTTTGCTAGTTTTGGGTTGCTTGCTAGTCTTGCTACTGTTTTGTGTTGAGGGCTGTTGTTTTACTTCTGATTGCAGTTGTTGTTTGCTTGTTTAGCTTGCTGCATTGTTTGGCAATTTCATATTTGTTGCGTTGGGCTGCTTCTATTTTACATATGCTTCTTTATTTGGCAGCTTTATTGTTTTTGTACTTCTAGCTGCCTGCTATTTTATATTTGCTTGTTTTGAGCTGCTTTGCTTTCTTGCAGCTACTGCCTGTTGTTGCTGCTGTTTAGCAGTTTTGACTTTGCTGTTTTGGTAGTTTGTGCTTTGCCTTTGCAGTAAGAAAATGTTTGCAAATTTCTTTTCCTTTTGTGAACCAAAATCCCAAACTTTTTGTGATTTGCAAAATAGGAGAAGATAGCCCATGATTGAAAACAAACCCTTTTAATTTCTGATTCCAAATACAAACCCTAATGATGAAATGAACATTCTATTTTTACAATTAGTTCTTGTTTGGAATTTCATTTAAACTTTGATGGTTTGCTAACTCTTTCCCTCTTTTTTGTTTCATGATCAAATGATAATTGGATGGAAAAAGCATGGTTGAAAGGTGAAGAAAAAGTCATGGCAAGGAGTGAGGACGAGTTACTTGAAGATGAAGCAAAGAAGCTTGAAAATTAAATATTCTTTCTTTTTTTGTAAACAACGTATTTGTAACTTGTATTTCAAATTGTAACTTGCTTTGTAAACTGCCCACAAATATGAAACTTGAATGATATTTCTTTGAACTTTATGAATGATAAACTTGTTGTATGAAAATTGGATAAATCTTGGACTTGGTTAAAACTTGAATTTCCTACTTGAATGGTTTGAATGCCACATCTTGCCTTTGTAACTTGAACTTCAAGAAATCACAGATGTCCTTTGTAACTTGTATTTCAAGTAAACCATGTGCCTTGTCTTCCAATCTTCAATCTTTATATCATGTCTAAACCAAACTTGCACTCTGAATAAGAACCTTAACCTTGATATCCAAACCACAAGTAACTTGTAACTGAAGCAACAAAAACATGCCTTGATTATCATAGATTTTGGAACATCATCTCTTGTTTCATGGCTCAAACACTTGCAATATTAGTCACAAGCCATTGACCATAATTTTGAAATATTTAACAGACTCAAATATGATGATCCACACTGATGAAGAAATATCTCGAAGTGTTGAAGATAATCGAAACCCTAATCCAGGATTTTGAAGAATATCCCTGTGACTTGACGAAGAAGGAAACCCATGATACCTCAACGTTTCGTTCCATAATCCACTGCTCAAAGACCAAATGAAACTTCCTTTAACCTGATGAAGAAACTTCAAACCAAAAATTAAACATAAGGATGGCACAACCCTAATGCTTTAAACCAAAGTGCCTAATTCCCTGAGATGCATGATATTCAGACGACTTAGTGAAAATGATGCAAATGGGATGCAAAGTCTAATCTAGACAAAAGTAAAAGGTAGGGAAAATTTAGGGCACGACAACAACTCTTTCTAATTGCAACAATTACGATAAAACATCAAACTAGTAAAGTTAGTTCTCCCACCATATTACAGAACTGGCGACTCTGTTGGGGAATTTTAAAAAAAAAAGTGGGGTTACCTTAGAGATAGTTCACATTTAAATTTTTTACCTTTTTGACCAGCTTGCTTTACATTTCGGGTTATGTTTGGGTATTCTTGTATAGATCCTAACCCGGATCTGGGGCACATTAGGTAAGTAGCAATAGATCGTGGGGACTATGCGGCCTAATACCGACATGGTTAAAGAGATGGCTACGTTAGTGTGACACATTTGTTGGTACCGGTGTCCCTTAAGTCCAGTCGAGGAGAATACAGGACCATTGTGTGGTGTCATAAAGCACTAACTGATCGTAGAACCTTAGTTGAACAACTTGGCCATTAGAAAGTAGTGAGATAGCTGGCTTTGGTGCAAGACTAAAGTTGGTTGATACTCGATACTACACTCATTGAGATTGTACTTTTGGGATATTTTGGCCGCAACTTGGATGCTTGAGCTATAAAAATGCCCGATGAAGAAAGATCAGTGATATTGTGATTCCTTAGAACCTAATTACTTTCTCTAGGGCATGTTGAACCAACTAAACTTCGAGAGGGTACTTACCTATAAACTCCATGAAAGCTTGAACTTAAGGCTACTTGTGTGACTTGTTTGCTTTCATTATCTAATTCCTTGCAGGGCTTGCTTGTATTCATTATCTAACGACGTGAGTTCCTTGCAGGACTTGTTTGTAGTCATTATTTAATAACCTGGACTTCTTGCAAGACTTACTTGTTTACGTCACCTTACACTTTTTCTTGCTGCATAGCATACACATCATGCCATCATGCCATAGCATTTCCATTAACCATTTCACGGATCTCAGGGGCCTGTGATGTAGTTTTATTATGAACCAGATGTCTAGCAACGGGCAAGAGGATTTTTTTCCTCTAATCAAATGTCGTCAAAGAACGAAGTGCGTTATCTTGAGTTGAAGGCTAGGACCCACTCGACATGGTGAGCTTGATTCTCGTAGAAGGACATTCAATGATACAAAGTTCTTCCATCAAATCTGCAGTCGAATTCAGTTTCTAACATTTTCTTGGGTTTACCGCACGAGATTCTTGAAAATATTTCATCCACATGTCATGCAGCATATCATAACAGGTTTTCCCATACAGGTTCTCATCTGCTTACTATTTATTTTAGTAAAGATGGCTCTAGAACAGACTGTCAAAGATCTTCAGATCTAAAATGCTCAGTTCCAAGAAATGTTCCTGAACATATCTAAGGGGTAAGAGGAATTGAAAGCACTCCTCACCAAGAGAATGACCAAGAAGAATACTGAAGACAACATGGATAACCAGTTGGAACAATTGCAAGCTGAGATGGCGACGACGAGAATCCAGATGATGGATCAGATGGCTCTTATCCAAAATTTATCCTGGGGAAAAGAAGAGTTAAGGATTCTCATCAGCAAGCTTCATCGGGACAGATATGACCGTATGGGACAAACTGCTAGAATTTGGGGTCTAATCAATGATCAACTTCCCTTGGCAGATAGGGAATTGGGTGACATGTTCATGAGGGAACATGTTGAAAATAAACTCAGAAGTGGTGAAATTCAGGGGACTTCATCTTCAAGTACTCAGAAGAGATCATACAAGAGAAAGAAGGAGTCCAGTACTGTGTACGAACAGAAGGGTTGTAATAAGAGTGATCTCAACCAATCTATGGGAGCAGTGCGAATCTCTAATTCAGCACCGGTGCAACAAAAATGACAAGGTAATCAGCGTAAGAAGAATACATCCAAAAGACGATTTACCTAAATTAACATGTCATTGACTCAAGCATTGCAACACATGTTGAAGGCCAAGATGGTTACATTGAAAGATCCTCCTCAGAACCCCAACACCTCTTCTGCTCGGTACAATCCTAATGTGAGATGCTCCTATCATTCCAATAGTCCCAGACATGACACAAATAGCTACTAGGCTTTGAAAATTAAAATCCAAGATTTGATTGATGCTAAGGAGGTTGAGTTCGACCCTACTGATACCCCCAATGTGATCACTGCTCCCATGCCAAATCATGGCCAAGATTGAAAGCTTTTGTTCATTCGAATTTTCATTTGTAATTTCTTTGTTTATTCAAACACTTATCTTTATGTCAGACTTTGGTTGTCCCCATTAATGCATTGCATATGTTTGTCTTAAGTTAATCCATTCATTTTCACTATACTATGCTTTTACTTCCTTTTGTGATATTCAACTCTCGATTAAAACTATAAGCCTTTAGAGGGAGGATTACAAAGATAATACCATAATCTCATACAATATGCTTTTGAACAGACCTTGTTGATGACGTACAAGTGTTGTTTCAAATCTTAAACAGTGGAGTTATAAGGAAGATAATGCCTAGTCATCCCCTTTGAGCCTAAGAAGTAGGGGTTTTCTTTTTCACACAAATTGAAACCTTTAATCCTAACCTGGGGTAGGGTAGTTTCTCAGTTAATTCAGATGCACATTCATTCGCAAGCTTTCACTTCGTACACAGCGAATGGTATCGAAGATGTCCTTCCAAATCAAAATGCGGTGATAGGTTCCATGTAATCATTAAATCAGGCAATCATTACCTCTCAGAAGAAAAGCCCACTAAGTCAAAACCTATGAAGGAGACTTAAGAAAAAACTGGGGCATTCCGCTGATTGTAATCACAGAAGAAACAGTTCAGGAAAAAGGTAGGGATTATAAAGTCAAAAAAGAGGTCGCTACAAATCCTCAATAAAAATATTACAAAAAATGTATGCCTCCTCAAAATAAACTTTCAGTATCTGAACCATCACCGAAATACAGGGGCAAAGATTCCAGACTCAATTGGAATCTAAACGCACAATTAACTGAGTATAGGATTGAAGAACATCACGGAGAACGTGTGGGTACAAATAAATTTTGAGCCTTTATCCTTTTTTTCTTAAACTGTGAACCATACCATGTTACAACACTTAAAAGTCCTAATTGAAGCATAGGTTAGTTCGAAAGCATACTGTTACAAAAAGGTATCCTGACTTCTGTAAGGCTTACTATAAATTATGAGTTGGATTCATATTCTTACAAAAAAAAATATGTTGTTTACTAAAAATGTATTTTCAAAACTTCAAGACATGCATAAGCTTTGCATTTTTAAATGCCATCGTTTGCATATGACTAATTGTTCGACAATAGAGAAATTCGCACGACGAATATTCAATAAACGGAAATCCTCTCAATGAATAAAATCGCCTCTGATGGAAAGACATTTCCAGTAACAAGCCTTTCATAATCAAGGGGCATGATATGGTATCTAACTAATCTTGGGGAAGTCGAGTCAAGGTTCAAGGAATCTCTCAAAAGTGCCAAATATCCAGGGGAAGATCTCCATCTGAATCACCTGGGGAATTGAACATGAGTTTCAGCAAAGGGCTACGTATGATCAAGCAAACATTTTCTAGCAGTGCTGCAACACTTACTACTATGGACAATGAAAATTCTCCGCACCCTGTGAACACGGACATAAACGAAAAATACTACGCATGAAAAAAAAGACCCGCTAGGTTGACTGGCCTAGGAAAAAATAAGGGCATCCCGGCAAACCAAAAAAGTTTGGGCTAAAATTAGGGATATATAAATAAAACTGTGCACCCGGCAAGTCGAAAACCTGAAAAGGAGGCTTGGGCAAAAAAGGGTATCCTGGTGGACTGAAAATCTAAAAGGATAGTCTAGGCAAAAGTTAGGGATTAAAGCGTACGACTATGTCCTGTCATCTCGTCACCTATCTATCAGTAGAAGACTTATCACCCTGATCAACATTTACTCAAGACTCTGGGAGTTAGGACAACGTCCAAGCTGCCCATGAATCCCCACAACTTCCATGAGAATATCCCCATAGAGTAAGCTTCACAAGTTCATACATTCTCTGCAATTTCCCCAACAAATTGCTCTGGCGGATAAAGGAGTATGATCTTCTTCCTGGCAATGTCACCAACCTACGAAGTTCCAATCATTACAGTTCATGGAATTTCTCTTCCCCAGTTGAGTTTATTCCTCAAAGATTAGAAAACCCCCTGCAGATCTTTTCACTCCAACAGAGTTCATCTCCTCAGCAAGGGTGTTTCCTCAACAGAGTATTGCTTCGTCAACAGGGTTTATTTCCCCAGCAAATTATCGTCTCCCCAGCTTGATTCTTTTACTCAAATGGCCACGAGTCGTCGACAAAATTTCTCTCCCCAGTAAGTTGCCACTATACCCAAAGAAGTGCTACTGAATCTAAACTTCCCCAGACGAGCTGGAAGGTTATCCACCTCTTTTATGCCCAGTCAGGGTATAAACTCCCCAGTAGACCAATGAACAACCAACATTCTTGAACTTTTCTCCCCAAGCAGAAATTAACACTATTCAACAGATTTTCCTCAAGCAAAAAAATAGAAATCAATGTTCCCCAGTGGAGTTTCCTCAAACAACAAAGTAGGGGTCCCCAGCGGAAATAATCCCCAGAAGATCAAAGATACGCATACTCTTCATCCCCAACGACAGTCAATGATTTATTTTCCCCAGACAAAGATGATGCTCGAGTTTACAAATGCACTTCAATAACATTTCACATTCATACATCAATTACCAATATCATATCATATACATACGAAATTCATATAGAACAGTCTCATTTATTTTGAGAACATCATTATGAAATTCATTTCATACATCATGACATTGCATACAACTAACTCTTTACCTCTTCAGGAAAGATTAATCAACAGACAAACATCAATTACTTATATGACCTGACAATCTTTTCAAAGGTACATCTGACGAAGGGCTATTTCAGCATTTTCCTCACAAGGTCATTCTCAAGTACAGACATCTGCTGGTTCAGTTTAAATCGACCAATGATTTATCCTGATTCTTTTTCCGGTGGACTCTTTCTCTGGTTCAGTTTAAATCGACTCAATGATTTATTCTGATTCTTATCCAGTTAAAGACAATTAAAGACCTCTGCTGGTTCAGTTTAAATCGACCAATGATTTATCCTAATTATTTTCTGATGGACTCTTTCTCTAGTTCAATTTAAATCACCCAAAGATTTATTCTGATTCTTATCCAGTTAAAGACAATTAAAGACCTCTGCTGGTTCAGTTTAAATCGACCAATGATTTATCCTAATTCTTTTCTGGTGGACTCTTTCTCTGTTTTAGTTTAAATCGACTCAATGATTTATTCTGATTCTTATCCAGTTAAAGACAATTCAAGACCTCTGCTGGTTCAGTTTAAATTGATCAATGATTTATCCTGATTCATTTCTGGTAGATACTTTCTCTGGTTCAGTTAAATTGACCCTAATATTTTTCTGATCCTTATCTAGTCAAAGACAATTCAAGACATCTGTTGGTTCAGTTTAAATCGACCAATGATTTATCCTGATTCATTTCCAGTAGACACTTTCTCTATTTCAGTAAAATAGACCCTAAGTTTTTCTGATTCTTATCCAGTTAAAGACAATTCAAGACCTCAACTAGTTCAGTTTAAATCGACCAATGACTTATCCTGATTCATTTCCGGTAGACAATTTCTCTGGTTCAGTTAAATCGGCCCTAAGATTTTTCTGATTCTTATCTAGTTAAAGACAATTCAAGACCTCTGTTGGTTCAGTTTAAATCGACCAGTAATTTATCATGATTCATTTCCGATAGACACTTTCTCTGGTTCAGTTAAATCGACCCTAAGATTTTTCTGATTCTTATCCAGTCAAAGACAATTCAAGACCTCTGTTGGTTCAGTTTAAATCGACCAATGATTTATCCTGATTCGTTTCTGGTAGATACTTTCTCTGGTTTAGTTAAATTGACCCTAATATTTTTCTGATTCTTATCCAGTTAAAGGTAATCAAGGACATCTGTTGGTTCAGTTTAAGTCGCCCAAAGATTTATTTTGATTATTCTTCCAATCGAAATCAACAATTACTTTGGATGACATCTATAAGCCCATCTCCGACGAATCTTCGGCACCTCTCCAAATGGCATATATAAGCCCATTCCCGATACAATTAACCAACAACGTCACTTCTTGCATAGGCGAGTGCAAATTTCTGGGCACTTAAGTGTTCAATCATCTTCTACCTTCAAGTCACGAATGGCGAACATGCCGATCTAACTCTTCAGGTTTAAGAATATTGAATAGGGGAATCTGTTGTACCCTAAAATTTTCCCTCCCATTTTCTTCAAGACATTCTTTCGATACTTCTCAAATACTCAAGACACTCAAGGGTTGACTAGTCAAGATGCTCCTCTTAAGCCAAAAGCCTACAACTATGATTTGGAGTTCCTCAAGGAAATTTGGTTTGTAAAGGTCTTAAGTGGATTCTGTGGTTCTCCTTGGGTCCTCAATAAGGTTCATGTCAAGTTTCAAGTCCTACATCACAAGTTTGCTCAATCAATGGCCCTGGTGATTGAAAATCAATTGTATTGGTCAAAAAGTCAACTTTGGTCAACATATAGTCAAACTTCAAGATTTTTGGTCAACATTAACATTTTGAAGTTATATCCGTCATTTGATCAAGGTTTGATCATGATTCCCCAACGAAAGCCCTCAAATCATCAAAAGTCAAGAATTGTCAAATTAGGGTTTCCTTAGGAGAAGTCAATTGAAATTTGACCAGGCATAACTTTCACATGTTTCATCAACTTTTCCCTAACCAAAGCTCACTTTGAAGAAAATTCAATTCTCTACAAATTTTCTTTTATTCTCAAGTCCAAAAAATGCTTCATTTGAAATATATGACCTAAAACATTATAGGTCATTTTCAAAAGTCAACAAAAGACACTTTTTGTTAAGGCAACTTACATCACGATAATCTCTTCAAAAGAAAAAATGATCAACATAGATATTGTAGAGCATATCTTGAGATTTTGAAAAAGTCCAAGATCATCTTCAAAAGATAAAAATCGAGCAAGTTATGAGTTACACAAGTTGGGAGATTTTGAAGAAATTCATGAAGTTCAAATTGGGCAATTTTGAAACTTTGAGCTAATGAGCCTAATTTTTTGTGTTCAAACATATTTACAAAATATTAGAGGACCTCTAAGTCCATTTGCACATGAACTTGACTTTTATTTATATTTATCTTGATTTTAAAATCAAAATAAATTAAATAAAATCACAAAAAATCATGGGTTGTGCATATGGGCTTGATTTGATCAACTTTGAGGCCCAAGAATTCGTGCGACCCAGCCACAAATGGTACAGGTTCATTGCAAATTCAAAAAGGGAAAGAATCACTCAAAAATGGAAACTTCTTAATGTGTTTTATTCTTGTCTCAAAGTCCATCATGGCTTGGTTTTTATACCATGTTTGTCAACCTCAGTCACTCCTCTATATAAAGCAAACGAAGTCAGAAGCAAAGGTCATGAGATAGTTGCATAACAAAGCTCTAAAAAAACTTCAAAAATTCTCAAACTAGTGCAAGGTCGTATCTTCAGTTCCAGGCATTGACAATCCAAACGAGCGATTAAATCATACTCCTTAAGCTTCCAGGAGTTGAGCCAAACTCGTAACCAGGTCCTTTCACGTCCAGAACGACCACTACGGTAATCACCGGTTTGGTACAATTCTCTTTGACTCAATCTGTTAAAATATGCATTATTAATCAATTTAATACATGCCTACATGTTTATGACAATGATTAGAACATGTTTAATGTATCACATATGAGTTTAAGTGCTTAAATCGCAAGATGCCATGGTTAGGGCAGCCTGCACCATTTTCTTTGTATCTCTATATGCATGCATTTTCGTGGCAAGATAACCTCACCAATGGAATCAAGAGGTCCTAATTAGGGGGACTGTGATCTTGGTTTCCATTAATCCATCGTTTTTTTGCAGATCAGAAACTCCCTCGCCGGAGAAGAAGGAGTTGATCGTCGGGAGGGTGGTCTGACTCCGGCGAGGGCATACATGGCATCAGGGTGTTTCTTGATTCGTCCATTCAAATGTCCAGGGCCCCACTGGGACACGTGTGTTTGCTGAGTTGGAATTAATTTGTGTTTTATGTTATATTATTTTATTTTAATTAATGCAACGAATGAACAGAATGGCCCAGTGGTAACATGCACGCTCTTGAGGTTTTCCCCCTCTAGGTCCTGGGTTCGATCCCCAGGTTTTGCATATTATTTTCCAATATTTCCTCTTTAGATCCAATGTTGTACAGATTTAGTACGCGCACGGTGCATTCCATTTCCTGACCACCAGATTTCACCAGGCCAGATCTAAAGCCTCAAAGGCGCGTTTCCATTATGCACCTCTCAAGGCTAGCCATACAGGATTCTGTGCAAACTCCCGGGCCTAAGATATTGAGATTGGGACATTTTCTGATTCTCATCCCCCTAGTTATTTGTTGCAACAAAGCCCATTACCTTTTTTTTTTTTTTTGTTTTGCTTAAATAACATTTTTTTTAGTTTCTTTTAACCATAAAATCAAAAAATCACAAAAATATTAGACTTAGGTTTTTATTAATTAGATTAATTTTGATTAATTGTTTAATCACTTTTTTTAATTAATTAATTACTTAGTATTAGGGTTTCCTTAATTTAATTTAATTATTTTTTCTAAACAAAAAATACAAAAAAACAACAAAAAATATTTCTTTTTCTTACCACTTAGAATTTTTTAGGGATTTTCTTCTCCGCACGTTTATTTATTTTATTCGCATTATTTTCACAAATATATATATAACTATCAATGGGGTGTAATAAATTAAACTATGACCTTTTACATTTGTTCCCCATTTTGGTTTGTAATTCCCCCTCCATCCTGAAGCGATGTAATATTGTAGTTTATTTCTCGCACTTTATTTTCTGCCCTTATGTATATATTTAACTGCTAGATGTATGCTTAATAGGATTGTATGACAAAACTTAAAAGCAAACGCTAGAAAACCTAACATCCAAGACAAATAATTAAAACACAATACACTTCACACACGCGCACCTCTAAGGTACCTCCACTTGTTGCCTTCGGAATAAACAGTCACGTCTCTCGAACATGGGACACTTTAGAAAAAATACACTTACACAAAAAAGCATTTTCAAAGTGAGCTAGCAACAAAGAGCCCGTAGATAACTACGGATGGAAAGGATGCTAATACCTTCCCTTTCCATAACCTACCCCTCCGAACTCAAAATATTTTAAAAGGGCTTTCCTATTCTTTTCACCCTTTCCTTTGTTGGATAAAAGAAAAGTCGGTGGCGACTCTTGTTAACCGCAACAATTGCGATAAAATGCAAAACTAGTAAAGTCAGTTCTCCCACTGTATTACACACTTATGTTTCTAAAGATGCAATATGATCATAGTATATAAGCTTGATTACAATTTTGACCGCTCTATTTTAACTAATTTACATAATTAGTTTCTCTATTTTGTAAATGTGGGATATATGATATGGACTCTAATTTCAACAGAGTTTTGGATGCTCTTAGTGCCGCGATTATAGATTTTGACCTTAGTAGTTTTACTAGAAAGGACATCATCCTTCCTAAAGTATAACATGTTTTGGCGAATGCATTTTTAGTAAAAGTGTTATAGAGATGGTTATAAAGTTTGATATGACCATAAGATAGGAAGTAGTTTTTGACCACAAGGCACTCACCACAAAACAAGATACGTTAACACATGTCACCAGTAGAGTATTGTATTATCCTTAGGCATCACCTTAAGATTCCCTTTTTTTTATTGAAGAGGTTCGCCATGTTTGTCACAAGACCTGTTTAGATACATTTTAGGAACACGCGATTCATTATAGAAAGCCTACACGCTTCAACTACTGACATGACTTTTTAGAAATGTCATATTTGATATATTTTGAAGGGCCAGAGTATCTGTGTAGAAAGAGATGTTTGTAAATTCTTGACAGACCTATATGAGGGGAGATCGACAATTATACCAACACATATTTTACTATACAATTGGTAGGAAGAAAACATACATGTGTGGACTTGAATAAGGGTTTCCCACTGGTGGAACTGAAGACTAAAGGTTCCACTTTGGGACACTGAACCTTCAAAGCTCCTTTAAATAAAGTAGTAAAACATGAGAAAACATATTTCGACAATTAACATGCTTACATGTCATTTGTATTTGACACTTTTGGCTTCCTAGCATCAAATGTAGTGGAAATTTTATAAATATTCCAAAGGCTCATGCATAACAATGTTGTGTCTCGTAGGTTAATGAATTAGTTTTTAAGAGAATCAGTGCCAAGGGTGAGCCTTGAGGATAACGCCTAGGCGATACCGCTCTTGGACGAGGGCGCCCTTGTTTAGGACACTCACGAATATAACACTACAATACCATATAATATAGAATATCATAGCAATATGGTATTATGCTTTCCATATTGGTACCCTATCAATGTATTTATCCCTTCTTCAACTCAAGCCTCCTCTTACATTTATGGGTGATAGTCAATGGAGAATTATGACTTAGCATTTCTCTCATATATGATGATGACATTTACTTGGGGTTATAAGTCATATCAATGTATTTCTCCCCTCGTCAATTCAAGTCACCTCTTTCTTTTGAGGTTTATAGTCAATAGAGAATTAGGACTTAACATACTCTTACACTTGGATCTTATACCCTAAAACTTCCTCCCTCCACTCGTAGAATCAATTTACTCTTTGCATTGAAGAATCTCGCCCCGAGAAGGTAAAAACTTATTATAGTTTATCACAATTTACATTCAATACATAATCCTCAATTTTACTTTATCACGAGATATAGAGACACAAACACAAACCATCTTATTTATTTTTACAGACACAATTTAAGGAATCAATGACATAAAAATCATAACATGGATTAACACAATTATGAATATAGTCACTAAAAACTTGAAGTAATAACTACAAATGCCTAGAAATTCACATGAAATTAAATTAATAGTTATGATATCTTAAAATCATGGCATCAGTTCGATTTAATGACAAGTATAATACATATATTATCACATGTATTGCCGAGAAATTACCTAATATATTAATAATATTTGTATTTCTCATTTTAGACTCAATATCCTGTTTACAATTTTATTCATTAAATCTCTCTCATTAGGTCTTATAAATTGGATTAAATCTAGATAAAATTTAGAAACAATATATTCCCATTCGACTTAGATATAGAATACCTATGTTTAAGATTCGGCCAACTCACCCCTTACCTTATTTTGTACAGAATCCCCTTCAGGTAACAATTCCTCTCTATCTCTTTGTCTTTGTCTCCAAAGTGTCTCATTGTTATACAATTATGAATATTTCTAGGGTAAAGTGGTAAATAAATTTAAAAGTGAAGACATTATCAAAATCAAGTCTTAGAAAAAAATAATAATCTTACATAAGGGTGTTAGAAAATTGCATAAAGTGATTTTGATGAATGAATTAGGTATCCAATACATACCTTTGACACAATATAGATTAGGATCTCCATAGAAAAAATAAAAATAAAAATGGATGAGAATATTAGTTGAAATGATAACTTGCAATCATGAAGAGAACGGTCCTTATCTAGGATAATTAAAACATTGGTACAAAAGAGTCTTGGTGAAGGAGTTAGGGTTCCTAGACATACATCTTATTTCCTGCGTGGTAAAATATTAAAGAAAGAAACAATGATTCTACCCCATAAGAAAGATATGACAAAAGATTTAACATTCAAAGTAAAAAAAAAGGATAAATCTTATGAGTATAATAGATATTAATGGTGGAATATATCTTAGAAGTGATGTGTTTAACCTTTAAAGGGTTTCTCACAACCAAGTATTAACAAAGATGAATGATGCCTTCAATGAGTTTCAATGGTGTAAAAATCAATAGCAAATATGTTCAAACACTATAAAAACTCAAAATACATTTCTCCATGCATGTATTTTCTTAACTTCATGCATATTAATTACTTAACATAAGGCTGATAAACAAGCAAACCATGTGTATGTGAACCCTCCGTGTTTTTCAAGTGATGGTTACTAAAA
Source organism: Vicia faba (assembly GCA_948472305.1). Taxonomy (NCBI): domain Eukaryota; kingdom Viridiplantae; phylum Streptophyta; class Magnoliopsida; order Fabales; family Fabaceae; genus Vicia; species Vicia faba. The sequence continues at coordinate 1,212,064,410 of OX451735.1, forward strand.
ATGGATGGAAACACATTATCCTTATGCATGCAAATGAAATGAGTCATAAAATAGGGTTTCTTCTATTTTTTTTAAAGCAACTTATGTTCTTAATCTTCCAATAACTAATTATAATGATTTTAAAGATAAATATATGCACTTAAGATCTATGCTTCCTTATCTGAAATTCTAAGAACATTCATATGGATTTCTAAGTGTTACACAATTCAATAAGATAACATTATTATTAAATCATACACATTCTAGTATTATTGTTAATAAGGACAATAATAACAAGTAAACATTAATTTGTAAGTAGATTGATTACCACATCTTACAAGTTATAAATATATGATATAAAAGATACTTGATATTAATGATATGCAATATTATAAATATTTGATTTCATGGATATTCAATATTAAGTTAGCACACAAATATATAAGTTAAGAATAGTATATATGTTAGATTGACTCTATGAGAATGATTCACAATAGTTATGTAAGTAACACAAATGATTATCATGATTACCATAATGAGCAATCATTTGATGTAAAGTCACTATGATTCTTACATGTTCCATTGTTATAAGCTTAAATATGATCAAATATGATTTGTAACACGATGATCATACAAATAGTTGTTTGGCCAACGATGAATCATATTGAGGTGTGTGAGTGATGTAGAAATATTTTATCTCTTCTACATAATATTATCTCTTCTACATAATAAGACATGTATATTAGGATTCTTGATAGAGGGAGAAGTAAAAAATATGTGATGTTGCTTGAATGAACCAATATATGATATTATGTGCCTTTAAATTTACACATATACTCAGATATTGAAAAGCGTGATGAGTTAACTTCAACGAGAATAACACAAATTTATACCTCGTATTCAATAATGCATTTAGACGTAGGGATATAAATTCACAATCATACTAGTAAGACATGTTAAAATGTAAAATATGGTTAATGACGCATTTTAGATGACAATCATTTTTTATAAGATTTTTATATTATACAATATATTAAACATTATTTCTAATTCACTGATAACAATTCACACATGTAAATTGACAGTATAACAAATGATTAATAATATAACTTTAATTTAAACAAAAGTTAATTTGATTAAATATAATTTAATACGTGAATGTAAGTAATTGATTATTAAATATGATTTGATTAAATAAACTAATATTAATAATTAATAGAATTAAATATATTTTAATATAATTAATATTTTGCAGCTAATTAAAATAAATTAATTAAATATTAACTTATTTTAGCAAGACCATAAATATGAGTTTTAAAGTTTTAGTGATTTAATCTCTTTCGGAGAAATCTCCCGAATAATTTTAATGGTCTCTCTCAGGAAACTACATAGATACGCATACAACTGACATTATTTTACATTGGTGATTAAAGTTAAAGTACGTTACAAAGAATATTTATAAAAAAGTTAAGGTGATTAATTTGATATTTGATTTATGATTAATAATTCAACTAAAATATAATTAAATACTTTGACAACAAATATCGACCTCATCTCGCACTTAGAATCATATAAGTTAACTGGTATTTTCCTATTCATAAATGGATTAAGTGCAACAAAGGTGGAGCTTCAAGAGGAAAACTTGGAATGTCAACTTATTATGGCATATCTAGGAATAATTTATGAACATTTTTGAGACATTTCTCAATTAAGATTCAAGATAGATTACTTTACGCACCTTTAGATTCAAGATATATTACGTTTTCATAGAGGACAATGCATGCGTAGATAAATTAGTCAATGTATGTGTTTTTATTGACTATGACACTTGGTTGGATTCCCTTCCTATTTATACTTGTAGATTTTTTTGAGAGATATGTAAAGAATTTTCAACTATCGATTTTGTTAGTTTTTTGATGGATTAGATTTTATTTCCCCAATCATTTTTATTTTTCCTTTTCTTTTAATAAATTACCTTTATCAATTGAAAAAAATATATGTTAATAGATTATTATACTAAAAACATTAAAATTTAGAAAGTCTCTCTAAAATCCATAATAAGTATTCATGTAGATACATTGAATTTAATTAAGAAAATAAATATAATATAATATAATATAATATAATATAATATAATATAATATAATATAATATAATATAATATAATATAATATAATATAATATAATATAATATAATATAATATAATATAATACAAAACAATACAATATAATATAATATAATATAATATCATGATATTTATTCCTTTGTTTTCATATACAATTTTGATTTTTCTCTATTTATTTTAGATTAATTTTTTTTTTAAATGTTGATTTATAAGTATTAACAATTTGTTTATATTAGTATAGTAGGAGAAAATACAAAGAAATGATGTTGTCAAAGATTGAACACTGAACCACCAGCTCGCACTCATCCATATCAATAGAGTTATCAATTTTAATTTTCTAAGAGTCAGTCTTCTTTCATCATTTTCATAATTTCATCACGTTTATTTATTACATCTCTTTATGAATCACTTCACTTTCATCTTCTTTTTTATTTTATTTTAATTTTTTACTTTTAATTGTTTCAATAAGAGATAAGGAAAAAATAAACATGATTAGATTGAGAACATGTGATTCATTGTAGGAAGCTTTCATGCTTCAAATATCGACATGATTTTGTTAGAGATGTCTTATTTGATATATTTCGAAGGAATAAAGTATTTGCGAAGAAAGATGTGTCTGTGAATTTTTCGACAAACATACGTGAGGGAGAGAGCAATAATTAAGCCAATAAATATTTCAGTGTATGGTTGAGAAGCAGGGAAACATACGCGTGTGGACTTGAATGAATTTTCTCCACTAGTGAGACTGAGAACTAAAGATTTTACTGCAGAATAGAAAACCTTCAAAGCAGCTTTAAGTAGAATAGTCAAACATGAGAAAACGTGTTCTGACAAATTACATGCTTTCATACTATTTGTATTTGACACTTTTGACTTCTTATCATCAATTGCAGGGATCTTTTACGAAGATTCTAAAGGCTCGTGCATAACAATGTTGTGTCTCTTAGGTTGATGAATATAGTTTTTAAGAGGATTAATTTTGTTATTTAAATGGGAGTAGTGAGACAACTTATTATATGTTTGTCATATATATATATATATATATATATATATATATATATATATATATATATATATATATATATATATATATATATATATATATATATATATATATATATATATATATATATATATATATATATATATATATATATATATATATATATATATATATATATATATATATATATATATATATATATATATATATATATATATATATATATATATATATATATATATATATATATATATATATATATATATATATATATATATATATATATATATATATGGGAGGAGATCATTTGACATTGGTGTCAAGTATTAACTTTGACACCAAATCCTACCCCTTTATTATTATTAATCCAAAGGTTAAGATAAATTCCTTACAAAACTCATGCGTTAGTTTTTAAGTGAATATATTTTAACCTTTATATTAGTAATAATAAACGGGTAGGATTTAATGTCATGACACCTTGGTGTGTATATATATATATATATATATATATATATATATATATATATATATATATATATATATATATATATATATATATATATATATATATATATATATATATATATATATATATATATATATATATATATATATATATATATATATATATATATATATATATATATATATATTCTCTAATTTATTAACTTCATAGTGAGTTTGTTGGGTTAAGATACGGGCCACATCATTTGAGGCCTTTTTCACAAAATTAAAATTTATTTTATAAAACAATAATTTATTTTCTCTAATCTCATAGAATATTGTTCCATAAATCTCTCTAGGGTTGTCATCATTATTAATGACTTTTACGAGTTTTTAAAATCATACCGATAATTCCTTATGTTACACTTAATTCATAGAGTTGTCATTATTATTAATGATTTTTATTAGTTTTTAGAATCATGGCAATATTTTTTTATATTACACTCAACTTCGGTTGTAAATTTTTTGTTTATTCTCTCTATTTTAGTTACTTTTTCTTTTAGTATAATTACTATTATCACTTATTTATATTTAAATATTTATTCAATAATATTATTACATTTTATTTTAAAATTATTTTTATTAGTGATTGAATAATAATGTAATTTGGTATCTAAAATATCCAATTAGTAGAATTTATTGTGTATTTTAGATCAAGTTTAAAGTAAAAACTCAAGCGATTCAAAGATACATATAAATATAATATCATCTAATTTAATATAATTTATTTTGGATTAATTTTTAAATATTTAAATTATAATTTTTAATACATTGTATTTTACAAAAATATCGTTGACGTAAAAATATAACTTATAATAATAATAAAAAAGTTAAAAGTCAATAAATAATAGATGAAGATAATATAAATTTCTAAAAAAATATAAGTTCTAAAATATAAATTTAATTATCTAAAGTACAATCTATGAATAATTGTAATGTATCAATATATAAAATATTTTACATTAACAGGTCATATCAATTAATCTCTTAAAATATATGTATAAATTTTTGTTTGATTCACTTGTTTTTAGAGTATAACCTAAATTCAATTCGATTTGAGCCGATTTAAAAAATGGATTATTAATATAAAAATCATACACCAACATATAATAAACATCATTTATTTTACCAAATCACACATGTATTTTTAAAATAATGAATGACATGACATAGTAGTAATTTTTTTTATTGGACAACAATGTATATATTCATTCAAGTCAAAAAATTTAATAAATATTACAAAAATAATACATCTAATAATATAAAATATGTGTAATTTTCAACTTTTTATATTATTATAAAGTTTTAACTTTAATCAATTAAAATTCGAATACTTCTCTCACATTATTTTATAAAATATTTTGAATACTTATGTCATTAAATTTTCAATTCAATGAATATAAAAAATAATTTTAATACAAAATAAAAAAATTTAAAAATTGATCATGGTTACTTAACGAAGAAGACATGAAAATAAACACATGAATCTTTGACCAATCTCGAGGAATAAACAACAACACTTGACTAATCTTGGCAAAATACCCTTTTTGGTCCTTTAAGTTTACCCCAAGGTCCATTTTGGTCCTTTATCTAAAAAAAGTGTCAAACTGGTCCTATAATTCTTTCAAAAGGACCATAGGAGTCCTTTCCGTCCAAAAGGCACAAACGGACGTTTGGTTTGCATGTGTGGCAGGTGACATGGAATGTTATGTACACCATCTTCAAGCTGCTTCCAGAAATCCTCAAATTCTAGAGTTCACACATTGCATCTCAATTTTCCCATTTTGAATTTGAAATTCCCTCAATATGATGAAGGAAGCATCATCAGAGATCCGGTCTTCGTACGATTGCAATAGAGATGGAAGCTTAGATGGAAAGTTGCGATGGAGACCTATATGTGGTTGTGGAGAATCTGCGGTTCTTCAAAGGGCTACCACTGTCACAAACTTTGGGAAGCAATTCTGGGGTTGTCGTCATTGCAAGGTAAGCATGAAATTAAAATGGATTTTCATATATTCTTGTTCTGATAGTTCTTGCAATAGCTGAGATGAATCTGGATGTCACCATTACAGGGTTCATCTGAATCTGGGTGTGGATACTTTCAATGGTTCTTTGATGATGTGGTGGATGAGAAGGATCAGTTTATAAAGAAGCAGAATAATAGGTTGGAGAAGCTGCAAAATGAGCTTGATGGAGCAAAGATGGAGATATATCATCTAAAGGAAAGGAAGGATGGGCTGAAACATAAGATAATAGAGTTACAAATTGAAATGAAGAAGATGATGAATTCTCAGAAAAAATGGAAAAGATTCTTCTTTATTATGTTAGTTGTGGTAATTTGAATGATGTTGTAATAGACTGTTGAATTGAGATTATATGTAATAGAGTATCATATGTAACACAGTCTCAATTTGAACATGGTATCATTATGAATTTGAATTTTTGTATCAACTTGAATTTTTGAACTAGTAGCATTTTGATCAATGTAACATACTGTAAAACATACTGTAGCAATTTTTGTATCAATGTAGCATTTTGATCAATGTAACATACTGTAAAACTAGTAGCATTTTTGTATCAATGTAAAACATAATGTAACATACTGTAACTAGTAGCATTTTGATCAATGTAACATACTGTAGCAATTGAAGATAGGTAACAACATATAATTATAAGGTGGTGGATACCACTAAGTTGCATACAAAAGAACCTGATATTACAGGTCCAATCAAAACAGCCTGATATTACAGGTAAAAAAAAAAACAAAACAGCTTGATATTACATGATCAAAACAACTTAACATAACCAATTCTAATATTACAAGTTAACAAAACAACATAACAACTATAGGTCCAATCCTAATCCAAAACAGACATAAAAGTAAACTAAAGTTTCCACTTTGGTGCTGCTATTTTAGTTGGTGTTATCCTTCTTGTTGTTGGACCTACAACAGTTCTTGATGCCTTTAACCTCGTTAATGGACCTGGTGGGACAAATGGTGAATTTGGCCTTCTAACTGACAACTTTTTGGATGATTTAGATTGAGATGGCTGAGAAGCTTGACCAGGAACTGACTTAGATGCTTGAGATGCCACTGTTACAGATGCCACTGGTACAGATGCCAATGGTATAGATGCCACTGGTACAGATGCCACTGGTACAGATGCCACTGGTACAGATGCTTGAGATGGTTGAGAAGGCACTGGTACTTGTGGTACAGATGGTTGAGCTGCATGTGGTACTTGTGTAGTAGTTGTCTGACTAGTAGAAGGCACCTTACAAGTAAGCTTGTTGTGACCTACCTGCTTACACCTGCTACACTTTATAATGAATCCCGTTCTTCTCATCTTTTTATCAGTACCATCTAGCTCACCTTGCTCTAAATTCCTCCTTTTCTTTGGCCTTCCAGGCATTTTCCTGAATTTGGGTGGCATAACATCAGGGTACTCAGTTGTAACCCATAGGTTTGAGCCATTAACAGGGAATATGACAGGTTTGTACACTTGCAAATATCTAGATTTCCTGTAATAATCAGGAATGTATTCATCAATCCTATGGTTCCTATTCTTGATTGCTGCAAGTGAATGAACACATGGTAGGCCTGTTAGCTCCCATCTTCTGCATGAACAGATTTTTTCCTTCAAGTTTACAGTGAATTTTTCAGCAGAATTTTCCAGATGCCTCACTTCAAACATATGTTCATCAGACATCCTAACACAGAAAAATGGACATTCCAAATTAAGACATCAAATGGACATTCCAAAGTCAAACATTCTAACACAAAAAATGCTTGTTTTAATAATTTTACCTGGGAAGCCACATGTTTGTGAATGAACTTGTTTTCTCAACCTTTTTCATAATGTTTGGCAACACTTCTACATCTGTCAATTTCTGAAACCTCATCCTGTTTGTAGCCCATCTCTCCATCATGTATATCCTAATTTCTTCCACCATGGTTATTAATGGCTTGGCCCTTGACTCCAAAATAACACTATTAAAGGATTCTGACATATTATTGAGAACTGCATCGCATTTGTTATGAGTCTTGAAGTATGATCTGCTCCAAAACCTTGGAGGGGTAGACATCATGTGCTTGTATGCTTCTCCATTGATATGTTTCATAACTTTCATCTCTCTTTCCCAAGCTTGGTAGTAAGTTGATTTGGATGCCTTCCATATAATTTCCTTTAGTTTTTTTCCTGGAAATCTCTTCCTAAAGTTGTTGTAGAGATGCCTAACACAGAATCTTTGTTCAACTGTAGGCAGCAGTTCCTCCATTGCAGGCAATAATCCCTGGGTCATGATATGTATAGAATTTAATTATTAAACATGAGAATACCAGGATAAACATGAGAATTTAATTATTAAAAATACTAATCAATTGAGAATTAACAATAGAGTCATACCTTTTGTTGATCAGAAATAAAAGTGTATGTGAGACACTCTTCTCTTCCACCTAGATCACCAATAAGCATCTCCAAGAACCATGTCCAACTTTCCTTGTTTTCACTCTCCACTACTGCATATGCTATTGGTAGCATTTGATCATTGGGATCTCTGCCTATGGCTGACAGGATTTGACCTCCACAAAGCCCTTTCAAAAAACATCCATCAAGCCCTATGAAATGTCTACTTAACCTGAAGCTTTCCTTACAAGCTACCAAGCATATGTAAATCCTTTTGAAGTGTAATTTCTGAACACCACTACCTTCTTGAGCTGGTTGGACATGTACTTTCACAGTTGACCCTGGGTTAGATCTTAACAACTCATGTGCATAGTCATAAATCCTTGTATAATCCTCTAAGAATGACCCATCAACCATGTCTCTTGCTGCAAACCTAGCCCTTATAGCCTTGGTTTTGTAGACCCCCACATTCCACTTCTTCTGCACCTTTTCCTTAATGTCCTTAAGCTTCATTCTAGGGTTGGTTTTAAGTGCATTCTGCAACCTCTTGCTAAGCCATTTAGTCTTCAACAACTTCACATTATATTCTCTACTGCAACTATGGGTGTCTACCACCTTTCTTAGTTGCCAAGTATCCTCAACATCCAACTTAGCCCAATAACCTTCCCATTCACATCCATCCTTACACCTAACCCTAACCCTTATCTTGTCATTTTTTATGTACTTTAAATTTCTGCCAGATTGGACTGCATAAGAGGTAACTGCTTCCTTGATATCTTCTTTTGTACTAAAATATGTACCCACTTCCCATTTGTAATTGGACATATCCTTTAGAAGCTTGAAAATGGGATACTTCTTTCTCTTGGTAGTATTGTTATCTTCACTATCACATTCACTTACAAGATCCTCACTTTCATTATCACTTCCTTTACTATCTTCTTTATTTGCTTCAGTTTCACACTCATCAGTTACATAATCCTTACCTTCTTCCTCTTCCAAGTCAGTATCACACTCATCAGTTTCATCATCAAATACAACCTCCTTTGCACTATCATACTTGAAGCTACTATCATCAGAGCTATCATCATCAGAACTATCATCATCATTCTGTCCAACAGCATTTTCACTTGCCTCTTTCTGTCCAACATCATCTTCACTTGCCTCATTCTGTATAACAACATCTTCACTTGCCTCCTTCTGTCCAACAACATCTTCACTTGCCTCCTTATGTATAACAACATCTTCACTTGCCTCCTTCTGTCCAACAGCATCCTCACTTACCTCATTTTGTCTAACTGCATCCTCACTTACCTCATTTTGTCTAACTGCATCCTCACTTACCTCATTTTGTCTAACTGCATCCTCACTTACCTCATTTTGTCTAACTGCATCCTCACTTACCTCATTTTGTCTAACTGCATCCTTACTTACCTCATTCTGTCTAAATGCATCCTCACTTACCTCATTCTGTCTAACTGCATCCTCACTTACCTCATTTTGTCTAACTGCATCCTCTTCCATTACATTCAGGGGTGTCTCATCTAAAATAACTTCACTCTCATCAACATACTCAGGCTGTGACAATGGGTGTTGAATAAAGACTTCAACACTTAAATGAACCCTATATAGATCAGCAATCTCTAAGGCCCCTTTGTCATCAAACAAGAGATTCATTCCAGCAGTTGGATCCCTATAGTATATCTTCTCTATGGCTGGGTAACCTAGTTCCTTAATAGCACCCAATAACTCAAAATAACCCCACATATCAGCATCTACTCTCAAATCAGCAATCTCACCTCCTTCGTACACACTCAAGTCCTCACTAACAAATTGACCACTGTGGTGTATCGTAATATTAAGAATTTCCTCCATTACACACAATGCCCTAAATAGAGAGATGAATTTCAGAGAAGGGAGACGAATTTCAAGGAAACCCTAACTATGAAAATAGAATTCTTGCAGAAACTTACCTCTGATGAGAAGTCTGGTTTCACCTTCAAGAAAACATGCAATGTTTTGAATGAGGAATTTGTCTTTGCTCACGTTCTGCTCGCTCGCGTTTCACCTTCTCAGTCTTCTCAGTTGTGGAATTGCCAACAAAAATAGAAAAATGTTTTGATCTTTGTTTCAAAATGAAACTGATGAGTGTCAAACTGACTTGTAAGTGGAATTGCCACATGCAATTTTTCTAAACACACGTGTAATGCCACATAAGTGCTGCCATTAAACATGACTAACGGAGTGGATGGAAAGGACAAACGTGGTCCTTTTGAAAGAATTATAGGACCAGTTTGACACTTTTTTTAGATAAAGGACCAAAATGGACCTTGGGGTAAACTTAAAGGACTAAAAAAGGTATTTTGCCACTAATCTTTGATCATGATTGAATAATGTTTGAAGATGATATGACCTATGATTATAGGTCAATCCCTAATGCACAAGTTCTTAAGGATCAATGTTGACCACATTTTGACTTTGATCAGATGAAAAACCTAGCTGAGGGACTTTGCTTGATCCACTTGGTTCACACTTGTCCTTGTCAAACAAACAAAGGAAAATAAAGTTTTTTTTTTGTATTTTGATTAGATGTTAGTAAAACATAAAATATGTACGAACAAATGTACAAGATTCACAATAGGGTGCTTGATGATCCCTCAAAGGCAAGCTTAAAGATAGAAGAGATAACAAAGGTTAAGAGGAAACCCAAGATTGTGATCTTGATGTATTACAAATGTGCAATGTAACACCCCAGTTTCAATTATTTGATTTATTTAATTGGGAAATTATTTTATTAGAATTAATAAAATAAAAAGAAATTAATTATTTTGGAATATTTGAAGAAAATAAAAGAAATAAGAAATATTGGGTTTTTAAGCTATTGGGCTTGGATGTTGTTAGTAAAGAGTGGGGGTGCAAAAGGAATAAGGATATGTTTTGGAACTCAAGTTATTTTTCTCATTATTCACGATAACACAGAATTTGGGATATTTGGGAAGCTGAGCTCTGAAGGTACGAAGAACGAAGAACATCGCTCAAAAAGTTCAAAGCTGCAAATTGATAAGGTAAGGGGGGCTACTACTCGATTTACTTTTGCTTATGGGTTTAGGTACGGTTGATTTGGATAATCGTAGGGAGAAACCCCAATTGTTAGATGTTCTTAGGGATCAATACCCTTAGGATTGAACCTTGTTAGAAAAGGTTTAGGTTCCCAATTTTATGAAATCAATTAACGATTATAGGTTCCTAATGGTGGATTTGGAGTATATCTGTATGATCGTGAATTTACCTTAGGTGTTCTAGGGATGACCTTGATGTTATCAGATTTCCCCAAGAGGACAAATAATCACTTTTAAGGTTACTATGATGATTGTTGGTAATTAGGAAATTGATGTGTTGTTTTGAGTTATACAAAATCGATGTCGTTAGGTACCGAAATGCGCATTTTGGCTGGTATTTTTCGCGTTTGGCTGCTGTTCTGAGCTGCTGCAGGTTCAGGAAAAATCTGACCCGCGCTCATCAACACGGGCCGTGTTGTTTCACACGGGCACCCGTGTTGATTCACCGTGTTGCCAAAAAAATGTGTTTTCTGGGCACATTTCCACACGGGCCGTGTTGATTCACACGGGCACCCGTGTTGATCCCCTGTATTGGCAAAATAATGCGTTTTCTGGACACATTTCCACACGGGCAGTGTTGATTTACACGGGCACCCGTGTTAAATGTAACACCCTCTAAAACCCCGAATAAATTTTCGCAATTAATTAAAATCATATTTACAGAGTACATGTATTAACGAGGATGTCACAATTCTTTTTTTTTATAAAAACAAGTTCCTGTCATGCATAACATAGAAGCAACTCATACATGTTTACACAGCGGAATAATTTAATTAACAAACCAATGTTATAATATTTTCAAAATCATCAGGGATTAACACCTGGAATATATCAACATCATATTATAACAAACATAAGGAAATAAACGAGTCTGACTAAAGCAGCTCGACAAACAAACGTTCCCGGAGTTACAACTATCAGAGCATGACCCGGACAATACTTAAACTGAAATAAACTAGAAACAACAAGCCTTCGCCAAGCACCTGAACGAAGCTCCTCAATCTGAAATATTCAACATGTAAGGGTGAGCATCTCAACTATACATTTGATTATACGTTCAAAACAATCAATTTAGGAAACCATAGACATCACCCACCAATTAGCATGTTTTATAAATTACAAAAACCTTTACAATTCATATATTCATAATATCTTACTTTTCATGCTTGTAATTATCATCAAACATCATTAAAAATTTAGTATCAATACATGCATACAATCAATCAAATACAACATTGGAAAAATCATCCATTCATGTCATATTCAATGTAATGCAACACACCCATGCATGTGGTACCATTTTACCGCCCCATTAAATCTCGGGTCACGGATAACTCACCGTTCCATTATATCGCGGACACGGCTACCACCTCAACGTTCCATTAAATCGCGGACACGTATATTGGCCACCCTGTTAATTCCACACAATGGGAATTAACAAATGCAACATGATATGTAAAGTATGTCACACTCAGCATACTATTAACATCAATCAACATATCATGCAACATCAACAACATCAATCATAACAGGATATGGATAGCATGTAATCACTCAGCATACTATCAAACATCGATCATATCAAGTTATATCATAATTCATGCTTGATACATCATCTAAAGCATGGCAACAACATCCCTATAGTGTTGGTATCATAACATACAATCGTTATTCGATACAAATATCAATCAACACTAGGCAATCAATAAACAGCATATGCAAAACATATCAAACACTGCACATCAAAACAGGATCACTCCGTACATAACAGCATGCACAGAAAACAAAATTCAGAAAACAACACAGCAGCATCAACACGGGTGCCCGTGTTAAACAACACAGCCCGTGTTGTAACGTGTCCAGAAAACACATTATCCTTATCAATACAAGGGATCAACACGGGTACCCGTGTTGTGCAACACGGCCCGTGTTGATGAGCGCGATCCCAAAATTCCTGCACCTGCAGCAGCTCATATATCCATATTTTTTTGCACGAAAATACCTTTCTACGGCAGTGCAATGCAGTACAAAAACATCCAATCTACCATGGGAACCTAAAATCCCTAATTGGTTCATAAAATTTGGGAACCTAAACCTTTTCTAACAAGATTCGACCCTAAAGTCATCGATCATTCAGAACATCATAGAAGATGGGGTTATCCTACGAATTACCCGACCAATTGCATCTAAACCCATAAGCAAATATAAGTGGAGTAGTAGCCCCCCTTACCTTATCAAATTTGCAGCTTCGAACTCTTGAGCGATTGTCCGTCGTTCTTCAGAGCTCCAATCCCAAATATCTCCAAACACCTCACTAAAATACATAACAACCAAATTCACTTATAAACATAAATACTTTCTCCAATAATCACTTATTAAAATAAGCTCTTAAAGCTACTTAATTCCTCATAATCATATAGAAAATTTCACTAGCTTTCCAACGCATCAAACGGCGCCTAAATCGGAGTTACGGTTCAAAAGTTATGGCCGAAACGATTTTTGGGAAAAACCTACCCGAGCATCACACAGAAGATCAACACGGGTGCCCGTGTTGTGCAACACGGCCCGTGTTGATGACTCTGCAACACCATATTTCACGTTTTTATGCTTCCCAAAATCTCCCCAACTCATTCCTAATCATCCCCAAACATCCTAAAACCATCAAAATCGAATTCCTATCATATAGCAATGATCTAAAGCATACAATTAGGATCAATACCACATCAAAACCCAATCAATTCCATTCATGTTTCATCATCACAACAACCATGGCATCAAGAATCCATCATCCCTACAAATCCCTAACTCATATAGAATATATATCACAACTTATTCATAGTAAAAGAATGATCAACCCCTTACCTCGGATAATCTGCAGCTCCTGCAACTTCCTCGATCAATCTTCTCCTTCTTCTCCTTTCTCTTCCTTACACGTTCTCTGAGTTCCAAAATCCCAAAATCTCAGTTTTACGTGAAAGTGAACAAAGTGACATATAAGTCCCAAATAACATTTTACTTCACTTGCACCCCCTCTTTTACCAATAACATCATAGCCCAATAACCTTCAATCCTTATTTTTTTTCTACAATTATTTATAAAATAAATAATAATCCTTTTATTTTATATTAACCCAAATAAAATAATTTTATTGGTTTCAAATAAAATAACTCTTATTAAGATAATTCCAAATAAATAGAACTGGGGTGTTACATTAAACCTCCTGTGTTGGTTTTTAAACTATGTTCTCTGTGCATGCTGTTAGGTACGGATTGATCCTGCTTTGATGTGCAGTGTTTGACATGTTTTGAATATGTTGTTTATTGATTTTCCTAGTGTTGATTGATGCTTGTATCGAATAACGATTGTATGTCATGATACCAACACTATGTGGATTTTATTGTCATGCTTTTAGATGATGTTATCAAGCATGAATTATGATATAACTTGATATGATTGATGTTTAATAGTATGCTGAGTGATTACATGCTATTCAGATCATGTTATATTTGATATTGTTGATGTTGCATGATATGTCGATTGATGTTAATAGTATGCTGAGTGTTACATACTTTACATATCATGTTGCATTTGTTAATTCCCATTGTGTGGAATTAACATGGTGGCCAATATACGTGTCCACGATTTAATGGAACGTTGAGGTGGTAGCCGTGTCCGCGATATAATGGAACGGTGAGTTATCCGTGACCCGAGATTTAATGGGGCGGTAAAATGGTACCACATGCATGGGTGTGTTGCATTACATTGAATATAACATGAATGGATGATTTCCAATGTTGTATTTAATTGATTGTAGGCATGTATTGCTGCTAAATCGTTAACGATGTTTGATATTAATTATAAATATGAAAAGTAAAATGTTATGAATATATGAATTGTGAAGGTTTTCGTAAACTATGGAACGTGTTAACTGTTTGGGTGATGCTTATGATTTTTCTGAATTGATTGTTATGAACGTATAATCAAATGTATATTTGAGATGCTCACCCTTACTGTTGAATATTTCAGATTGAGGAGCTTCGTTCAGGTGCTTAGCGAAAGCTTGTTGTTTCTAGTTATTTCCGTTTAAGTATTGTCCGGGTCATGCTCTGATAGTTGTAACTCCGGGAACGTTTGTTTGTCGAGCTGTTTTAGTCAGACTCGTTTATTTCCTTACGTTGTTATAATATGATGTTGATATTTTCCAGGTGTTAATCCCTGATGATTTTGAAAATATTATAACATTGGTTTTGTTAATTAAATTATTCCGCTGTGTAAACATGTATGAGTTGCTTCTAGGTTATGCATGACAGGAACTTGTTTTTATTAAAAGAGAATTGTGACATCCTCGTTGATACATGTACTCTGAAATTATAATTTTAATTATTCGCGAAAATTTATTCGGGGTTTTTAGAGGGTGTTACAATAGTGGTATCAGAGCATAGTCGGTCGTTGCGACCAGAGTCTTGAGTCAGTCATTCCTTTTGTATGCGACTAGTGCAAGGTAACACTGTCGATACTGTATTCTAATGAGGAGTATGTTTTAATTCTCAGGAATATGGCTGGAAGAGGTAACAGACGAAATGATGTTGCACTCGCTGAGGCTTTGGGGATGTTAGCTGGTGTACTTGCTGGAAATCCAAGTGGAGGCGTGATTGGTGCTGATAGGCAATTAGGGAATTTCCAAAGGAACAATCCTCCGTTGTTCAAAGGTACACATGACCCTGAAGGTGCTCAGAAGTGGCTGAAGGAAATCGAAAGGATTTTCCGTGTGATTGATTGTGCTGAAGATCTGAAAGTCAGATATGGTACGCATATGTTGGCAGAAGAGGCCGACGACTGGTGGGTTGCAACAAGGACTGAAATGGTTCAGGATGGAGAGGCACTGACTTGGGCTAACTTCAGAAGGGCTTTTCTGAGGAGGTACTTTCCTGAAGATGTTCGGGGAAGAAAGGAAATTGAGTTTTTGGAGCTTAAGCAGGGCAATCTGACTGTTAGTGAGTATGCTACTAAGTTCACTGAATTGGCAAAGTATTATGCACACTACAACAATGATGAGGCTGGAGAATTCTCTAAATGTATCAAATTTGAGAATGGTCTCCGAGATGAGATTAAGCAGGGAATCAGGTACCAGCGTATTCGTAGATTTTCTGATCTGGTGGATTGTAGCAAAATCTTGGAAGAAGATATTACCAAGAATAGGTCGTCTCACTCTCGTGGGGCTGTTGATAAAAGAGGAAAGCAACATATGGACCGTGGCAAGCCATATGGTAGAGATAACCAGAAATCAGGTGGTTGGAAAAGGCCTAGTGGGGGAGATTCTAAGGCTCCTATCAGATGCTACAGGTGTGGTGAGTTGGGTCATCATATTCGAGATTGCAAGAGTGATGAGAAGAAGTGCTATAAATGTGGAAAGGCTGGTCATTTGTCTATTGATTGCAAAGGGAAGTCTGTTACTTGTTACAATTGTGGCGAAGAAGGTCACATTCGTCCGCAATGTCCTAAGCCTAAGAAGGATCAGTCAGGTGGAAAAGTGTTCGCTTTGTCTGGATCTGAGACTACTCAAGAGGATCGATTGATTAAAGGTACGTGTTTTATTCATGGCACACCTTTAGTTGCAATTATTGATACTGGTGCAACTCATTCTTTCATTTCTTTGGATCGTGCTGAGAGGTTGAAACTGGACATATCTGATATGCGAGGTAGCATGGTTGTTGATACTCCTGCATCGGGTTCAGTGACAACTTCACTTGTATGTAGGAATTGTCCTATTGAGATTTTTGGTAGAGGTTTCGGCATAGATTTAGTGTGCCTACCGCTTGAACAAATTGATATTATCCTTGGGATGAACTGGTTGGAATTCAACCGGGTTCATCTGAACTGCTTTGCTAAGACGGTGATTTTCTAGAAGCAGTTGGTGTCGAGAATTTGACTATGACTGCTAGGCAGGTACAAGAAGCAATGGAAGACGGTGCTAATGTGTTTATGTTACTTGCTTCGTTAGATGCAACAGGAAAGGTCAGGGGTGGTGGATTGCCAGTGGTGTGTGATTTTCCAGAAGTCTTTCCTGATGATGTTGGTGAGTTACCTCCTGAGAGAGAAGTGGAATTTTCTATAGATTTGATTCCTGGTACGAGACCGGTGTCGATGGCGCCATATCGTATGTCTGCGTCTGAGTTGGCTGAATTGAAGAATCAATTGGAAGATTTACTGGAGAAGAAGTTTATTCGTCCAAGTGTTTCGCCTTGGGGTGCTCTGGTATTGTTGGTTAAGAAGAAAGAAGGTTCTATGAGACTGTGTGTTGATTACAGGCAATTGAACAAAGTAACCATTAAAAATCGGTATCCTTTACCGAGGATTGATGATTTAATGGATCAGCTAATTGGAGCCAGTGTATTCAGTAAGATTGACTTGAGATCTGGATATCATCAGATTCGTGTGAAAGCGGAAGATATTCAAAAGACTGCTTTTCGAACGAGGTATGGGCATTATGAATATTCTGTTATGCCGTTCGGAGTTACTAATGCACCTGGTGTTTTCATGGAATATATGAACAGGATTTTTCATCCGTATTTGGATAAGTTTGTTGTGGTTTTTATTGATGACATTCTGATTTATTCCAAGAATGACGAAGAGCATGCGGAACATCTCAGAATTGTGTTAGAGTTGTTGAAAGATAAGAAGTTGTATGCAAAGTTGTCCAAATGTGAGTTCTGGCTGAATGAAGTTAGTTTTCTTGGACATGTGATTTCTAAGAATGGTATTGTAGTGGATCCTACAAAAGTAGAAGCAATATCTCAGTGGGAAGCGCCGAAGACTGTTTCTGAAATCAGAAGTTTTCTTGGCCTTGCGGGTTATTACAGAAAGTTTATCGAAGGATTCTCAAAGTTAGCATTGCCGTTGACGAAGTTGACTCGTAAAGGACAAGCGTTTATTTGGGATTCTGATTGTGAGAAAGGTTTCCAAGAATTGAAGCGGAGATTGACTAGTGCTCCTATTCTGATTTTACCGAATCCGGTGGAATCTTTTGTGGTTTATTGTGATGCATCTCTGATGGGATTAGGTGGCGTTCTAATGCAGAATCAACAGGTGGTTGCGTATGCTTCGATACAGTTGAAGGTTCATGAAAGGAACTATCCTACTCATGACTTAGAATTGGCAGCAGTTGTGTTTGTCTTGAAATTGTGGAGACATTATCTGTATGGTTCGAGATTTGAAGTGTATAGTGATCATAAGAGTTTGAAGTATCTTTTCGATCAAAAAGAGCTCAATATGAGGCAGAGAAGGTGGTTGGAATTTCTCAAAGATTATGATTTTTGTTTGAATTACCATCCTGGTAAGGCAAATGTGGTTGCAGATGCTTTGAGCAGGAAATCCTTGCACATGTCTATGATGATGGTTCATGAATTGGATTTAATTGAACAATTCTGAGATTTGAGTTTAATTTGTGAAAGTACTCCGAAGTGTGTTCGTTTGGGTATGTTGAAACTTACTAGTGGTATTCTAGAAGAGATCAGGATCGGGCAGAAATCCGATGTTAATTTAGTTGATAAATTGACATTGATCAACCAAGATCAAGGTGGTGAGTTTAGAATTGATGAGAATGATGTTATGAGATTTGGCGATAGAGTTTGTGTTCCTAATGTCGCAGAAATCAAGAAGAGTATATTAGAGGAAGGACATCGCAGTGGGATGAGTATTCATCCGGGTGCCACGAAAATGTATCATGATTTGAAGAAATTGTTTTGGTGGCCGGGAATGAAAAAGGAAATAGCTGAATTTGTGTATGCATGTTTAATCTGTCAGAAATCGAAGATTGAGCATCAGAAGCCGTCTGGATTTATGCAGCCGATGTTTATTCCAGAATGGAAGTGGGATAGTATTTCTATGGATTTTGTATCCGGGTTGCCGAGGACTCCTAAGAATTGTGAAGCGATATGGGTTGTTGTGGATAGACTGACTAAGTCTGCTCATTTTATACCGGTGCGAATGGATTACTCAATGGAGAGATTGGCACAGTTATATATTGAGAAAATAGTGAGTTTGCATGGAGTTCCTTCTAGTATTGTGTCAGATAGAGATCCGAGGTTCACTTCGAAATTTTGGGAAGGATTGCAGAAGGCTTTGGGTACTAAATTGAGGTTGAGTTCAGCTTACCATCCTCGGACAGATGGACAGACGGAGAGGACGATTCAATCGTTAGAAGATTTATTGCGTGCTTGTGTTTTAGAGAAGGGTGGAGCTTGGGATAGCTATTTGCCATTGATTGAATTTACTTATAACAATAGTTACCATTCGAGTATTGGTATGGCTCCGTTTGAGGCATTGTATGGTAGACGGTGTAGAACGCCTTTGTGTTGGTATGAATCTGGAGAGAGTTCAGTAATTGGGCCAGAGATTGTTCAGCAGACTACTGAAAAGATCAAATTGATTCAAGAGAAGATGAGAGCTTCTCAGAGTCGTCAGAAAAGTTATCATGATAAGAGGAGAAAGAATTTAGAATTCAGTGCTGGAGATCATGTGTTTATGAGAGTTACTCCGATGAAGGGTATTGGTCGAGCGTTGAAATCTAAGAAGTTGACTCCGCGTTTTATTGGTCTGTTTCAGATTACGGAAAGAGTTGGAGAAGTTGCTTATCGTATTGCTTTACCTCCGAGACTTGCGAATTTGCACTATGTTTTTCATGTTTCTCAGTTGAGGAGATACATTCCAGACCCATCTCATGTAATCCAAATAGATGATGTACAGGTGAGAGATAACCTGACAGTAGAAACATTGCCTATGAGGATAGAAGATCGGGAAGTGAAACAGTTAAGAGGTAAAGAGATAGCATTAGTGAAGGTTGCTTGGGGAGGTCCAGCAGATGGAAATATCACTTGGGAGCTGGAGAGCCAGATGAAAGAGGCTTATCCGGAACTGTTCGTCTAAGGTATGTTTTCGAGGACGAAAACTCTTTTAGTGGGGGAGAGTTGTAACACCCCAGTTTCAATTATTTGATTTATTTAATTGGGAAATTATTTTATTAGAATTAATAAAATAAAAAGAAATTAATTATTTTGGAATATTTGAAGAAAATAAAAGAAATAAGAAATATTGGGTTTTTAAGTTATTGGGCTTGGATGTTGTTAGTAAAGAGTGGGGGTGCAAAAGGAATAAGGATATGCTTTGGAACTCAAGTTATTTTTCTCATTATTCACGATAACACAGAATTTGGGATATTTGGGAAGCTGAACTCTGAAGGTACGAAGAATGAAGAACATCGCTCAAAAAGTTCAAAGCTGCAAATTGATAAGGTAAGGGGGGCTACTACTCGATTTACTTTTGCTTATAGGTTTAGGTACGGTTGATTTGGATAATCGTAGGGAGAAACCCCAATTGTTAGATGTTCTTAGGGATCAATACCCTTAGGATTGAACCTTGTTAGAAAAGGTTTAGGTTCCCAATTTTATGAAATCAATTAACGATTTTAGGTTCCTAATGGTGGATTTGGAGTATATCTGTATGATCGTGAATTTACCTTAGGTGTTCTAGGGATGACCTTGATGTTATCAGATTTCCCCAAGAGGATGAATAATCACTTTTAAGGTTACTATGATGATTGTTGGTAATTAGGAAATTGATGTGTTGTTTTGAGTTATACAAAATCGATGTCGTTAGGTACCGAAATGCGCATTTTGGCTGGTATTTTTCGCGTTTGGCTGCTGTTCTGAGCTGCTGCAGGTTCAGGAAAAATCTGACCCGCGCTCATCAACACGGGCCGTGTTGTTTCACACGGGCACCCGTGTTGATTCACTGTGTTGCCAAAAAAATGTGTTTTCTGGGCACATTTCCACACGGGCCGTGTTGATTCACACGGGCACCCGTGTTGATCCCCTGTATTGGCAAAATAATGCGTTTTCTGGACACATTTCCACACGGGCAGTGTTGATTTACACGGGCACCCGTGTTAAACCTCCTGTGTTGGTTTTTAAACTATGTTCTCTGTGCATGCTGTTAGGTACGGATTGATCCTGCTTTGATGTGCAGTGTTTGACATGTTTTGAATATGTTGTTTATTGATTTTCCTAGTGTTGATTGATGCTTGTATCGAATAACGATTGTATGTCATGATACCAACACTATGTGGATTTTATTGTCATGCTTTTAGATGATGTTATCAAGCATGAATTATGATATAACTTGATATGATTGATGTTTAATAGTATGCTGAGTGATTACATGCTATTCAGATCATGTTATATTTGATATTGTTGATGTTGCATGATATGTCGATTGATGTTAATAGTATGCTGAGTGTTACATACTTTACATATCATGTTGCATTTGTTAATTCCCATTGTGTGGAATTAACATGGTGGCCAATATACGTGTCCGCGATTTAATGGAACGTTGAGGTGGTAGTCGTGTCCGCGATATAATGGAACAGTGAGTTATCCGTGACCCGAGATTTAATGGGGCGGTAAAATGGTACCACATGCATGGGTGTGTTGCATTACATTGAATATAACATGAATGGATGATTTCCAATGTTGTATTTAATTGATTGTAGGCATGTATTGCTGCTAAATCGTTAACGATGTTTGATATTAATTATAAATATGAAAAGTAAAATGTTATGAATATATGAATTGTGAAGGTTTTCGTAAACTATGGAACGTGTTAACTGTTTGGGTGATGCTTATGATTTTTCTGAATTGATTATTATGAACGTATAATCAAATGTATAGTTGAGATGCTCACCCTTACTGTTGAATATTTCAGATTGAGGAGCTTCGTTCAGGTGCTTAGCGAAGGCTTGTTGTTTCTAGTTATTTCCGTTTAAGTATTGTCCGGGTCATGCTCTGATAGTTGTAACTCCGGGAACGTTTGTTTGTCGAGCTGTTTTAGTCAGACTCGTTTATTTCCTTACGTTGTTATAATATGATGTTGATATTTTCCAGGTGTTAATCCCTGATGATTTTGAAAATATTATAACATTGGTTTTGTTAATTAAATTATTCCGCTGTGTAAACATGTATGAGTTGCTTCTAGGTTATGCATGACAGGAACTTGTTTTTATTAAAAGAGAATTGTGACATCCTCGTTGATACATGTACTCTGAAATTATAATTTTAATTATTCGCGAAAATTTATTCGGGGTTTTTAGAGGGTGTTACATGCAAAATGATGAGGGATCTTAGGGATAAAAATTAGGGTATAACACAAAGATTCCACCCCATTAGGAAGATATGACAAAAGATTTAACATTCAAAGTAAAAAAATAGATAAGTTTTATGAGTATAATAGATATTAATGGTGGAATATATGTTAAAAGTGATGTGCTTAATTTTTAAAGGGTTTTCCACAACCAAGTATTAGCAAAGATGAATGATGTCTTCAATGAGTTTCAATGGTGTAAAAATAAATAATGAATATGTTCAAACAATATAGAAAACTCAATATATTTCTCCATGCGCGTGGTCTCCTAACTTCATGCATATTAATTACTTAATACAAAGCTCATAAACAAACAAACCGTGTGTATGTGAACCCTCTATATTTTTCAAGCGATGGTTAATAAAAATGGATGGAAACACATTATCTTTATGCATGCAAATGAAATGAGTCGTAAAATAGGGTTCCTTCTATTTTTTTAAAAGCAACTTATGTTATTAATCTTCCAATAATCAATTATAATGATTTTAAAGATGAATATATGCACTTAAGATCTATGCTTCCTTATAGCAGCGCTTTTGGAAAAAAACATTGTCTAAGGTGTGCTGCCTAAAACCCTTTTTAACGTAGTGTATGGATTTTTGAGTGTTACACAATTCAATAAGATAACATTATTATAAATCATACACAGTCTAGTGTTATTGTTAATAATAACAATAATAACAAATAAACATTAATTTGTAAGTAGATTGATGACCACATTTTATAAGTTATAAATACATGATATAAAAGATACTTAATATTAATGATATACAATATTATAAATATTTGATTTCATGGATATTCTATATTAAGTTAGCACACAAATGTATAACTTAAGAATAATATATATGTCAAATTAACTCACCGTGAGAATGATTCATTGTAGTTATGTAAGTAACACAAATGATTATCATAATTATCATAATTAGCGGTCCTTTGATGTAAAGTCACTATGATTCTTACATGTTCCATTGTTATAAGCTTAAATATTATCAAATATGATTTGTAACACGATGATCATACAAGTAGTTGTTTGGCCAATGATGAATCATGTTGAAGTGTGTGAGTGATGTAGAAATATTTTGTCTCTTCTACATAATAAGACTGGTGTATTAGGGTTCTTAATAGAGGGAGAAGTAAAAAATATGTGATGTTGCTTGAATGAGCCAATATATGATATTTATTAGGTGCCTTTAAGTTTACACATATACTCAAATATTGAAAAATGTGATGAGTTAACTTCAACGAGAATAACACAAATTATGTCCCATGTTCAACAATGTATTTGGATGTAAGGATATAAATGCACAATCATACTAGTAAAGCATGTTAAAATCATATCGCTGATTTTCTCATAATATGATTTTAAATACTGATATGCAACGAGAATAGAAAGCTTCCATGCTTCAAATATCGATATGAATTTGTTAGAGATATCTTATTTGATATATTTCAAAGAGATAAAGTATTTACGAAGAAAGAGGCGTCTGTGAATTTCTTTATAAACCTACGTGAGGAGAGATCGACAATTAAGCCAACAAATATTCTAGTGTACAGTTGGGTAGAAGGGAAACATCACGTGTGGACTTGAATGCATTTTCCCCATTGGTGGGACTGAGGACTAAAGATTTTACTGTGGAATAGACAACCCTCGAAGCCACTTTAAGTAGAGTAGTCAAACATGAGAAAACATGTTCTGACAACTTACATGCTTTCATACCATTTGTATTTGACACTTTTGGTTTCCTATAATCAAATGCAATGATCTTTTATAAGAATTTCAAAGACTTATGCATAACAATGTTATATCTCCAAAGTTAATGAATATAGTTTTAAGAGGATTAGTTTTGTTATCCAAATGGGATAATGTGACAACTTTTATATATATATATATATATATATATATATATATATATATATATATATATATATATATATATATATATATATATATATATATATATATATATATATATATATATATATATATATATATATATATATATATATATATATATATATATATATATATATATATATATATATATATATATATATATATATATATATATATATATATATATATATATATATATATATATATATATATATATATAATCTCTAATTTATTAACTTCATAGAGGGTTTGTTGGACTAACATATGGGCCACATCATTTGAGACATTTCTCACAAAATTGAAATTTACTCTATCAAACAATAATTTGTTTTCTATAATATTGTTGAACATTGTTCCACAAGTTTGTCTAGGGTTTTCATCATTATTAATGACTTTTACGAGTTTTTAGAACCATGACGATAATTTCTTATGTTACACTTAACTCATAGGGTTGTCATTATTATTAATGATTTTTACGAGTTTTTAAAACTATGACGATAATTTCTTATGTTACACTTTACTCATAGGATTGTCATTATTATTAATGGCTTTTACTTGTTTTTAGAATCCTGACGCTAGTTCTTTATGTTACACTCAATCCGAGTTGTAAATTTTTTATTTATTCTCTATTTTAGTTTTTTTTTGTATAATCACTATTGTCACGTATTTATATTTAAATTTTAATTCAATAATATTATTATATTTTATTTTAAAAATATTTTTATTAGTGATTGAATAATAATGAGATTCGGTATCTAGAATATCCAATTAGTAGAATTTGTTATGTATTTTAAACCGAGTTTAAAGTAAAATCTCAAGCGATTCAAAGATACATGTAGATATAATATTATCTAATTTAATATAATTTATTTCAGATCAACATTTAAATTATAATTTTTTATTAACATTCTTTAATAAATTGTATTTTACAAAAATATCATTGATGTAAAAATATAATTTATAATAATAGTAAAAAGTTAAAAGTCAATAAATAATAGATGAAGATAATATAAATTTTTGTAAAAAATATAAATATAAATTTAATTATTTAAAGTACCATCTATCTATGAATAATTGTAATGCATCGATATATAATTTTTTTTACACATATCAATTAATCTCTTTATATATATATATATATATATATATTAAAAAATCAAATCTAAAATTCAATTTGATTTGAACCGATTTAAAAAAAAAAGAATTATTAATATAAAAATTATATATCAATATATAATAAATATACTTTATTTCACCAAATCAAACATGTATTTTTAAAATAATGAATGACAGAACATATATTCATTGAAGTCAAAAAATTTAATAAATATATAACAAAAATATACATCTAATAATATAAACTTTGTATAATTTTCAACCTTTTATATTATTATAAAGTTTCACTTTATTTTAAAAAATGTTTTGAATACTTATGTCATTAAATTTTGAATTCAATGAATATAAAAAGTAATTTTAACACAAAATGAAAAAGTTAAAAATTCATTTTATTTTTCCCTTGTTTTGTTGAACCGACCCCAGAAAAGTGTGAAAACACAAATATAAATAAGGGAACAGAAAAGAAAAAAAAAATCACACAGAAACTCAAACAAAAAACAAATCTCAGAAAAAAAATTCATACACAGTTTCAACAACAAATTGCTCTTTCTGATTTCTCTCCTTCTTTTCTCGTCAGGTATTTTCTTTTATCTTTTGCTATTTTCATTATCAATAAATTGAAATTGAAATTGAAATTGAAATTGAAATTGATATTGAAATTGAAATTGAAATTGAAAATGAAAATGAAAATGAATGAATGAACATCGTTAAAGTTGTAGTTATATAATAGTTATTCGGTTTCTTGTTTTCATTTCAAGGTTATGATTAAACTATGATGTGTGTAATCTTTAATTGGAATTGATTTTTTGTGTTTTTGTTGATGGTTTTTTTTTTTTTAATGTATTTTATGTAATTTTAGTTAGGGATGAATGTAGAGGTAGTTGAATTTTGCGGTTTGGTTGATTGAACTAATTGGGTTAGTTTTGAATTTTGGTATAGGGGGAGAATTTGATGGGTAGGTTAATATTGTGGTTTTGTTGTTGTGTGTGGTTGAGAGTAAAATTGTGAGTTTTTGATGAAGCTTATTGTTGATAATAGTTTGAATTTTGGGTGCAGAAGGAACATTGGAAAGGAATGAGCTTGCAAATGAGACGAGAAAGAAGGGAAGGGTCGAGGTTCCCTTCACAACGCCCTCCTCGGCAATTATGGGTTCCGAAAGGAACGGGAGGTTCAGCTTCAACAACCTCTGAAACCACCGCGGAAGCCACTGCCACCACCACTGCCTCAATCACTGCCACTGCAAGCGTTGCTCATCCTACAGGTTTGCAGTCTCGTGAGAAGAACACTAATGGTGATGGTGGTTCGTCCAATCAAGGGGCTGTTAGTGCTCCACCGTTGGCTAGGCATAGAAGTAACCATCATGGTTCTCATAGGGTGGAAAGGGAACATGTTGCTCATCATGTTGAAAGGGGACATGTTGTGCATCGTGTGGAAAGGGAACATGTTGCTCATCGCGTGGAGAGGGGACATGTTGGTCATCATGTGGAAAGGGGACATGTTGCACATAGGAGTGACAGGGGAAGTGATAGAGGGAGGAGTGGGAATATGTTGGGGAGGGAATACGGATCGAGGGACTCTAGTTTGCCCCAATTGGTGCAGGAGATTCAAGAGAAGCTCACGAGAGGTACTGTGGAGTGTATGATTTGCTATGATATGGTTCGTAGGTCTGCACCTGTTTGGTCTTGCTCCAGCTGCTACTCTATCTTTCACCTGAACTGTATCAAGAAGTGGGCTCGTGCGCCCACCTCGGTTGATTTATCAGCAGAGAAGAATCTAGGGTTTAATTGGCGGTGTCCTGGTTGTCAGTTTGTGCAACATACGTCTTCAAGGGATATAAAATATGTATGCTTTTGCGGAAAGAGAGTAGACCCTCCATCTGATTTGTATTTGACCCCTCATTCGTGTGGTGAACCGTGTGGAAAGCCTCTTGAGAAGGAGGTGTTTGGTACGGAGGGGAGAAAAGATGAGCTTTGCCCTCATGCTTGTGTCTTGCAATGCCATCCGGGTCCGTGTCCTCCGTGTAAAGCATTTGCCCCTCCTCGTTTGTGCCCTTGTGGGAAGAAACGAATCGCCACTCGTTGCTCTGATCGGCAGTCTGATCTTACTTGCGGTCAGCGCTGTGATAGGCTTGTTGATTGTGGACGTCATCGCTGCGAAAATGCTTGCCATGTGGGTCCTTGTGATCCTTGTCAGGTGCTCATCAATGCATCTTGTTTTTGCAGTAAAATGGAGCAGGTACTTTTTTGTGGGGAGATGGCTATGAAAGGTGAATTTAAACCCGAAGGTGGAGTTTTTTCTTGTGGTTCCAATTGTGGAAAGGAACTTAGTTGTGGTAATCATATCTGCCATGAAGCTTGTCATCCAGGCAGCTGTGGCGAATGCGAATTTTTACCAAGCCGGGTTAAGACATGCTGTTGTGGAAAAACACAGCTGGATGCAGAACGGAAGAGTTGTGTGGATCCAATACCTACCTGCTCACAAGTATGTGGCAAGCGCCTTTGTTGTGGGATACATAATTGTCCGGAGCCATGCCATGTTGGGGACTGTCCGCCATGTAAGGTCCAAATTTCACAGAAATGCCGCTGTGGCTCAACTTCCCGAACTGTGGAATGCTATAAAACAATATCAGAGAATCAGAAATTTACTTGTGAAAAGCCGTGTGGGGCAAAGAAAAATTGTGGACGGCACCGATGCAACGAAAAGTGTTGTCCATTGTCTGGTCCAAACATTGATTTGACTAATGCGGATTGGGATCCTCACTTCTGTTCCATGCTATGTGGAAAGAAGCTGAGATGTGGCCAGCATGTGTGCGAGACGTTATGTCATAGCGGTCACTGTCCACCGTGTCTTGAAACAATCTTCACTGATTTAACATGTGCTTGTGGTAGGACCTCAATTCCTCCTCCCCTACCTTGTGGTACAATGCCTCCCTTGTGTCAACTTCCATGTTCGGTTCCTCAGCCATGTGGCCATTCGGGCTCTCATAGTTGCCATTTCGGAGATTGCCCTCCTTGTTCGGTGCCCGTGTCAAAAGAATGTGTTGGTGGCCATGTCATTCTTAGGAACATACCATGCGGCTCAAATAATATTAGATGCAATAATCCCTGTGGAAGGACTAGACAATGTGGTTTACATGCATGTGGTAGAACATGTCATTCACCACCTTGTGATGTTCTACCTGGTTTTGTGGAAGGCTACCGAGCGCCATGTGGACAGACATGTGGTGCTCCAAGGAGTGGCTGCCGGCATATGTGTATGGCTCAATGTCACCCTACATTTTCATGCCCAGATGTAAGATGCGAGTTCCCTGTTACAATTACTTGTTCTTGTGGTCGAATAACGGCGAATGTTCCTTGTGATGTTGGTGGTAGCAGTAGTAATTATAATGCTGATGCAGTATATGAGGCTTCAATTATTCAAAAATTGCCCGTGCCGCTTCAACCGGTTGATGCAAACGGCCAAAAAGTTCCCCTTGGACAAAGAAAGCTGATGTGTGATGAAGAATGTGCTAAGTTGGAGCGGAAAAGGGTTCTTGCTGATGCATTCGACATCACTCCAAGTCTTGATGCTCTCCATTTTGGTGAGAATTCTTCTTTCGAATTGCTTTCCGACACTTTTAGACGCGATCCAAAGTGGGTTTTGGCTGTTGAAGAAAGATGCAAAATATTAGTACTTGGAAAAAGCAAAGGAACAACACATGGTTTAAAAGTCCATGTCTTTTGTCCTATGATAAAGGATAAAAGAGATGCCGTGAGATTGATTGCTGAAAGATGGAAACTTGCGGTGAATGCTGCTGGTTGGGAGCCAAAGCGGTTTATTGTAATTTCTGCTACCCAAAAGTCTAAGGCCCCAGTTCGTGTGCTTGGGGTTAAAGGTACCACTACTTTAAATGCACCTCTTCCTACTGCATTTGATCCATTGGTTGATATGGACCCAAGGCTTGTCGTCTCCTTTCCAGACTTGCCAAGGGATGCTGATATAAGTGCCTTGGTACTTCGGTTCGGCGGTGAATGTGAGCTTGTTTGGTTGAACGACAAGAATGCTTTAGCTGTTTTTCACGATCCTGCCCGAGCTGCAACTGCGATGAGGAGGTTGGATCACGGAACAGTTTATCAGGGTGCTGTTTCGTTTGTCCAGAATGTCGGAGCATCTGCGGCGTCTTCGGTTACCAATGCTTGGGGAGGGACAAAAGAGGGAGGAGGATTGTCAACACTGAGAAGCAATCCATGGAAAAAGGCGGTGGTTCTTGACCCAGGATGGAAAGAAGAATCATGGAGTGACGAACCATGGGGTACCGGTGGTTCTGTGAATATCCAACCAGCTGTTTTGAAGAAAGAAGCGCCAATACCCGCTTCAACGAATCCTTGGAATGTTTTAAACCAGGAATCAAGTTCAAGCTCATCGTTTACAACTGTCATGAGAAGCGAAACTTCTGGAAAACAAACACAAAGCAGCGATGTCTCAACCAGAGTGCTGTCTTCTACCAGCGGAGCAATTGGAGGAAACAAGGATGCAACAGAAGCTGCTGAAGTTGTAGATGATTGGGAGCAGGCTTTTGAGTAAGAGTCAAGTTATGAACAACAAATAAAAAAAAACTTTTATTGTGAAAATTTTTACTGCTTAAAAGTAGACATGAATGAGAGGATTAAGGTATTTCCTTGCCATATTTTGTCAATTTTTGGCAAGTTGAGGTTGTTTTCCTCATTTTAGGTATAATTGTTTTAAAATTCAAACTCATTGGATCCTCTTCTCCCAGATTGAGCAAAAGGGTATTAGGGTATAGGGAAAAATGCATTTTGTTCTTGCTCTATATTTTGTGAAAGTGCATTGATCAGTTAATGAAATCTTGTTTGGATTTTCTATTGATTGAAGTTATCACTTGAAGCCATTAAAGGGTTCTTCTCCTCAGTCTTAATGTTACAATGTCAAAGACAGTTTTTAGCAGATTTTTGTTTTGAATCATGTTATTAGTGCGAAATAGTTTTCGCCTTTATAGATGATAAATCTCAGGCGAAGAAATTGACTTGCTACCTTTTGTGGAATCTCTCATTCTAACTATTTTTCTTCTTGCAAAGTTTGAATTTGAGACCATTCAAGTTGAGTGCTGGATTGTGAGATCATAAAATCTTACATGCTAAGGATGCTTGAGAGTGTCACGATCAGAGAAAGATCGTTTTTGTCGCTGGCGCGGTCAAGATTCGAAATGTTGGGGCTTTTTATTTGTGTGCGAGTATTATGATTTTCATGTTTTTATGCTTGTATGTTTTTGTATGAAATTACCATTTTTTTGGGTAGGATCTTACATGCTACTAACTATTCAAGTTTTACGATCTTTTGTAAATGCTTTGAACATTTTTGAAGATGAATAGTTTGCAAAATGAAGTAATAATTGGAGCCAGAAGTTCTCAACTCTAATTCAGAAAGTATTCATCTACATTTTTTTACTCAAGTAATAGATATTTAAATAACAGAAATTTGATTAATTATCCTATATTAAAGGATACTTCATTTTTGAAACATAAAGCAATCAAGATTTATGGCAATTTTGAGTTGGTTGGTTACTTATAGGGTGTTTTTACGTGTGTGGTGTTTTTGAATTGTGTGGAAAGAATATAGTAGTTGGTATTTTGACAAAAAATAATCAGTAACATAGCAGATTTTAGGTCATGTAAAAATTATTGTATAATGGTAGTTCAAGTCTAAAAACATGTAGTTCCAGTATGATTTGAACTTTTTCAATTCTTTTAAGTACTCATTCGTCTTAAATTATAAGAAAAATTTACTTTTTAGATTTATTAAATAATTAATATATTTAATTTATATATAAATTAAATATATAAATTATTTAATAAATTTAAAAAAATGAAATTTTCTTATAATATGAAATAAAATGAATACATATTTATAATTGTGTGTTTATTCAAGTAAAAAATCCAATTAATTTTCTTCTATCGATTTATGTTGTGTTTTTTGTAAGGAAGAAGTGGAAAACTTAGAACACATTGTTTTTATGTAAAGTGGCTAGAAGTGACTAGAGCTGTTTGGAGTTCAATATCTAATTGGTTAGGAATGGAGATGGACAAGGAAGACAATATTTGGAAGTGTTTTCTCAAAACTTTTGCAGGTTTCAAGAGTAAGAAAGTGAAGAAGGGTTTCGAAGGAGTTGTTTGGTCAGCAGTGTGTTGAAATATTTGATCGAAGAGAAATGCAATTTTATTTCACAATGATTTTTTGAATGTGTCTGATTTGATTTGGAGTATTATGATGATAGTTTGAAAATGATCATTCCACAGCAAAATTACTTACGCCAAAAGTAATTTTCTTGAATTTTGCAATGATTTTTGATTTTTTTTTTTAGGATAAGTTGCAAATGGTTGGTAATTTCTCTTCTTTGGGTTTTTTTGTTTTTTATTTTTGGATTGAGTACTCCTAGTACTTTCTTAATATAATTTTTGCTTACAATTTTTTATTTTTTATTTTTACAAAATCACATTAAAAATTATTTGGGACTTAGGAAATTTTCCTATTTAGTTGTTTGTTTATTGTTTTTTAGAGTTATTTTTTTATCTAAGTTGTGTTTGAATAGTTTTTATTAAAAATATATTTTCTTTGTCTTATATTATTTGTCACAATTGACTATTTCACATAGATTAAGAAACAAGAGAAAATAGTGACTTTTTATTAAATTATCTTCATTAATTATTGATGTATTTAAATTAGTCTTAATCTTAAGTAAAAAAATAATAAATTTAAAATATTTATCAGAGGGTATAATTGAAATATTAAATATAAAATTGTATTGGTAATCTAAAATTATTAGTATTTTGGAATAATTTTTTTTTAAAATATGACATTTATTTTAAAACAGGAGAAATATTAATTATTTTTTAACTTACAAAAAAATAAAAAATTATGTAAAAAAAATTCATTAATTTGAACATTAGACGACTTACATATATATAATTTGAACATTAGACAACAATAAATGATTATGTGTATTAATTTTTGAGATTTGATAAATAAATTGTGTTATTCGAATCTATATTTCATTTATTTTTTCTCCTTTTTACAACTTATTACATATATTTTAAAAAAGTAATACTATTTCGTACAAAACAAATTAAAGAAGAAAGATAAAAATACATACATGTTATTATTTTATAGGAGAACTTTTAATTTATTTTAAATTTAATTTCTGTTTTAATAAAGATCATATGATGTGGTAACAATAAATGGTTAGATTATTATTGTCTTTTTTGTTTTTAATTTTTCTTAACAATAAACACTTTTTCATTTCAAAAACCAGAAGAGATAGAGGTGAGTCGTTAGAATATAAGAGTTTGGATTTAGAAAGCTCCCTATAGTTAGAGTAGATCTTAAGTTTAACTAACACTTATAAAAAATTTATCTGTTATCTATTGAAGATGTATTCATTGATCAAAATTGTTGAGAAAAATAGATGAGTTGAAAGTGTTGAAAAATAAATATGAGAAAATTCTATATTAATTAAAAAAGTGGAGATTAAAATTTTTATAAGTGAGAGAATTGACACATCTAACACTTTAAGATTTTAGACGAATATGTAATGTGTCTCTCTCACTCACTTTTGGGCAAAATATTAAATAATAAATGAAAAATAATAAAATTGTATTCTTTTAAATGGAATTAGAGATGTTCATTAATGATGTTATATTTCGTGTTTTATTGATACTCTTATTTTCTAGTCGTTTGTTGTTTCTTGTCCAAATATGGAAATATTGAACTGATTTTTAATTTGGTGCTTATCCAAATATTATGAAACTTTGGAAATTGCAAAGGTAAGAAAGACAAAATAAGTGTTGCACTTAGTGTGGTTAACAACTATTTGATCTATCTGTTTGAAACATAGGTAAACATATTTGAGTATCTATCTATCATCAATTTTTGTAGATTTTTTTTGAATTAAATATGGTTATTTTGTAAAATTGTTTAGCTTTCACACTGGTTTTTGACTTATATAGTAGATTGATTAATTCGGTTTTTGTTACAGAAGCACGTGCACCGACTAAATATTGTTTATGTCAAATCAGAAATTAAATTCGATATTTTTCAAATATTATTCTTTACATAGAATTACTCGAATTCAAATACTTGATTAATTGTTTTACACTTTTTCTTATAAGAGTTATAAACTTCCTTCAACGTTGAATTTAATTTGTCTATAAAAAGAAAATCTTTAAGTTGTTTTGGCAAATTATTCGCAATAATGTATAGATTATTATAGGGCAATGCTATATATCACAACTAAATTCTTCACATTTGTCGCGATTGAAAAGTGGTAAAATAAGTTCCTATTAAAATTTTGCAAGGTATATATTATCCATATTACTACATGTAATGTTCAACCCTGGTTTGTCCACACAGTCTATATAGTTAAAAAAATTGAAATTACAAAGTTTTAATTACTGCATGTCTCTTTTAAATTTTATAAAATTTACAATTTTTTTTAAAGATTAAGCATGATGAAGCCTTATTTGTCGAACATGATGATGTCTTGATCAGTGAAACTTTTAGAGTATGATGTCAATTTTGTGTTAAAAGGCAACATCAAATCTCATATTCTGATAGACTTTCGAGCAAAGTTTATCACCCTAGTAAACAAGGAGGTCTTGCAAGTATGGATCTTGTCAGTTGTCGATGCCTCAAACCTTAACGAAAGTGGTGTTAGGGTTGAATTGGAAGGTCCATGAAACTTCCTTATAGAACAATCCTTTAGGTTTGAATTTAGGATCAATAATAACAAAGTTGAGTACAAAGCCTTCATTGTTGGGATGAACCTCGCGCTAGAGACGTCCCCCACAAATCTCAAAACTAGAAGCGACTCTCAATTAATCGCCAATCAACTAGCCGGCAAGTATCAAACCCAACTTGTCAAATATCTCATATGAGTTCAAGACCAAGCTAAAAGCTTCAAGTCCTTTGAGACAGTTTATGTTTTCAAAGAACAAAACGTGCTGACGAGTCTCTTCTCGAAGCTCGCGAACACCAAGAAGTTAGGTCATAACAAAACAATAATATAGGAGACTCTGTCTACGTCTAGCATAAAAAAGGAAGAAGTCAATGCCATGAGAATTTCAATGCCAAAAAATGGATGACTCCTATAATTCGCTATTTGAGAATAGAAGAGCTTCTGACGAAGTTGAAGTAAAGAGTATCAAAAGATTTGCTACAAAGTATAGCATGGTAGGAAGAAAGTTGTACAAGATAGAAAGAGCCTCCCCAATGATGAGATGATTGGTCGAGGATGTGACCGCCCTAGTTCTCAGTGAGGCCCACAAATGGATATGTGGAAGTCACATTGATGGGTGAGCACTCGCCCACAAGCTACTAAAGGTTGGATAATAGTGGCAGACCCTGATGAAAGACAGTGATGACTTCGTTAAATAATGTGACAAATGCTAGGGACATTCCAACCTTTTATACACGCTGGTCGAAATTCTCCATTATGTCACGTCCCCTTTGGCCCTTTTACTAGTGGGGGTGAGGACATTATGGGTCCTTTTTCTTTAACGTCGGGTGAGCTGAAGTTTTTGACTACGGGAGTGAATTACTTTATAATGTGGATAAAGGAAAAAGCCGTATCTGAAGCACAATAGAAAAAGTGTAGCATTTATATTGGAAGCGCCTTATTTGTAAACTAAGAATCATCCAAAACATCACAAAACTTGGCAATCTGACTTTGAAATCCAACCTTCAAATTCCCTCGTGCGTTATTCCTCAAAACCAATCACAAAGCACCTATACATCATTTAGAAGCAAACCAAACACCTGTTACAGTTCTGTAACTCCATTTTCATCTTCCTCCATTTCAAAAATCAGAAGCTTGCACATTGACTTCTACAAGAGGATTCAGCCACTCTCAATCGAAAGTAGCTATTGCAATAGCTTCCTGGAAGTTCAAGGAACTAACCAAATCATTGCAGCACCTTGAAGTGAGCTCAAACTTAAAACACGAATTCCATTTTCAAGGTGAGTTTTCTGGTTTTCTATCTCTTCATACAGGCATCATTTGACTTCCATTTTCAAAGATAAAATATAGATATCATAGCCCTGAAACTAACCATGCTCTTAGAATTCATTTATATTGACTGAGTAATGTGAATTTTAAGTTTGAAATTGCTAAAAAAAATTAGGTCAGATTTGGTACCAGTTAAAATTCATGCTCATCTTTGATTAATAGCTTTAGTTATTTATATGTCTGAACTCGTGATAAAATTTGAAGCAAGTTTCATGTTTACATTTTTGCAAATGGTTGAGAGATGAAGAAGTTACGAATTTGAACCATGTGCTGAATATTCTGGCGCGAGGTTAGGGATGAAGTCATATTCAGGATTGGGTTTATTTTATATTTAGTGGAAGTTGTATTACTACCGGATGTAACATCCACCCTAGTGGCAGAGGAAGCGCGCATAAGACATTGATCTATAGGGACCTGGGTTCGAGCCCCAATGATACCCTTTTATTTCTTTCATATTTGTTTCTTTCAGATTCTGTGCAGGAAAGCCAAGACATGCGCGTTACACCCCTCATCCATACCATCCATCTTCCAGGCAATCAATTCAAACACTCCACAAAGAAAAATGCATGATGCACCTCCAAAGGGCTGGCCACACCTGATCCATACAGGCATTGGATTTCTATTCCGGGCCTGAATTGTTTTTGAATTCTCACCCACATTTTGCTTACACACGCGCAGGCCCATATACATTTTTTTTATTTTTTATTTCTGATTTAAACAAAATACAAACTTGGGCCTAGTGTTTTTTTTTGCTACTTTACACCCATTTTACTTTTTTACACACAGACTCAACCTTTTTTTTTTATTTTCTTTATTTATTATTTATTTTTTCTTAAATAATTAATTTAAAAAATATTTTAAACACCTTAGTTTATTTTCAATTAAATTTTATTTCTTTTATAAGTTAACATTAACATTCAAATTATTTTCTAAACAAATTATTTTAGACTTAGATTTTATTTTTCTTCTTAATTTCAATTAACTTAGATTTTAGGTTTTGTTAAATATTAATTAACTTCTCTCATAATTAAAATTAATTAGTTGACTAGGTTAATCTTTAAACCTTTTTATCAAAAAACCCCAAAAACAATTTCTTTCCTCATCCTTACATTTTGTACATTTTATTATTCATGTATATGGTTTGTAATAGATAATTAGGGCTTTGTTGCTTTCCTCCTCCTATTCACAAACTTGTACCCCCCATTCCCAAAGCGATGTAATAGCGTAGGACATTTAAATTCCACAATTTATCGCACCTAGAAAAACTAAAATCAAACCTAGCAAAACCCTAATTCAAAAGATAAAATACTTGAAAACAACATACTTTGCACACATGCACCTCTAGGGTAACCCATACTTGTTGCCTCATATATAAACAATCATGTTCCTCGAACGTGAGATGTTTTAGCAAAAGATCCTCGATTAAAAGATCGTGGTCCCTCGATGACCCTTCAATGTTGCCTTCGGTAAACGACCTTAGTCCCTTTTGAAAATTGCTAAAACATCTTACAAGTTATCTTCTATGGCTATACGATGAACCACGCCCGTCCCTCACATCCAATGATATGGCTCTCTACCAATCAATGGTAAAGTAGAACTATCTAAAGGAGGAGGAAAAGAACAAAGACTTTTTGAGTAGGTTGATTGCTCGTAATTGATTACTCATAAATAAAACTATTTCCACACTTCACATTTTCAAAACACTTTTTAAAACAAACGTTTTATATACATTCTCAATAATACGAGAATCATTATAAAATTGCCTTACATTGGCATTTTCAAAACATCTTTCCAAACATTCCCTTTCAACAAATATTTTCAAAACCAACACTTTGTATACATTCTCAATGATACGAGAATCATTACAAAGTTTTCCGTAAGAAAGAGTTTTCAAAATATTTTCAAGCTTACATAAACACAAAGCATTTCAAAGTGAGCTATCAACTAAAAGCCCGTAGATAACTATGGATGAAAAGGGTACTAACACCTTCCCTTTTTATAATCTACCCCCCGAACTCAAGAAAATTCTCAAAAAGGTCTTTCCTGTTCTTTTCACCCTTTCCTTTATTGGATAAAAGAAAAGTCGATGGCGACTCTCCCTATACGCAACAATTACGATAAAACACAAAACAACCAAGTCAGTTCTCCCACCGTATTATAGATATCAATTCCACAATTCAATTCAAAGGGTCTAATTCATTTCATCTTTAAGGATCAAGATCAAATTTTGAGTGGAAGGGCATATAACTTTGAAGAACACTATAGGTCATTTTGAGGTTGCATACATAGAATTTTTCTAAGTGTCAAATACTTGTGTTTTTCCTGATTTCAAACTTGAATAACTTTTTTCTCAAGCATCCAAATTCTACCTTTCTTGGAACATTGTGAAGTTTGTTGTGAGATATTTCCTTTACAAAAATAATGAGATCATAAAGCTTCTTGAGCTGCTTTCCCCATGGTTTTAAAGTGAGCACCATAAAAACTGATTTTGAGTTTTGCACAGGATCGAAACTCCCATTATAATCCCTTTAAGCACGTGTTTTCGTTTATAATCATCATTAACAAGTTTTCAGAAGTTATTAGACACATAAAATAGACGATTAGAGTGAGTTTTGAGCATGTGCAAGTCATATGTTTCACACCTTGCAGATTAGTATGGTTTGCATGATTTGAGCATTATTCTTGTCATTTCTCACCATCATTCACTTCCCTATAAATAGAGGATGCATTCCATTCATTGAGACAAGCTTGAACAACCAAAATCACCTTGTCAAACTCTCTCCGCAATTGACTATTTTGAGTTTTCGAATTCACTCTTTCCTTATTTTTCGATCCAATTTCTTTGTTAATTATTCATCCTTGAACTTCATTTAAGCTAACGGAAGAAGAACTAATCCTTGAAGTTCTCTAAATCGTGCTAGCCAAGTCAAGTTTCAGAGCTCTGAAGTTGAGCTTCAACAGGTAGATTCCTCCATCAATTCTCTCCAAACTTGTTACTACAATGTAGCTCTCATCACTCTGATACTCATGGTAGATAATCCTTCATCCTCTGAAGACATAAGATCATAAATAAATCTCATCATATTTCCTCATGGTTGATAACACATGTTATTCTAGATACACAGATCTTGGAATAAAACATCCAGCACATCATGAGAAAAATCTTCAAAATAGAAATGTTCATTAGAAGTCCATCTTCCAATCAAACCAAATATAAAAAATCCCATACAGTTATTCTTGAGATAAGTAGGACATCCCGCTCCACAAAGATCCAAGGTATTCACACTCCAATGAATGCTTATAAATTGATCTATACACCAATTCCGACCTTTCTTTTAGCAGCACACACCATTTGAAGTCAACACAAATGTTATAACATGTTGTCATAACATACTTTCAAAACTCTTCAACTCCTGATTGGATTATCTTCCAAGGAACACAAAATTAGTAAGAAACCATTCATTAGAAAATCTAACAAGCTTCTACACAATTGGAAACAAAAGCCCCACTCTTGTTTATCTTTAGTAGTTGTAACTTCCATGTCAAATCTCTTAAATAAATACCTAAGTATCTTCTTCTTGATCAGTCTTTCATATGATTTTTTTTAAACACTAAGATGCCTTTATGAGTGGACTTGAGAATTTCCCAAGTATCTTTGGTCACCAGTGATAATGAGTCTGAAAAAGAAACTTATCAATTCCATTAATTATGATATTGGCAACTTCAAAGTTACATAGAGACAACTCATGCTCTACACTTAAATCTCTTCAGAACCAGGATTCGCCTATACTGATAATTCTTCAGAATATGTTATCCATTGATAACCAGAACACAATCATTCCAGTCTTCCACAAGGAATTGTAGTACCAGAAAATTACTCCCTGAAGCTCACCCAATAGACCAGGGTGCCTGCTCTAATACCAATTAAAACTTCTCTGGTATAGGAAACACATGGTAATACTGATTTTTCAACATAAGAACAATGTCAAGACAGACGTTACAACATCTTATTTGACATCCTGAATAGATTTTTCAAGTTATAAAAAATACTAAAACTTAAACTGCAAAATTATAAATAACAAATAAAGTTGTTAACCCCGTTCGGTGAAAACTCACCTACATCTAGGGGCTACCAAGCCAGGAAGGAAGTACACTATCAGCAATATTAGTTTAAAGCTAAACATTCATGTATACAACTTCTCGTCCAATCCCTACCCAATGCTAATTTTATCTAGGCACCTCCTAGATATGAGAAATCACCATCTCACTTCCTAAATCACCTCAGTGATATCTAACAATCCCAATCCCATTGACTGTATTGAGTCTAACTCAACGAGAAGATCATACTACCATTATAAAACTTAGTCAATACTCTTGACCAAGAAAAATACTTGAATTTTCTTAAAAGCTTCATCCAAGAATAATACTTAACTCATTGCCTAAAGGCTTATGAGTGAGAACATAATGTCGACCATAAGTATTAAAAGATACAAGGGTGACTTACACCACACAATACACAAGAGATTCTCAAAACCTAAGACTTATGCTTCCCCAAATTTTACAATTGCTGAAAACTTAAGGTACATTAGGTTAGGTATTCTCTTTAAATACACTTCTTCAATCCATGGGCTTCGAAATCTCCATAAGATATTTCTTGATCCACAAGTTGAGAGTTGTATCTGTTCTGGAGCAAAATCTCCTTAAATCTTGGAACAAACAATACAAAGTTTCTTAAATTGTCTCAATGCGCAATTTAGTAACTAATGCACAACTAGAGATATAAAACCTTGTTCCAGATAAAATCTTCTTGACCTGCGAAATTTACTGAAACATATCCAAAAGAAATATTCCAGAATCAAATTAAGTCTATCAAGATTTAAAACATCATTGCCTGATGTACTGTAGTACCATATCAAGATATCATAACATCTGCCTTCGACATCTGACTAAAAACACATAACAATAAAACTGTTATGGCAATTGATAAAGATGCTGCAACATCTTACTCAACTACTACATAGAACTATGTTCATAACCATGCTTAGCCAAAATTTAACCAACGATAAAGACATGGAACTAACAGATACTATGCATCTTAAAATGTTTATAAATTTATTATGGTATGCATAGTACATAACCATGACTTGGATCACAAGTTGTTGAAATTGCTGGATAAACATGATCATGTTAGATAGCCCATCTAAAAATCATTGAAATGACAACACCTACGAAATCAGTAAAAACAAAATATGATTCAAGGAAGATCAAATTCACTCCTAATAATGGTTCAACCAAATAGTTATCATCATTCTATGAGCATTCCAACTCCCTTCATCATTATACTCCACTTTTGTAATTTTCACAACATTTCAAGAAATTATCTAGCAAGGGTGCAAGCATTTGAAAAGTATCACTTTCTCTATATTTACATAAAATAATATACATTGAAGAAATGCCTACTTTTATGCACAAACGCATTGAAAAAATTGTTGACGTTTATGGTGATGGTAATTGTTGATTTTGCTTTATTTCAACTTTAAATAGAAAGAGTGAGGATAATTGGAAGAATGTTTGTCATAAGAATGAGTACGTGTTGATCAATGGGACTATGGAGTGAATGCAATTTATCCATAAATCTCTGGCTCCTAGTAAAATAGGAGTAATTGAATCGAAGGTAAAATGGATGAATTTTTTTTGAAATATGACATCTTGTAGAAATTGCATATAACATAGTTTTATTTGAGATAACAAGATATGGATTTTTCAAAACTTGTTTACCTATGAAAAATAATTATCCAATGAATTTGGACGGGCGAGACTTACTTGTATTTGGGTTTAATGTAGCACCTATTATGTACATGTTTACTTGAAAGCAAACTATACTTTACCTATAACATTTATATAATGGATAACAAATAACAAAAAAGAAAAAGTTGCAGGGGAGTTTCCTTTTTTGGACATGATGGATGTGTTTAGGAAATTGAATGATACTGAAAAGAGATACAATACAAACTAGTTTAATGGAGAAAGTATATTAAACCAAGATAGCTTTGATGATGTCACCAATCTTTGTGTTTTTGTGGATCTATATGTTGTGCAAGTAAAAGTGGTTACAACTGTTATACGATCTTGTTAGTTTTGATGATGACAACACTTTATGGAAAATGACATTATGTGAAAATATTATTTAACAAGACGGTCTAACGGTCAAGATTTTTTTTGTGAGATCAAATGTAAAGCCACCTAATGATAACAACATATCATGTAAAGCAACATTCGGTGAAGTCTTTGGTGACAGTTGTCCAACAACTTATGATCATGGCATCTGATAAATAATATATATGAAGCCTCATAGGTTAGAAGAGTTAAGTTTCAATTGAATTACTAAGTCATTGATGTATATAGAAAATGGATTTGAAGCTCCAAATTTGTGAAAGAGACGAAGTGTGAAAGCTCATCTAGTCTTACACTCAGGACGTGTATGAGTGACCAGTTTAATGTAAAAGGTATTACAATAGTTTTTGAAGAACTAAAAAAATTACACACACAGAAAAATGTATCTTAAACACTCTCTTATTTCTCAAAACCTCTTGAAAATATTAAGGCTTGTGTGGTATTGAATAAGAATTATTTCTAATCATTACTACAAATAATGCTTTTTACGACGAAATTTTCATCATGAACAACGAAAACCCGAGGGTATATGTAATGGGAGATTTTAAAGAAAACCGACATAAATATATGCTCAGGGTTTGAGATTCGATTCCCTGCTCCTGTAATTTTATGTTTTATTTAGAAACAAAATGCGCCTTTATTTTTTTTTATAGATTTTATGTTTGACTTTATACCTCAATTTTTATATAAACCGAGATAAAAACTCTCTAATTTTTTATTATTTTTAGATCCAAAAAGGCGCCTTTATTTTTTATAGATTTTATGTTGGGTATGTTACCTCGGTTTTCAGTAA
This sequence comes from Vicia faba, assembly GCA_948472305.1. Taxonomy (NCBI): domain Eukaryota; kingdom Viridiplantae; phylum Streptophyta; class Magnoliopsida; order Fabales; family Fabaceae; genus Vicia; species Vicia faba. Next base: position 1,212,106,774 of record OX451735.1, read on the forward strand.
AACCGAGATAAACACTCTCTATATTTTTTATTCCCTCTCAGGTAATTTTAAGTCTACCTCATTCACTTTTCTTCAGTTAACAAAAGAACTCTCTCTCCATTATTCTCCAAGGAGAAAGGAATCCCTAGCGAACAAAAGAATACTTCTTCTCTAGCCAACGAAAGAACTCCCTCACCATTATTCTCTAAGGAGGAAGAAAGCCCTAGCGAACGAAAAAACTCTCTCACCATTATTCTTCGGAATGTTATTCTTGTTGTTATCCATTATTATTATTATTATTATTATTATTATTATTATTATTATTATTATTATTATTATTATTATTATTATTATTATTATTATTATTATTATTATTATTATTATTATTATTATTATTATTATTGTTCTTGTTGTTGAGAAGCTTTATTTTGGTTGGTTGTGTACTATTTTCATTTTATTTTATTTTCAGAAGCTTTATTTATGTTGTGAATTATAGTTGGATGAAAGCCAATATATTAAGTAAAGAGTATGAGAATGGAGTGATACAATTTATTAATTTAACGGAAGAAAACCTTTCTGACAGTAATGAGATGTTTTGGTGTCCTTGTTACAACTCTATAATATGAAAAAACATCAAAGGGATATTATATTCAATCATTGTGGTTGTGATGGAATCATTCAAAATTACATGAAATGGATATGGCATGGTGAAGGGACAAAAGAGAGACCTTTGTCATATACATTTGAAGATGGTGAATTTATGAATGACACTCTAAAAGACATCATTCCTGATATTGAGTAGATGCTTTCAAGAAAGCTAATATGGTAGATAATTTAGAAAGAGACATGGAAGATTCATTGTATTTGTGATGTAAATTTTTTACAAGATTGTCAGTTGTGTTAAGACTATTTAATCTTAAGGAAAGAGGTGGATGAATGGATAAATGTTTCACTGAATTACTTGAATTATTGAAAGAAATTCTCCCCGAAGGTAACACATTGATGAACCGTACTTATGAGTCCAAGAAGATATTGTGCCCATTGGGTTTGGACTGTGTCAAAATACATGCCTATCATATGATTGCATCTTATACAGAAAATAGTTTGAAAATTTGAAGGAGTGCCAAAGGTGTGGAGAGTCATACTACAAGAAGAAGACCAATGATGTTGATGACAATGATGGTGTAACGAATAAGGGTATTACTGCCATGGTGATATGGTACCTACCGATAATTTCAAGGTTCAAGATATTGTTGCTAATGTTAGTGACACAAAGAATACTAGATGACATGCAGATGAAAGAGTGTATGATGGAAAAATTCTCCATGTAGCTGATTTATTGCAATGGAAAAAAATTGATTCCTTGCTTCAAGATTTTTCCCTTGAACCGAGGAACCTTAGGATTGGACTTGCCACTAACAGAATGAACCCTTTTTGTAATTTGAGTACTAACCATACGTTATGGCCTGTTCTTCTCATAATTTACAACTTATTTCCATGGTTGTGCATGAAGCGCAAGTATATGATATTGTCGATGATGATTTCGGGTCCAAAACAACAAGCGAACAACATAGATATTTATTTAACACCATTGGTTGATGATTTAAGACTTTCATAAGAGGAAGGTATTGATTTTGATGATGCGTATACATTTGATATCTTTAAGTTGCGTGCCATGTTGTTTTGCACAATCAATGACTTTCATGTATACATTAATTTGTCTGGGTACATCATCAAGGGACATAAAGCGTGTCCTATATGTGAATTTGATATTTTTCACCATCAATTACAAAAAAGAAAAAGACACTTTATCTTGGGCATCAAAAATTTCTAAGACCTAATTATCCATATCGTAGATTGCATAAGGCTTTTAGTGGAGAGCAAGAGTTTGATATCGCTCTAAAGCCCTTAACCATAAAGGAAGTTTATAAAAGAAAACAACACATTAATGTTGTCTTTGGAAAGAAACAAAAAAAGCACGTGGATAAAATATTTGGAAAAAGTGGTTGGTATTCTTTGATCTTCAATACTGATCTAGTCTTGATGTGATACATTGTCTTGATGTGATGCATGTGGAGAAAAATATATGTGATAATTTGATTGGAACACTTCTCATCATTAAAAGAAAGACAAAAGATACTAAGAAATCCCATGAAGATATGATTGTGATGGGTATACGACAAGATTTATCCCCAAAATAAATATGAAATAGAACCTATTTTCCCCCAGCATGTCACTCTCTATCTAAAAAAGAAAAAAAAATTGCGATTGTTTGTAGGATATCAAAGTTCCCAAATGGTACTTATCAAACATGAAGAAACTTGTGTCAGAGAACGATCACAAATTAGTTGGCTTAAAATCACATGATTGTCATGTCTTGATGCAACAACTTCTACCATGGCTATCTGTGGCATTTTACCAAGAAATGTAAGGGTAAATATAACCAGATTGTGCTTATTCTTCAATGCCATATGTAGTAAAATTATTGATCTTGGAAATTTAGATGACTTGGAACATGTAAATACAATTATGTTGTGCCAATTAGAGATGTTTTTTGCTTCATCATTCTTTATCATTATGGTTCACTTAGTTGTTCATATAGTAAAGGAGATTAGAATTTATGGTCCAGTTTATTTATGTTGGATGCATCCGATAGAGAATTACATGAAGATTTTTAAAGGGTATACAAAGAATCATCACCATCCAGAAGCTTCGATTGTAGAAAGGTACATAATAGAAGAAGCTATTGAGTTTTGTACAAACTATTTGTCAAAAGCGAACCCTATAGGAATTCTCGAGTCTCGTTATGATGAATGTTATGATGGTAAAGGTATTTAGGGTTTCAGGTTTTAAATGTTATAAAATTTGATTGAGGAGTGGTTCTTCAAGTACATTTGTATATATTGAATAACCTTAGTGAAGTTCAACCTTACTTGATTGCTAACAAAAGTCTTATAAAGGAAAAATTCCTACGGATGAATGACAAATGGTTGTTGATAAAGCATAGCAAAAATTTCATAACTTGGTTTAATGAAAGTATTTCTAAAGGAGTAGTGCATCAGATACTTGCAAATGGTTGTCATGTATGCCTAAATTTAATGTAATTACTAGGAGTGCATCCGACATTGATAAATATTCATTCTATACAAAATCAAAGGATAATTGTAGCCCCATGCAAAATAATAGGGTTATGGTTGAGGATGAATCGATGTAATTTTCTAGTTCCAAAGATAACAATCATATACTAGCATCTAGAGTGTACTTTGGGGTCCTTGAGGAGATTTTGGAGATTGACTATGTTTCTTTTAACGTGCCTTTATTTAAGTGAAAGTGGATTGACGGTAACACTGGTGTAGAACCCAATGAATTAGGATTCACATTGGTTGATATTCGAAAGGAAACTTATAAGATAGAACCATTCATCATGGCAACCCAAGCAAAATAACTTTTTTATGTCAGTGATCCTTCTAACAATAGATGGTCAATTGTTTTTCAAGGAAAACATCTTCTCAATGGTACTGATGAAAATCAATATTTTAACTATGATACACCTTGTTTAGCAACACATGTACGTCAATCATCTGAAGAAAATGATTCAAATGATGTGTATGCTATTCGTCTTAATCATGAAGAGGGGATATGGGAAAACTAGTAAGTAAATGTTTTATATCCCTTAGTAATTTATAATTAATCATTTTACTCCCTTTTAATCATTGTACTATAAATTTAAAGTAGTTGTTGATTATCCTAATTAGTTTCAAATGTTGTTCAAATTATAGGTGCTTAAGGATGAGTGACAAATCCTATTGGACAGTCTACAAAACTTTCCATTTTGGTTATTGCTTTTGTTGTTTAATCATTTATTTTAGTTTTGATATAAAATTATAAAGTGTGTATCATTTTGTGTCTGCATTTGGTGTAATCAATGAATATTTGTGGTATAAAGTTTCAGATTGAGAAACTCGAAAAATGTACAATGTTTATGTTTCAGGAATATGCAAAATATGGTTCTATATTCTGTAATATGGTTCTGGAATACATGTGAAAACGACACTAATAATAAAACCTTATCCCCTCAGTTTTTACATAAAACCGAGGAAATAACATTGAGGTATTACCTCGATTCTACAAAATACTAATGATTTATATTGGGAGCGCAATCCAGTTCTGAAAATAGTAAAAATACAGATGTTGGGGATCGAACCCATGTACAGATAACTTTACCCCTCGGTCTTTAAATAACTGAGGTGTAAAGGGGTAGCTTTTCATGACGCCCTTCGTAGTTGAGGTCAAATGTATTTCGCGTCCGACGTTAGATGTGTTTTTTTATAATAGTGAATCAATTGTGAAAGCTTTTACAATGCCTATTTGATGAAGGATAAAGTCTAATCGATTAAAGCAAGATAAATGATTTATTAATCAATAAAACCATGTAGACTTTTTAGGGTTTGTTTTTATGGATTCGAGTTGTCGCCTTTGGAGTGCCTTAATCAATTAAATGGTTAATTAATTGATTAAAACATTTAATTTGGCCATGGATCATTTCACCTTTGAGCAAGAATTTTTCCTATATAAAAGAGGCCTCTCCTCATTTTATTTCACACCAGCTTTCATTATAAAACTCTTTCTATCATTCTTTCTATTATATTCTCCTCTATTTTCTATTTTCACTAAATTAGTCTTAGTTCCTTGAGAGTGAAAAATTCCTTGTGAAAATTTTATTGCACTAGTGATGCGTTATTTTTTAATTTTACTCAAGAGGGTGTTTTATCTTGTGTAATATCTTTGTAATGATTTTTTTTTGGTTCTTGAGCTCAGCATGTGAAAAATATTTATTTTGTTATTGAGTTTAGAAGGTAAAAACTTTGTTTGATTCTTGAGATCAACATGTGAAAAGTTTTGTTTGGTTCTTGAGATTAATTGGTTAAAATATCTATTTGGTTCGTGAGCTTAGCTTGTCAAAAGCCTCATTTGGTTTGGAGACCATCATGTGTAAAATATCTTGTTTATTGTAAGAAGGTTTATAGGCATACCCTATAAAAAGATCAAGACATATTTTAGTGAAACTCTCAATAGAAAACTTTTGGAGACAGAAATAGACCAAGTGGTAGGCCTAACCTGTATAAATTTAAGATCCAATCTCTATAACTCTATTTATTTATTTTTCTATAATTTATTTTCATTCCTCTCTAATTCTTTCTTATCTTTTCTTTGCTGATTTATCTCTTCCAGGACAATATAAACCAATTTCTTAATAAATATTTTAAAACCTTTCTAATTTCTAAATATAATAATTCACTATCCTTCTCTTATGTGTATAATCACTTGGTTAACATGTTTTAGTTGGTATATTTGTTTGAATGTATTTGATTAATATTAAGAGATTATGTTGTTTTGACATTAATCCATTACTAAATTTCAGTGGTTATTTCTTGATTGTTGTTTATATTGCTTCTATAAACACCCTTCTAGAAAGGGGTGTATGAAATGATCCTTCTAAGACTTACTAAATGCACCTAACAAAATCATGAATAACATAGTTTCAAAAGGATTCTTCTGGAAATCCTCTATCGGAAGGGTGCTTTCGGAAACAACATTGACAAAAAATTTAAAAATCATTAATATTGATTAATTAATTTTAAATGTTTTAACAAATAATAAAAGTACAATAACAAAAAAAAAATTCAAATGTAATAATGATACCATATGATATCTGTTGTACCCCAAAATTTTTCCTCTCATTTTCTTTCAAAATTTTCTTTTACATGGGTGGTTGAAAACATTTGCTTGAGGAAAGTAAATTTTGAAGATGAACGAAATGTCGTTCGATCGGGACATCAGAGCTTCCTTCGATTGGAGCATCAGAGCTTCCTTCGGTTGGAGCATCAGAGTTTCCTTCGACTGGAGCATCAGAGCTTCCTTCGATTGGAACATCAGAGGATCTTTCGATTGGAACATCAGAATTGCCTTCGATTGGCATGTTAGTGCAGAGATGTCTTAATCCAAAATGTTTTAATGAGGGAAGTCCTGATTACTTCGAATCAGAACTCAAAACCATCGAGGGGAACAAGGTCCGGTCGAAGGGGCTTTGGAGAGGGAAATTTTGAATATTTTCAAATTCGAACAAGGCGCCAAGTTGACTTGTCCAGATTCACTCAGGATTCCAAAATGGCACTATATATCTCAAAGTGGCAATCTTTTAATGTGTCTGATTATGTTTTCAAGGCCATGTTTAATGGTTGGTCATCAATGCCATGATTCTTTCCCCATTTCCTTGTCTCCTCCACCATCTATAAATACAAGATGTCAAATAAAAAAAAAGAGGAGAGGAAGGAGATTCACACGTAGAGATACATTTTGCACACGAAGAGATTACACACACCACATTGCTCAAAAATCCAAAAAGCCTCTTAGTCGAAACACCTTTGCAGATCCCCTCTCCAGGAGTCCACACCAACTCCCCAACAAACATTTCCACACTCAGAGCCATCTTCGACTGGTAAGGATTTGCAGAACCAAAACTGCATCTTCATATCATTTAGATATACATTGCAATATTTGTGTTGCATGCAAGCTAAAGTGCAGGGATGAGATCGTGCCTTCGCTACGGCACGATCTGAATTTTTTCCTTCGAATTACACTTGGGAAGTTCCAGGCCAAACAAAACCAAAATTCAAGTTGGAGAGAGATTCGAATTAGGATGGGATTCGAATCAGGGGGTAAAGTCCCCCCTGGATCTCTAACATTTGTTCATTTTGAAGGAATATTGTTTAGGGCTTCGAAGTAGTATGCTTCGAACTAGGTGACACAAGGATCTTCTGCCTTTTTAAACCCAGATTCGAATCTCTGAATTTTTGGAGCGAAATAACTTCAGATTCCTTCGATTGGAGAGGGAGTCGAAAGACTTGGGTTCGACACCCAGGTCATACGTTTTTGTTCTTTTTCTAACAAATTCCTTGCAGATCCAGTATCCTTGATCGAAGGATAACACATCCAGGTTGAACACCCCAGAGATGCAGTCTCTCTGGCATCTTCGACCAGCCTTTTCACTTGGATCGAAAGGCAGCCTTAGGCCTTTCGATCCAGACCTACATCCTGCAGATTACTCTTTTCCTTTTTACTGCTTTTTTCCATTTAGCTTATCCTTTTCATTACTTTGTTTTTAATCAACAAACAATAAAAATCACAAAAAATTAGGATTTAGTTTTTTTATTAAATAGTTAGTTTCTAAAATTAATTAATTAATTGACTTTAACCTTTTTTTTTCAAAATTAAAAGTAAACTAGATTTTAGAACTTACTTAAATTTTAATATTTCTTTTCATAGATATAAAAAAAAACCTCACAAAAAGTTTAGTTTATTTTCTAAATAGACTTTAGGAAAACTAATTTATTTTTTCTCTTAAATCAAAAATAAACAAAAAAAAGATTTCTTATTACCTTAGGTTCTCAGAAGTAGTTTCTAACCTTTTGCGCGCTATTATTTTCTCGCATTTTATATAAATAATGTAACTGATTGTGGGATGTAATAGTCTAGGTTTAAAATTATGCATTTTATTTCTCGTACTTTTTTTATGCAACTGTCCCAAAGCATTGTAATAGCGTAGGTTTTACGTTTCTGCTTTTATTTTTCATACTTTACATTTCCTGTACAATATTACTGTTAGTAAATAGGCTTGCATAGAAAGACTGTAAATTAAAACGTTAGATAACCTAATAAAAAGACAAAAAAACTGAATCTCAACACACTTGCACATGCTCACTCCTAGGGTATCTCCCACTTCGGTTGCCTTCGGAAAAACAGTGATGTCCCCCGAGAATGGGGACGCTTTAGAAAAGACCCGTAAATAAAAAGATCATAGTCCCTCGATGACCCTTACAGTGTTGTCTTTCGATAAATGATCTCGTCCCTTAAAAAAAACTTTCTAAAGCGTCTCCATATGTTGTCTTTATGACTGTAAGGTGTCCTTTCGATTGTCCCTCAACATCCAACGATAAGGCTACCTACTTACTAATAGTAGGATAGCATTGTCTAAAGGAAAAGAGGAAAAGAACGACCCTTTTCGAGTAATAAAGTAGATAGTTGTTAGAAGTTTGCTCAAACACCTTACACTTACACAAAAAACTGCTTTTCAAAAAAAATTTCAAAACCCTTTGTATACTTTCTCCACTATCCCGAGAAACATTACAAAGTTCGCCGTACAAAGGCGTTTTCAAAACATTTTCAAACACAAAGCACAAAGGTATTTTAAAAATGAGCAAACCTCTAAGAGCCCATGGAAAACCACGGATGAAAAGGGTGCTAACACATTCCCTTTCCATAATCTACCCCCTTACTCATAAAACATCTCGAAAAGGTCTTTTTATATTCTTTTCACCCTTTCCTTTGTTGGATAAAATAAAAGTCGGTGGCGACTCTTGCTTACTGCATATTTGCAAATATAAAACGGAAAACCAATATATAACAGTCGGTTCTGCCACCATATCATAAAACTAGCGAATCTGCTGGGGACAATAATAAAAGTGGGGTTTACCTTAGAGTTAGGTCATTTTTTGCTTTTTTGTGCTTTGTTTGCTTTACTTTTGAGGGCTTGTTTGGGTTGTTACTAAAAGATCCTACACCCGGATCTGAGGCACCTTATTAGGTAAGTAGCAATAAATCATGGAGGTTGTACGACATAGATCGATACAGATGAAGTGGTGGCTACGTTAGCGCGATACTCTGGATTGTACTAATGTTCCTTGAGTAAGTTAAGGATAACATTAGGCTTCCTTATAGTGTCACTAAGCGATAACTGACCTTTAGAACCTTTAGTTGACTCATCCTATCCATTAGGAAGTAGTGAGATAATCGAATTTGATTTCGACCGAAGATTGGTTGATACTCGATACTACACTCATTGAGGCTGGACCTTCGGGATTTTTTGGCCGCAATACTTCGGTGCGGAGCTGAAATAATTTCTGAAGGGAAGGTCAGTGATATTGAGGATCCTTAGAACCCAGTTACTATTAATAGGAAATATTAAGCCAACTTAACATTCAAGAGGGTACTTACCTTAAAACCTCATGCAAGCCTTTGAACCTAAGGTCTATTGTGTGATTTTCTTGTGTTTATCTATGATTTTAAGCATAATCATGACATCATAAACATCATGACATTCATATATACTAATCATTTCAAGGACCTGTTGGATTTACCTCTTTGTTGTTTTGTAGGATATGAATTCAGGTCGCAGAAAAACCATTCGGATTCACTTCACAGAAGTTCCTCCTAAGCTCAAAGAATTAGTTTTGAAAGTTCCTAACGATTCATTATTCCATAAAAGACATGGTCACTTACTCAGTTTGGTCACCACCGGATTTGATGAAGGTTTGATGAGTGTCTTATTCCAGTTCTTCGACCCTAAGCACCATTACTTCACGTTCCCCGATTATCAACTGGTGCCTACACTGGAAGAATTCTCTAAGTTACTTGGTTTACCTATATTGGAGCGAGTACCTTTCACTGGTTTAGAACAAGACCCAGCTTCTGAAGATGTTGTCGTAGCTTTGCACTTGAAACCATCTGACATTGAGTCCAATTGGGAAAAAAGAAGTGAATTTAAGGGTCTCCTTGCAAATTTTTTGATGAAGAAAGCTTAAATTTTCCTGGATGCTATGAGTTATCATGACTTCGAAGATGTCTTAGCCCTCTTGATCCATGGGTTGGTCCTGTTTCCTAATTCAGATCAATTTATAGATGTGAATGCCATCAACATTTTTCTGGCTCACAATCCGGTTCCTACATTGCCCGGGGATATCCTACATTCTCTCTATACTTGTACTCTGAAGAAGAGAGGAACTCTCATGTGTTTCACCCCTCTGCTATATAGGTGGTTTATTTCGCACCTTCCTCGGTCAGTAATGCAGAATTATTTAGGCTTAAGGTTGAGTCAAAGACTAATGTCTCTCTCTCTCTCTCTCTCTCTCTCTCTCTCTCTCTCTCTCTCTCTCTCTCTCTCTCTCTCAATCCCACATCCATTAGTGTCCTCTCTCTCAAGGAGACATCTCTTTTATTGATCGCTGCGGAGAATTTCCTAATGTGCCACTCCCGGGCATTAGAGGAGGCATCACCTACAATCCTTATTTAGCATAGAGTCAGTTTGGTTACGCGTGGAGAGATGGTCCACCTAATATGCTCATCCAGGGTATTGTGTTCAACTACTCAGATGATTTGCAAAATTATCGTCAGAGGTTCATCCGCGCTTGGGGAATTATTAAGAAGATTGATAGTAAGACTTTGGGGCGCAAGAACTCCATCCCTTTAGAACCTTACCTCAAATGGGTGAGAGCTCGAGCCCAGAGTCTTATGATGCCATACGATGCCATCTTACCGGTGATCTTGGAACCTGTTGTTCAAGGGGGCGAGTCCTGCATCATTCTCCATCCTGATATGCCAACCAACTTCGAAGATTTGCAAAACTCTTGGATCCAGCTCAAGGGAGAACGACATACTTTTGAGGCTTAATTCTATGCAAGTGAGAAGAAGGTGCTGGAATTAATAAAACAACTTCATGAAGAGAGGAACCTCAACACCTACCTCAACACCAAGAGGAAGCGCCCATGGGAGACTTAGGAATTTCCTTTCAATGTTTATCCTTGTGTAATCTTTTGTTTCTTTAAAAACTTACTAATAAAAAGTTTTGTTTCTTGTTTTTTTTAAAAGAGCTTAAATCCAATAAGGTCCTTGAAAACAATGCATAAGCATATCATGCATCTCATTGCATAAGCAAGTCTCAAAGCAGAGTTCTTATCTTCTTCGTTGTTTATTTCAGCAAGTAAAGAAATGGCTCTTGAACAAAACATCAAGGATCTCCAGGCACAAAACACCAAGTTCTAGCAAATGATTGTGGCTCTAGCTAAAGGGAAGGAAGATCTGAAAGCCATCATAGTGAATGATAAAAAGAAGAATCCAAAGAAACCAGCTGGTGTGGTGAACTTGGAAATAAGGATCAGAGGACTAGTGCGGCGAGCTTCTGAGCTGGTAACTTCATCAAAGGAAGGAGACAATTAAGAAGAGGAAACAAGAGAGGAAGACTCCAGTCCAAAGGAATCTGATGATGAATATGACTATGATGAGGAGAATTATCCTCCTGCTGATGAAAAATACAAACAGCTGGAGGATCGTTTGAATGCAATGGAAATCCAGAAGGTACCAGGTCTGGATTTTAAAGAACTGGGTTTGGTTTCTGGGGTTATCACCCCGTAGAAGTTCAAGGTTCTGGTGTTCGTAAAATATGATGGGGTCTCATGTCCCAAGATGCATCTTCGATCTTATGTGAGGAAGATTCAGCCTCACACTACAGATAAAGACTTATGAGTCCACTTCTTTTAGGACAGTCTATCTGAGACTCATCTAGAATGGTTCTATCAGCTAGAGGGGACCAATATTCGTAATTGGGAAGACCCGACCGCTGCTTTCTACAAGCAGTATCAATATAATGCAGACCTTGCTCCCACCCGTACACAACTCCAAAGTATGTCTATGGGTTCGAGCTAGGGTTTTAAAGACTATGCTCAGAAGTGGAGGGAATTAGCAGGAAGAGTCCACCCCCCCCCCCCCCCTGTCTGATAGGGAGTTAGTGGATATGTTTTTGGGTACCCTATCTGGTCCATTTTCAATCATCTGATTGGAAGCTCCTCAGTTGGCTTTATTGAGTTTATTTTGACAGGAGAAAGAGTGGAAGTTGGGATTAGAAGTGGCAAGATTCAGAAGGATGCCTCGTCAAGTGCAGGAAAGAGACCTTTCATAGAAAAAAAGAGGTCAATGTTGTTTACAATTAACGAAATCAGGGAAAAACCGAGCACCATCCAACGGTAGGGGCTGTTATGATATCCAAGCCCACAGCTACCAATAGCGGAACAACCAGTCTAGAGCAGAAAGGCCTATGAGATAGTTTACCCGGATTAATATGACTTAGTCTCAAGTTTTGCCACACTTATTGAAGTCCAATCTGGTAACTTTAAGGGAAGCTCCCAAGAATCCCAACACCGCATCTCCTCGATACAACCCAAATGCTCGTTGTGCTTACCATTCAGAAAGTCCGGGCCATGATACCAACAAATGTTGGGCTTTGAAAAACAAAGTACAAGACCTTATTGAAGCAAAGGAGATTGAATTTGACGCTCCTGAAATTCCCAATATTATAACTGCTTCCATGCCCAAGCACGGTCGTGGTGTTAATGCTGTTGACAATGATGCATTTGTTACTTCTATTGAGGATCTTGTTACTCCTCTCATGACCGTTAAGTTGAACTTATTGCAAGTCGGTTTATTTCTAGGCTGTGGTGAAGATTACCACTTGTGTTCATCTCTACCGACTGGTTGTTGTTTGTTGAAAGCAGGTGTTCAGCGCCTAATGGATGATAAAGAGATTCTATTTGAAAAGAATCTCGTCACAACTGTTTCTTGTAAGTATGTTTCAATCATAACCGTTTCCGCCAATCCTCCCAGGGTCTCCACCAAAAGACCCGTCAGAATTACATCTGCTCCAAAGTTAGCTCCTCTGATCATTACTATGCCAGGGCCAATCCCATACTCCTCGGACAAGGCTGTTCCTTGGAACTATGGGGCTGACGTATATTACCACGGCGTTAAGCAAGACTCGTTGGCTGCTGAAGACCAAGTCTATGAAAATAATGATCCCAACATTGGCAACATCGTTGGGACCAACAAAATAACAAGAAGTGGAAGAGCGTTCTCCACTGAGATTTCTCCTCCAAAAGCCGTTACTATTCCTGTGATTATTCCTACTGTTGTTCCTGCTGATACTACCACCGTAATTCATGTGGTTACCCCTGTTGCCACCCCTATCACCGAGTCGGCCGAGACTCGGGGCAAAGACATATTGATTGATCCTGTCCAGACGAAGGCGTATTCAGAATCTATTCTAGAGGCTTCCAAGAAGGAAATGGAAGAAATCTTAAAGATAATAAAAAAGAGCGACTACAATGTGGTCGAACAGCTGGGGAAGACCCTTTCTAAGATTTATATGTTATCCTTACTATTGTGTTCTGAAGCTCATGCAAAAGCTTTGGTTAAATTCCTTAAGATCGCCCATGTGCCACAAGAAACCTCCGCTGACCAATTTGAAGATTGTGTGGCCAGTTTAACAGCTGATAACGGTTTGGGTTTTTCTGATGCTAACCTGAAACCCAGAGGAAGAAAACACAATGTTGCGTTACATGTCTCCATTGAATGCAGGGGCACTACTTTGGCCCATTTTCTAGTAGATACTGGTTTATCGTTGAACGTGTTGCCCAAGAAGGCTCTGGACAGATTAGACTGTGAGAGTTTGACCCTGAAGCCCAACAACATTGTAGTGAGGGCCTTCGATGATTTGAAAATAATGGTGCACAGGGAGGTGGACATCCTCGTCAAAGTTGGTTCTCAGACCTTTGACTCCATCTTCTACGTGATGGATATCATACCATCTTATTCTTGTTTGTTGGGTCACCCTTGGATCCATGGGGCTGGAGCTGTTACTTCCACTCTGCATCAGATGTTGAAGTACCCAGTGAAAGGAAAGATTGTCACGTGCATGGTGAAGAGGAGTACATGGCAAGCCACCTGAACTCTTTTAGGTATGTGGAAATGGATGACAAGTTCATCGAGACTCCTTGCCAGAACTTCAAAGAGGTTCCCCAGACCATGGCTGCAACTGAGACTGTTACCAATCCGATGAAGATCAACATACCTCCCTTGAAAATTGCTTCTCTCAAGGAAGCCAAAGCAGTTATTGAAGAAGGTGGGTGTACCATTTGAGGCCAACTCCCTGAGATTCCATACAAATTTGATAAGTTTGGCTTGGGTTTCTCTTCAGGGCTCAAAGGGATATTTGTAGTGCTCATGCTGGAGGACCTCCCCTACGTATCAGCAACCATGGGGTCAACGCTTTAAAAGACAGTGATGGTGACTATGACATGGATAGCTGGATCTTCCCTACTACCAACGGTGGACCCAGTAACTGGACAGCTAAAGACTTTGTACCAATTACTTTTATTCAGAAGTAATTATCCTTTTGTTTTCGGATATGTAATAATTAAACAATATAAACTATATGGTCATGTGTCTTACCCGGGGCACAATGGTTTAAATTCTGAAAAAAAATATGGAAGGATTCAGTTACCTCTTGAAAAATATTGGTGACCTCATTTTATTTTTATTTTTGATTTTACTATTTTTCACAAATTTTGGTTTATTTTGCTTATTTCTTTATATTTTAAAAATAGTTTCTGACTTTGAAAAATTCTAAAGAAATTTGTCAACACTTGTTGACTCATGTTCGACTTCTGATATTTTTTTTAGGATTTTTATTTGGTGTTTTAATACATGTTGTGTATTTTACCAATTATTTACTTTTTAAATCATTTAAAATTTGTTTTACATTAAATTTATTTTATTATATTTTGATTGGTCCTGATTTGGAGACACTTGAGTGTTTTTTTTGTACAAGTTCCTCAACCTCATTGGATCTTGGGTGTTAATAGGTTGAAAAACCAAATCCACCAAAATAGATGAACGATGTTGATGAAATTCAAAACCTTAATTTCACCTGATACATTGGTTATACTATCATTCCCCTCCTTCTTCATCTTATCCCTTTCTTGTTTTTACTTGTGCTACATGTTTCTTGGAGATTGATCTACATATCAATTCTCTAACATGTTTGATACATAGATTTCTATTGAACGACCTCAAAATAGGCGTGGCTTATACATAAGTGCATAACCCTCTCAATTTTCAATATTTTGAGTTGGTTATTTTTTCTATGGGTTCTTATCATCATCTATCACAACTTCTCTTCACATGACAAGATCCAATTGTGCAAGAAAAATCATCAAAAGTTGAAAGGGCTTCCAAAACATTTTGACACTCTCTGAGCTAGAGTTTTATGACATCCAAGTACCATATCTTGCTCATTTTTTGAGATTTTTGATTTATTCCAAAGCCATGATTCTCTTTAAAGTGTCCTTAATAAGTTCGCTTCAAGGGTTTAAGGCTAATTTTGAATGGAAGATCATTAATGATTGAGAAAGATTACAAGTCCTTTGGGAAAGCTATCAAAATCTCTTGTGTGACTTCAAAGGAGCAGAACTTGGTCAATTTTTATCTCCTTGAGCTCATCCTTTTTCTACAATAGTCTTTGGGATGTCTACTACAACTTTGTTTCAATATGCAAGACTTGAAAATGCTTGGAAAGTTGTTTAATAATTGAAAAGATTATAGGTCTTTTGTGAATTTCCCCAAAATTATTCATCATCTTCCAAAGACTACAACTCTTTCAATTTTTATGATTTTTGAGTGATCTCAATTCCACAATTCAGTTCAAAGGGTTTACTTCATTTCATCTTCAAGGATCAAAATCAAATTTTGAGTGGAAGGGTATGTAATTTTGAAGAACATTATAGGTCATTTTAAGGTTCCATATTGTTTACCTCTGGTTTTGGTAAACAACACTGGTCTCTTAACAAAAAGTTTACTGGCGAGATCGACCAAGGAATCTCAGTACAGAGCTTCAGTTTTCGAGTGTTTTCACAAAGTATTTTCAAAAGGATTTCGTTCGACTAGCGCCAAACGAGTTTATAAGCAATAAAGCAAGACTTGTAAAATAGAACAAAAGGTGTTTTAAACTGTAGATATAAATAATATGACATAAAAATAGTTGAAAATAAGTTGATTCAAATGCATATTACCCTAGCTTGACTTATTTCGCTCGTTCGTTTGGGTACTCTGAGTGACTAGCATACAAGAATGTGAAAGTTTGAACCTTTCACACTATGCACTTAGTGCTTTATTTATAATAGACAAAACAAACTACTTTCTAGGGGACTCCACTTCTTTGTACACCACGTGTATCTTGTAACTCCTATCCACGATCCCACATTCTCCATTCGTACTCTCGAACCCATGTTCTTCAAGTTTCTCTCCAAAATGCTTCACTTGCTTGATGGATCTTTTGGGCCCTTTTGACGTTTCTAGGCTCAATGGCTTATGAATTCCTCCATGGTTGACTGCTCCTATTTTCAGGCCCAATCGCTTATTTATAGAATCTCTCTAGGTCGACTACATCAATAGTCGAACACTTTGTAGAATCTCTCTAGGTCCTAGGTCGACTATATCAGTAATCATGTCACATAAACCATTTTTCTAATAAAACCTTTTTGGTCCTTTTCTTTGGTTTGGATTTTATTCCTTGTTGAAAATCCCAACCAACACATATTTAGAATTTTTCTAAGTGTCAAATACCCGTGTGTTTTTCCTGATTACAAACTTGAATAACTTTTTGCTCAAGCATCCAAATGCTACCTTTCTTGGAACATTGTGAATTTTGTTGTGAGATCTTTCCATTTCAAAAAGAATGAGATCATAAATCCTCTTGAGGTGCTTGCCTCGTGTTTTTGGAGTGAGCACAAAGAATGAGATCTTTTTTTTCTTTTTTTTTTCTAGAAAAACTTTCGATCATCCTCATGGCCACTTCAAGCCAACTTATTGAACACATTTAAACACCTAATGAGATTTAACTAGTCTCCCATATGGATGATTTCTTTGTTGACGTCCAAAATACTTTCATTTTGGAACCGACGCCATCACGAAACCTTTCAAATTTTTGTTCCCAAGTGTTGATCCCATTCATTTGTAAGCAAACCGCTTACGCTCTTTTAGGGCCTATTCCTGATGAAATCATAGCACCTAAACAACTGGAAGGTTGTTTCCCCACTCATAGGGTCACAAAACCTCCTATTAACAAAGATTGCCCCATAAATTTCTCACACATTTACTGAACTTCTAAGGTTTTCCGTTCTGCTCCTGCTATCAACCAAGATTATATTGCATGGTTGAACAAAGTTGATAAAGTTAAAGGTGACGTTTGGAAAGCTCAAGGAATTTTTGATTTGATTCATCTTTCAAGGGTTGGCCCCGGTTATTTCAATTACATGCTGATTTCTACACTTTACTTCTGGAAAGGCTCCACAAACACCTTCCATTTTGCGACTGGTGTAACGCCCGTAATTTAATTAATTATTCAATTAAATTAATTTTTTTGGAATATTTGTGAGGTTGTGTTATAATTAAATTGGATTTATTATATTAAGTGGAGAAATAATATTAGGGATATAATATTATGTAGTGAAATAATATTAGAAGTGTAATTTTATTAAGGTGGGCTTAATTTGAGATAGTAGATGTAATAAGGGGGTGTAAGTTTGGAGCCCACTAAGGAATAATAGAATATTAGGTTATTTTATTATTTGTTGTTAGAATAGAAGAAAGAACAGTAGAAGGAAAAATAAGGATTGTGAAGAACGTGAAACTGCTGGAAAAAGTGGAAAACGACAAGAACAAAGATTCAACCCAGAAATTGTAGAGCGACCTTCAATCTAAGGTAAGGGTGGGGTTCTGACTTTATAATTGGGTTCATGATGTTTGATATGTGGGGTTAGAGGATTGTTGTTTTGTTCTTGAATTGGATATGTATATGATGATGTATGATGAAGATTTGATGAATTTTAGAAGAATAATGATGTTATGATGTTGTGTAATCGATGTATTAATGTAGGATAATGTTAGGTGATGATTTATCATGATTATAATAAGTTTTGTAAGGTTAAGAATATGATACCCGTAGTGAAAATTCAGAGGAAATTGCAGAATTATACAGGAGGAACCAAGATGTGTCGACCTCAAGCTTGATGCGTTGATAGATGGGTGATGTTAGACTCAGGATGAGTCAATACAAGAAGGGCTTGCATCGATACATGATAGTTGCAAGACTCAGGATGAGTCAACCAGTGAGAAGCATGTGTCGATACATGCTGTGATTTAAGCCAGGATGAGTCGATCCATAGGGTTTTGTGTCGACTCATGTTGTACAGGTGAAGCAGTTTGCGTCGATCCAAGGAGTTTTGTGTCGATACATAATGTTTGATTTTTGACAGATTCAGTTTTAAATTGTTGTAACTTGAGTTTTAGGATGCTCTTTGAGGTGCCGTTCGAAGCGTTGAATAGCTAACGCGATGAACTTTATTCTAGGTGATTAAATGATGAATAATAAGTGTAATCCTAGTAACTAATTTAGGATTTAGGATTAATTCTCGTGATTGGTCGTTGTGCTGATGTTTTGGACAGAATGATGAACATGAGATGTGTAGAGGCTGCTGTCATAATTTTGACAGTGGGATTAGCGACAGTAAAAATGTAAAATCGCAGAATAATAGTATGGATTACTGTATTATTGATATACAACTGATTTATTAATGAGATGTGGTTATTAAAGTTGTGTTTGACAATTATGATGAACAAATGACGTTTGATAAATAAATGATGTTCAATAAATTATTTTGAGATGTTTATGAGATGCTGTGATTGAGATGTTTTGAGATGATTGAGATGTTGTTATTTTGAGATGTTTATGAGATGTTGCGATTGAGATGTTTTGAGATGTATTTTGAGATGTTGTTAACTGAGTGTTGTTATTACATTCATGATGAGTCGTATACATTGCATTTTTTAGATGGAGCTTATGCTCGTTGAGATGGCCTGGATTGGCAAATTTTGAGATGAAGGCTATGCCTTGTTGATGCCTCTATTAATTGGCAGATTTTTGAGATGGGAGTTCTGCTCCAATGGTACCACATGCATTTGCATAGTTTTGAGTCGCATTATATGATTGAATAATGAAGTGTATTTAATGTTGATGAATGAGTATATATGTTGTAATTATTGTTGATTATGAGATGAGAAGTGGTGATATTAGTGATCTAATTTAATATATTAATTATCATGCGCTTTATTATATTGTTAGATATCTCATCCCTTCTGTTTGAATGTTTCCCTTATGTTGGTAACGTGTAGGTAATCGCGAGTGAAGGCTGTAAACCTTTAATAGTTAGAGTCGGTGTCATTGCTCTGATATGTAACACTCGGGGGGATGAACGCTTGCTGAGTTTTTATTATTGATTTTCAGTTGTTGAGTTTTGAATTGATTGTTATTAAATATGAGATGTTTCATAGTTGCTGTTTTGTTTAAAGATGTTATTGAAGAATTCTGTTGCGTAGTTGTTGAATTATTTTATTAAAGATGCTATATTGATGGTTCATCTGATGTTTTATTAAAAGTGTTATATATCCATGATGAATGCAATGAATTTGTTAGAAGAATTTGTGACGTCCCGATTCATTTGTATGATTGAAATTTTATAACTCTAATTTATTTTGCATAATTTGCCGGGGTAGAATTGGGGTGTTACAAATTTGGTATCAAAGTAAAAGGTTGGTCCGACCTTATTGTCGAGTCGTAGTTGTCTAACAATTGAGTATTATTATTTGAGTTCTAATCGTCGTTCGTGTTGTAGTGATAAGTTGAGATGGCTGGAAGGAATGATGCTGCACTTGCTGCTGCTTTAGAAGCAATGGCTCATGCGATGGAAAATCAGTTGAATGCTGACGGGAATGTTGGATCTCGTAGCTTGGCGACTTTCCAGAGAGAGAATCCACCTACGTTCAAGGGAAAATATGATCCAAACGGAGCTTTGGAGTGGTTGAAAGAGATTGAGAGGATCTTTCGCATGATGGATTGCAATCCAGCACAGAAGGTTCGTTATGGGACTCATATGCTAGTAGTCGAGGCTGATGACTGGTGGCTAGAGACTTGCCAAAAGGTAGAAGTTGCAGGTGAGAATGTCACTTGCGCTGTGTTCCGTATGGAGTTTTTGAGAAAGTATTTTCCTGAAGATGTCCGTGGTAAGAAGGAAATTGAGTTCCTTGAGTTGAAGCAAGGAAGTAAGTATGTTGTTGAGTATGCTGCCAAGTTTGCTGAGTTGGCTAAGTTTTATCCGCATTACGCTGAGGAAAATGCTGAATTTTCAAAGTGTATTAAGTTTGAGAATGGGTTGCGCCCGGAGATTAAGAAAGCAGTTGGATATCAGAAAATCCGTGTCTTTGCTGATTTGGTTGATAGCTGCAGGATTTTTGAGGAAGACAATAATGCTCATTACAAGATTATTAGTGAGAAGAGGGGTAAGCACCCGCAGAATCGTGGTAAACCTTATGATGCCCCAGCTGGTAAGGGTAAGCAGAGAGTTGCTCATGGTCAGAGGACTAGTGGGGGAGATGCTTCTACTGGTGTGATTTGCTTTAAGTGTGGGAAACCTGGGCACAAGAGTAATGTGTGCACTACTGAAGTGAAGAGGTGTTTCCGTTGTGGCAAGAATGGACATGTTGTAGATGAGTGTGAGCACAAGAGTGTGGTTTGTTTCAACTGTAAAGAAGAAGGGCACATTGGTAGTCAGTGTCCAAAACCGAAGAGGGCTCAGTCAAGTGGTAAAGTGTTTGCCTTGGTTGAGGATCAGACAGCTGCTGAGGATGGACTTATTAGAGGTACATGTTTAATTAATAGTACTCCTTTAATTACTATTATTAATAATGGTACTACGCATTGTTTTATTGCTGCTGATTGTGTTGAAAGATTAGGTCTTGTGTTGTCTTCTCTGGATGGAGAAATGGTCGTCGATACTCCAGCCAAGGGATCAGTGACTACTTCTTTTGTGTGTGCTAAGTGTCCCTTGTCGATCTTTGACAGAGACTTTGTTGTTGATTTGGTTTGTTTACCGTTAAGAGGTTTGGATGTGATTTTGGGCATGAACTGGTTAGAGCATAACTGTGTTCATGTTAACTGTTATGACAAGTTGGTGGAGTTTTCTACTCCTGAGGAAGAGGAAGATGGTTTATTGTCTGCTAGACAGTTGAGAAAGTTGATGCAAGAGGAAGAGGCACAGATGTTTTCGTCGATGGTGTCGCTATCAATAGGGACTCAAGCTATAATTGAGGAATTGCAGGCGGTGTGTGAATTTCCTGAAGTTTTCCCCGACGAGACTCCTGATGTACCGCCAGAGAGGGAAAATGAATTTGCAATTGATCTTGTACCTAGTACCAGACCTGTGTCTATGGCACCATACAGGATGTCTGCATATGAGTTGTTAGAGTTGAAGAAGAAATTGGAAGAGTTACTTGAGAAGAGGTTTGAAAGACCAAGTGTATCGCTGTGGGGAGCTCAAGTGTTGTTAGTGAAGAAGAAAGATGGAAGTATGAGGTTTTGTGTTGATTATAGATAGCTGAACAAGGTGACGATTAAGAACAAGTATCCGCTTCCAAGAATAGATGACTTGATGGACCAATTAGTGGATGCTCGTGTGTTTAGTAAGATTGATCTGAGGTCGGGTTATCATCAGATTAAAGTGAAGGATGAAGATATTCAGAAGACGGCTTTCAGAATGCGTTATGGGCATTACGAGTATTTAGTGATGCCTTTCGGTGTTACAAATGCGCCAGGAGTATTCATGGAATATATGAATCGTATATTTCATACTTATTTGGATCGGTTCGTAGTGGTGTTTATTAATGATATTTTGATTTACTCTAAGTCAGAAGAAGAGCGTGCTGAACACTTGAGAGTAGTATTGCAGATTTTGAAAGAGAAGAAGTTGTATGCAAAGCTATCCAAGTGTGAATTCTGGCTGAAAGAGGTTAGTTTTCTTGGTCATGTGATTTCAGGTAGTGGCATTGTTGTAGATCCATCGAAGGTTGATGCTGTGTTGCAATGGGAAACTCCAAAGTCAGCTACTGAGATTAGAAGCTTTTTGGGATTAGCTGGTTATTATAGAAGGTTTATTGAAGGGTTTTCTAAGTTGTCACTTCCGTTGACTAAGTTGACTTGTAAAGGTAGAGCTTTTGTTTGGGATTTTCAATGCAAAGAAAGTTTTACGGAATTGAAGAAGAGGTTGACGTCGACTCCGATTTTGACGTTGCCTAATCCAAGAGAGCCTTTTGTGGTGTATTGTGATGCTTATAAGATGGGTTTAGGAGGTGTACTTATGCAGAATGGTAAGGTAGTTGCTTATGCATCGAGGCAGTTAAGGACTCATGAGAAGAACTATCCTGCGCATGATTTAGAGCTTGTTGTCGTGGTCTTTGTGTTGAAGATTTGGAGGCATTATCTTTATGGTTCTAGATTTGAAGTGTTTAGTAACCATAAGAGCTTAAAGTATTTATTTGATCAGAAGGAGTTGAATATGAGGCAACGAAGATGGTTGGAATTGTTAAAGGATTATGATTTCGGTTTGAATTATCATCCAGGAAAGGCGAATGTGGTAGCTGATGCGTTGAGTCGAAAGACTTTACATATGTCAGCAATGATGATTAAAGAGTTGGAATTGATTGAGCAGTTCAGAGATATGAGCTTAGTTTGCGAGGTTACTCCGCAAAGTGTTATGTTGGGTATGTTGAAGATTAATAATGAATTTTTAGACAGTATCAAAGAAGCTCAGAAGTTGGATGTGAAACTAGTAGGTTTGATGGTTGGGATTGATCAATCTGAGAATAGTGATTTTAAGCTAGATGAGCAAGGTGTGTTGAGGTTTCGTAGTCGGATTTGTATTCCTGATGATGCTGAGATAAAGAAAGTGATACTTGAAGAGAGTCATAAAAGTAAGTTGAGTATTCATCCAGGAGCTACAAATATGTACCAAGATTTGAAAGGTTTGTTTTGGTGGCCTGGGATGAAGAGTGATGTGGCTCGATTTGTGTATGCATGTTTGACTTGCCAGAAGTCGAAAGTTGAACATCAGAAGCCTGCATGATTGATGGAACCGTTGGAAGTTCCAGAATGGAAATGGGATAGCATTTCAATGGACTTCGTGACGGGATTACCTAATACTTTGAGAGGACATGATTCAATTTGGGTGATTTTTGATAGGATTACGAAGTCAGCTCATTTTATTCCTATTAACATCAGTTTTCCAGTGTCGAAGTTGGCTGAGATTTATATCGGTGTGATTGTGAAGCTGTACGGTGTTCCTTCGTGCATTGTGTCAGATAGAGATCCAAGATTTACTTCTGATTTTTGGAAGAGTTTGCAAGAAGCGTTGGGTTCTAAGTTGAGGTTGAGTTCAACGTATCATCCTCAGACAGATGGTCAGACTGAACGGACGATTCAATCTTTAGAAGACTTGTTGAGAGCATGTGTTCTTGAGCAGGGAGGTTTGTAGGATACTTATCTTCCGTTGATAGAGTTCACTTATAATAATAGTTACCATTCCAGTATTGGGATGGCACCTTTTGAAGCGTTGTATGGTCGGAGATGTAGAACTCTGTTATGTTGGCATGAATCTGGTGAAAGTGTAGTACTTGGACCTGAACTTGTTCGTGAGACTACTGAGAAGGTGAAGTTAATTCGAGAAAAGATGAAAGCTCCACAGAGTAGACAGAAGAGTTATCATGACAAGCAAAGGAAGGATTTAGAATTTCAAGCCGGTGATCATGTGTTTTTGAGAGTTACACCTGTGACTGGTGTTGGGAGAGCATTGAAGTCTAAGAAGCTCACTTCTCGTTTTATTGGACCGTATCAGATTTCAGAGAAAGTGGGGAATATTTCTTATAGAGTGGCTTTACTGCCTAATCTTTCGAATTTTCATGATGTGTTTCATGTGTCGCAACTTCGGAAGTATATTTCAGATCCATCTCATGTGATTCATATGGATGATGTGCAAGTACGCGATAATCTTACGGTGGAGACGATGCCTGTACGGATCTCGGATCGTGAAGTGAAGACTCTGAGGGGAAAAGAGATTGCCTTAGTTAAAGTGGTTTGGCTAGGAGATGCTGGTGAAAGCATGACTTGGGAGTTGGAGAGCAAGATGCGAGACTCCTATCCTGAATTGTTTGTTTGAGGTAAATTTTCGAGGACGAAAATATTCTAAGTGGGGGAGAGTTGTAACACCCGTAATTTAATTAATTATTCAATTAAATTATTATTTTTGGAATATTTGTGAGGTTGTGTTATAATTAAATTGGATTTATTATATTAAATGGAGAAATAATATTAGGGATATAATATTATATAGTGAAATAATATTAGAAGTGTAATATTATTAAGGTGGGCTTAATTTGAGATAATAGATGTAATAAGGGGGTGTAAGTTTGGATCCCACTAAGGAATAATAGAATATTAGGTTATTTTATTATTTGTTGTTAGAATAGAAGAAAGAACAGTAGAAGGAAAAATAAGGATTGTGAAGAACGTGAAGCTGCTGGAAAAAGTGGAAAACGACAAGAACAAAGATTCAACCCGGAAATTATAGAGCGACCTTCAATCCAAGGTAAGGGTGGGGTTCTAACTTTATAATTGGGTTCATGATGTTTGATATGTGGGGTTAGAGGATTGATGTTTTGTTCTTGAATTGGATATGTATATGATGATGTATGATGAATATTTGATGAATTTTAGAAGAATAATGATGTTATGATGCTGTGTAATCGATGTAGTAATGTAGGATAATGTTAGGTGATGATTTATCATGATTATAATAAGGTTTGTAAGGTTAAGAATATGATTCCCGTAGTGAAAATACAGAGGAAATCGCAGAATTATGCAGGAGGAACCAGGATGTGTCGACCTCAAGCTTGATGCGTCGATACATGGGTGATGTTAGACTCAGGATGAGTCGATACAAGAAGGGCTTGCATCGATACATGATAGTTGCAAGACTCAGGATGAGTCGACCGGTGAGAAGCATGTGTCGATACATGCTGTGATTTAAGCTAGGATGAGTCGATCCATATGGTTTTGTGTCGACTCATGTTGTACAGGTGAAGCAGTTTGCGTCGATCCAAGGAGTTTTGTGCCGATACATAATGTCTGATTTTTGACAGATTTAGTTCTAATTGCTGTAACTTGAGTTTTAGGATGCTGTTTGAGGTGTCGTTCGAAGCGTTGAATAGCTAACGCGATGAGCTTTATTCTAGGTGATTAAATGATGAATAAGAAGTGTAATCCTAGTAACTAATTTGGGATTTAGGATTAATTCCCGTGATTGGTCGTTGTGCTGATGTTTTGGATAGAATGATGAACATGAGATGTGTAGAGGCTGCTGTCAGAATTTTGACAGTGGGATTAGCGACAGTAAAAATGTAAAATCGCAGAAAATAGTATGGATTATTGTATTATTGATATACAACTTAGTTATTAATGAGATGTGGTTATTAAAGTTGTGTTTGATAATTATGATGAACAAATGACGTTTGATAAATAAATGATGTTCAATAAATTATTTTGAGATGTTTATGAGATGCTGTGATTGAGATGTTTTGAGATGATTGAGATGTTGTTATTTTGAGATGTTTATGAGATTCTGTGATTGAGATGTTTTGAGATGTATTTTGAGATGTTGTTAACTGAGTGTTGTTATTACATTCATGATGAGTTGCATACATTGCATTTTTGAGATGGAGCTTATGCTCTTTGAGATGGCCTGGATTGGCAAATTTTGAGATGAAGGCTATGCCATTTTGATGCCTCTATTAATTGGCAGATTTTTGAGATGGGAGTTCTGCTCCAATGGTACCACATGCATTTGCATAGTTTTGAGTCACATTATATGATTGAATAATGAAGTGTATTTGATATTGATGAATGAGTATATATGCTATAATTATTGTTGATTATGAGATGAGAAGTGGTGATATTAGTGATCTAATTTAATATATTAATTATCATGCGCTTTATTATATTGTTAGATATCTCACCCCTTCTGTTTGAATGTTGCCCTTATGTTGGTAACATGCAGGTAATCGCGAGTGAAGGCTGTATACCTTTAATAGTTCGAGTCGGTGTCATTGCTCTGATATGTAACACTCGGGGGGATGAACGCTTGCTGATTTTTGATTGTTGATTTTCAGTTGTTGAGTTTTGAATTGATTGTTATTAAATATGAGATGTTTCGTAGTTGCTGTTTTGTTTAAAGATGTTATTGAAGAATTCCGCTGCGTAGTTGTTGAATTATTTTATTAAAGATGCTATATTGATGGTTCATCCGATGTTTTATTAAAAGTGTTATATATCCATGATGAATGCAATGAATTTGTTAGAAGAATTTGTGACGTCCCGATTCATTTGTATGATTGAAATTTTATAACTCTGATTTATTTTGCATAATTTACCGGGGTAGAATTGGGGTGTTCCAAGTGGTATGCTTACCCCTACCTTATTCAACGTTGCGGCCATTACTAGCCTTTGTCCCACAGGTGAAGTTTTTCTTCCTACCGAAGCCGACGAAAATGTCATCCCTTTTGAAAAGGACATTGTTGGCTTCACCAAATATATGGAGCATTTTCACGCTAAAGATGTAGAAACTATGTCTGACGAAGAGCATATCGCTTTCTTGGCTTTGGGGATTTCCAAGTATGTCTTTTGCAGTCAATCTTTGAAGGTAGCCAAACGGTTTATTGCATTAGCTCACCGCCTCTATCTAGGCCAAGACATATGCCTGAGCGAACTTATTTTGGGGTTGCTCTATGAATCACTTAGCGTGGGGGTCAATCATATGACCTTACTCTCTCCTACTGCCAACTATCTTCTTGCTTAGCCTTTTTGGCTGCTTCAATTGTGGTTAATTGCCACTTTTGCGAGACAACTCAAACTGCGGCTTTCTGAAGCAAAAGAAACTTCATTCGCTCAGCGTGCCAATGAAAGCCTTTATCTTGCTGCAATGACACCTTTCAACAATGACATGACTCGAGAGGATTCTCTTGAAAAATACATGAAATTTTTCTTTAGGTGCACTTCTTTTCATCCAAGCATGCCCCCTTTGCTTCCAGACGACATGGTCCTGAGTGGTCTACTCGACCATTTCCTCCTGTCGACCATACGCAACTCCCTGAATCCAAAGCCATTAGATAAGCTTTCTTAACCCCTAAGCTTATTACATAGAGGGTGGGAGCTAATGATGGTGTAACACGTCTATGTTATCATCCTAACTTGGTGGCTACACAATTTGGTTTATGCCAACCTCTGCCCTGTAGTTTTTATAAACCCTCTGATGAGATGTGTCCCTAGTCCACTAGCTATAGTGAGGATGAATGTGCTCGACGTCTCCAACATTTTGTTGTTGATATCCCCACTATGACTCATGTCGCCTTCAAACCCCTCTTCTATACCACTAAGGAGTTCTATGATTGGTGAATTGTGTAATTCGTGCAAAGTAATGGTACTCTCAAGTGTTTCAAGGCTCAACTGAACCATGCTTTTGAAGCTATGCAACAAAAGTTTAGGAAAGGTATGGCTTACTATTTGGAATAGCATTCACCTTCTTGTTCGCCTTCTCGCTTATTTATGTTTTGACTTCTAACTCTTTGTCTTATGTTATTTCCTCATTTAGTGGTCGAACACAAGAAATGCGCCAGGGAAGCTATTAATGGTGCGACTGTCTCACCTTCCACTAATGAAGTTCTTGAAACTTCTTCTCAGGTAATTTCCTGACCTTATGGCTCATATATTGATCACATTCCTCCTCTAACGTAACGATTATGTTAAGTTACTCGTAGGTCCCTGAAGCCAACATTGTCATCCCTTTTGAGCCATCTAAAAAAACAAAAATGCTCTATTGGCCAAGAGAAACGAGTTTTCGATGTGTCTTTTCCTGTTCTTCCCAAAAAACAAAAAAAAGTCTAGGTTGACTCGTTCCGAGGTTGCCTCAAAGAAGACCGGTCCTATTGATGTGCCTCCTACATTGGTGGCAAGAGAAAACATCTTCCAGCCTGCACCAAATCGACCAAAGAGTAATAACTATAGTTCTAAGGGGGACCATCAGGTACTTTATTTTCCCAAAGACTTATATTTTAGAAACTTCGCCCTTTTTATAACTTTGCTCTCGTTTTCCTTCACTATTTCAGCGACCAACAACTAAACCAACAAAGCGCCTCACCAAAATTGTCCTTAAGTCTTCTAAGCCCAAAATAACCTTCAACTATGGTCTTGTCTAATAATAAACCTTCAGGGAGAGACCTCAATTCTCTTGTCCATCAGGATGCTTCTGAATATTCTCCTAATAGTGAAGGAGTGGAAGATGAAGAAAATAGAGAAAGTCTAGGTGAGGATGTAGGAGATGGCGGCCTGAAGGGTTCTAAACACACTGATGCTGATAATGTCGCCAGAACTACTGACACTAATCCCTCCCAAGCAAGATAACTAACTCCTCAAGGAAATGTCTCTTTTGGCACCAGTTCAAATCCTCCCAACGTGATTCCTATAGCTACCCCCATGTTTCCCCCAACAAATTGATTCTCTGAGGCAAAATAGCCCCTTTGAGTACTTGAAATTCTTTATGAATTCTAGGAACCGTTCAACTAATAGTGGTTCCAGTACTTCTACTACATCAGGAAGCAACTCTTCCCTTAGGACTCAAGAATAAATTCTTGGTCGTCTCAAAGTTATGCTTTTCCATGTTGACCTGATTAGTCACTTGGAGGCGTACCCTTCTGATGGTGCCAAAATCAAAGATTTGTTGAAGAAGGTTGATGTTCAAACCGCTTCTCCTTCGATGGTCAAGTTTGTGGATAAAACGTTTACCTTCCTTAACCAGCTTTAGGTCGACCTGGTCAAAAAGAAAGAACTCCAGCAGAAACGTCTTCCTAAGGAGAAAGAGCGTACCATTGAGTTGGCCTTCGTGAACTCTTTTATGGTCGCTACTGAAGAATTGAAGAAAACTCTTGATAAAGAGAAATTAAACTTCAACACTAGGGCCACCAATATTTCCCAATGGCAACAACATATTTTGGTACTGAAGAAGAAAATTGAAGGATTGGAGCGCCAAATTTGTGAGGCAGAAATCTTGCAAACCGCTGGATTTAACACGGCTGAAAAGAATCTGAATGATGAAGCTCTTATTTGGGTCGTTCATCTGGAGCGTGTCGACATGTTGGATGAAGAACCGGCTGATCTCGACACATACATTTCATTAACCAACGCTTGTTTTGCACTTGCTCAAGAGCGCTATGTGAGCCTTAAAAATAACGTGCCATTTTAATGCCTTTTGAACTTATCCTTTTCATAGTTTTTTTGTAATGTTTGATTTGTACATTAGGCCTCCTTATGGCCTTTTCATTATGCAATTAATTTCAACTTTTATTTATTACTATTTCTTGCAACACATGCCTATACCTTTTTAAGTATTTTCCATTTACTCGTAGTACTCGACCTTTTGGTGTAAGCTCTTAAACCTCATATGCATTGTTGGAAAAAACTTGTAGCACTCAAAATGGTCCCTCTCAATTTGGTGACCATTTCCCTAGGACTCTATCCCTTATATCAATGGGAAACATCACTTTCCAAACCATATCTCTAGAGACGAACACTTTCGCGTTCACCCTTCTGTTATAGGCCATCGCTACTTGTTCTTTCTGCCTGAACAAAGTATATAATACTGCTAGCCTACGCTCTTCATCCTCTACCAATGTATCATACATCATTCCCAGTAATACTCAGTAGGAATATTTGATTGCCTTTGCACTCTTACTGATTGTAGATGAATCTCCAAAGGCAACACCGCTTTGTATCCATAAACTAAGTTGAAAGGTGTTGTGTTAGTTGACTCCTTTGGTGAGTTTCGACAAGCACACAATGCTTGGCTCAGAGTTGTATGCCAACTTCTAGGCTTTTGGCCAACATGCCTCTTGATTAAAATTATAATAACTTTATTTGCTGCTTCGATCTGCCCATTTGTTTGGGCGTAATAAGGTGTTGATGTCGATAGTTTGAACCCCACTTCTGCAGCGAACTCAGTTACTTTTCACCCTATGAAAACTGTTCCTTGGTCGATCATTATAGTCTATGGTATCCCAAACCTATGTATGATTTGATTTTGAATAAAGTTCATTACTTCTTCTTGATCTACTTTAACCAAAGCAGCCGCCTCTACTCATTTTGAAAAATAATCAATACCGACCAAGATGTACATATGGCCTTTCGATGAGGAAGGTTTAATTTCTCCTATAATATCCAAAGCTGATCCCCTAAAAGGCCAAGTTTTGATGACATAATGTAATTCGCTAGCTGGAACATGTTGAATTCCAAAATGTTTTTGGCATTCTTGGCAGTTTTCGGCAAACTCAATGCAATTTTTTAACATGGTCGGCCAATATACTCTTGTTCGACATGACAACCATTTCATTTTTTGTCCTCCTTGATGTGTACCATAATCTCCACTATTTACTTCAGATGTTGCCACATATGCTTCTTTTTCCCCTAAGCATTTTAACAACACCCCTTCTGGCATTTTCCTGAACAATTTGTTTCCCATTAATCTGTAACTTAACGCCCTGTACTTAACTCTATGCTATGTCGACCCAACTGGATTTTTTAAGTAGTCGACTATGGGTTTCCTCTATTCATTCTCAGCTAATGCATAAATGGCAAAAAATTCTTCTACCACTTTAAAATTTCCAAAATAATCATAATTCATGAGATCAGGGATCACTTCAGCCCCCCCCCCCCCCCCCCCTAAGTTTTTGTCATTTGCGTGTTCTCAAACACCAATTTATCTTTTACCTTAGTGAATTAGTTTATGCTCTCTTTAGGTATCTTATATCCAGAAGCTAATTTGGCCATGTCGTTCGCCTCTTGGTTGTCAATATGCCTCACATGACTAATCGACACGTTATCAAATTTCTGAAGTAACGACAATGCTTTGGCCACATACATTACCAAATGATCTTTAATGCATTTGTATTCTTTGGTCAATTGTTTTACCATTAACTTTGAATCTCCTTTGATGTCAACGTCTTTGATTCCAAAGTTTAACATAATTTGAAGTCCAATTATTAAAGCTTCATAATCAGCCTCATTATTAGAGCATTCACCTTTAATCTTATAATGAAATCTAGTTGGAACTCCATCTGGTGATAAGATAAAAATATCTACCCTAGTTACTTGTTTATGTTTAGAACCATAAAAATAGAATTGCCAAGACTTAATACTTACATAGGCTTCATTGATGTCGACCACTGAATGGTCAACTATAAAGTCTGCAATAATTTTCTCTTTGACTGCCTTCAAAGGAACATATGTTAAAGAGTATTCAGTTAATGCTAGTGCCTATTTACCAATTCAACTGTGTAAAATAGGTTTAGATAACATATGCTTAATAACGTCAAAATGAGAATAAACAGAAACTTCAACTGGTATTATATAATGCTTGAGTTTAGTACATGAAAAATATAAACATAAACATAATTTTTCAATTGCATTATATCTAGTTTCAGCATCATTTAACACTCGACTGAGGTAATAAATGGATCTTTCGATCCCATTCTCATCTTCCTGGGCTAGCATGATTCCCAGTGTCAACTTTGGCGCTGCAATGTAAAGTTTCATGCCTTTGTTTCTGTCTGGGGATGCTAACATTAGAGACTTCACCAAGTAGTCTTTCAAATGATCGAATGCCTCTTGGTGTTCTTTTTCCCACTTGAACTCATACTCTTTGCCTAGTTTTAACAAAGGATAAAATGCTAGAGTTTTTTCTGCTCATGTTTAACATGAATCGTCTCCAGAAATTTATCTTTCCCAACAAAGATTGGAGCTATTTTTTCATTGTTGCCGCTTTTGTACTCAAAATCGCCTTGGTTTTGTTCTAGTTGATTTCTATACCCTTGTGTACCACAAAACTCAGAAAATCTCCTGCACGAACACAAAAAGCACATTTTAATAGATTCATTTTTAATCCATATTCCCTCATTCTAACAAAAGACTGTTAAAGGTGGTCTAGATGACCAATTCCCGGGGGCGATTTGACTATAATGTCATCAATGTACACCTGCATGAAGGTGTCTATGAAATCATGAAATATTGAGTTCATTTCTCTTTGATAAGTATCCCCAGTGTTTTTCAAACCAAAAGGCATGACTACCCACTCATATGTGCCTAGTTCCCCAGGACATCGAAACACAGTTTTATGGGTATCCTCCCCAGTGATAAAAATTGGATTGTAGCCTGAAGATCAATCCAAAGACTTAAATATTCATATCCTAAAGCCAAATCGACCAGCATTTCTGCCACATACATTGGATATTTGTCCTTTGGAGTGGATTTATTTAAATCCCTAAAATCTATGCAAATTCTTAAAGTTCCATTTTTCTTTACTACATGCACTATATTAGCTAACCATTCAACATACCTGGTTATCCTGATGAATTTGGTCTTCAACAACTGTTCGATCTCTATTTTAATTTTGGACAACACTCTTGGCACGAACCTCCTTGGAATTTGTTTGACTGGTCGCTTTCCTAGATTTATGGGTAGTCTAATTTCTACCATCTCCATTCTCAAACTAGGCATCTCGTTGTAATCCCATGCAAAGTTGTCTTTAAATTCTTTAAGAAGTTTGATTACTTGATCCTTTATCTTGTTGTCAATCTTGGTGCTGATGTATGTAATTCGCCTAATCATTCCACCACCCAGGTCGACTTACTCCAATGGATCTTGTGCTTGCATCTTCAAAATATTATCCCTTTGATCTTTGTTAAACCCCAAAGGCTCTTCTTCATATATGTAGTCAAGCCTCTGGCTTTCTGAAGCTGATGTCTGGCTTGGTTCTCCAAGCTTTTCCACCATAATGGCTTTAGGCGCCATATTTGAAACATTTCTAGCCTCTAAGGTCGAATTTATCCTGTTTTATGTCATATAGGCCAAAATCCTTGCCAGAGTATTTGACTTAGGCATCATCATGAGTTTGCTCTTTCCACCATGTGGGTTCAAACTCCTCTTTTGTAGTTGGATATGTATCCAATTTTTCTCAGTCCTAAATAAAACCATGAGTGGAGTGTAAGGTTAGAAACTTGATCGAATCAAGATGTGACTTGAACACTGCATCTTCAGAATTTCACGGAGGTATGGTAGCTAATGCTTTGTCGAAATTCTTCCTATTGACCACATTCACATCAACAGTAAAATAGTTATGGTTTGCCTTAATGTTCTCCACAATCCCATCTTGACGCCATATGGATAAGCATTGATGCAGATTTAGTGGTACCGCCCCCAATTCCATGTATCCACTCACGTCCTAGCAACAAATTATAGTTTGCTTTGGACGCAATCACCATAAACAATGTTGGCCTTGAAGTTGAGCCAACTGGAAAATTCAATTGAATCACACCTAGTATGTGACTTGTTTTTCCTTCATAGTACGACAAAATCATATAATGTGGTTTGAGGTCAGTGTTGAACTTGCAAATTCTTTACATCAATGATTGTGGCATTAAGTTCACAGCAGCACCACCATCAACGAACACTTTATTCTAAGGGAAACCATCAATTTTAGCCCTTATAAACAAAGGTTTGAGATGGTACATCATATTAGATGTAGGCTTCTCAAACATTTCCTGTTGTTCTTCCACCACCCCATTATTCATAACATAGTAGCATAGAGGTTTCTGGCCCGCTGATTCTTTGCATGTGGCTTCTTCTTCGTCCCCAGATGCTTCTGACGTGAAACCATAGTCATTAGGCATGCCCGACACAATATTATAGTGAATAATCAAGCCATCTTTTGAGCTATCTTCAAAGTCGTCAGAAAGTTCATGATCCATGTTGTCATCAAGATCTTCAACTTTTGGTGACGATGGACTCACAACTGGCATCGATAGACTCTCTTTTGCTGGTCGATGGTGCATTTCCTACTGAACGCTCTCACATTTTGATGGGGAAACTTTTGATGCCCTTCTCTTGCAACTTTTTTTTGTTTATTTGAAACCTTCTCCACTGAGTCTTCATCATAGTATTTTCCATTTGTATGTGGGGGGACATGATACTTCTTTGAGGCGACCCCGACTTCAGCAAATTGGGAAGAACTTGATCCCTTCTCCATCATTTCCCACTTGTGACTCCAGTTTGAACCTTTCTTCACTACCTTTCAATTTTGGTTTTCTCCCCTTAGATAGAAAAGACGCACCCAATTATTGTTGGGAGCATCAGTTGGTTGCACAAAGGTACTTTGATACAGAAACCTAAGTTTTCCTTGAGGCACATGGACATTTTTGGCCTCTTCGCATGGTCGAACACCACCTTTGGATTTCTCTCTTGATGGTGTTTCTTCTGCAACACCTCAGTTTTCTTTGGAGAATTTTCATCATAGACCATGTTACAATTTGGGCATAACAAAGACCTGGAATTACTCAACTTGCATCTATTCAGAAAATCCATCAATTCCCCTTCAAGTTTGGGAAACACGGCCTTCATCAATTTAGTAACTGTTTCTTCAAACAATTCCTCATTCTTGGTTTCATAATCCATTTTTTCTTTGTCGCCTTGATTACCCTCAGGCTCTTCAGCAATATCAACTACCATCACTTCCTGTGGCTTAGACAAATTGCCATAGCCACTTTTGAGACCTTTAGTAGTCTCTACTACTGCAACTACCATTGGATCAGTGATCATAACTTGTTCGCTCTCAAAACCACTAGTAGTCTTGATTGTCAATGCTGCCAGTGAGTCGATAATGTTGACATTTTCGCCTTCAAGACCATCAGTAGCCTCAATCATCAGCACTTTCAATGGCTCGACAAAGTGCGCATCAGCAACATGTAAAAGATCTTAGTCTACCTTCATGGAGCTTTTTGGTTTTTCACCAAATTTCAGTCGACCATCTTTCAGAGCCTTATGAATTAAATCCCTAAAAATAAAATATTGAGAAGTATTATGACCCCAAAAATTATGATACTTGCAGAAACCTCTTTTTTGTTTCAGCTCTAATGGTGGATTTTTACTTCTTGGAGGCACTATAATCTGACCATCTGAAAATAAAACATCAAATATGTCATCACATTTTGACACATCAAAAGTATATGTTTTAGTATTAGATTTATCATTTTTTGGTTCTTCAGCCATTTTTCCTTTTGACAGTCTTATAGCTTTACATGCATATGGAGGTCCGACTTTAATTCATCTATGTTAACTTCTCCTTCTTCTATGCATTCATCCTCATACTCTATAGAATAATCTTCCATGTCTACATAGGCCACTTTTCCTTTTCCACGACCCTTTGAAACTCTAGCTTTCTCTGTTTTCAAACGTTCGACATATCAAACCTTATCAGCTAGTTGAGACATATCTGTAACAGATTGAGGATCAAACTTCTTCCTAATAGAATAATCTAATCCCCAATGATTATTTCGACCAACTCATGTTCAGGAACTCTAGTAAAACATCTAGATTTTAGGACCCTAAATATATTTAAATAATCCTCCATTGACTCAGACGACCTCCTCTTGATTGAGGATAACTCTTTCAAACTTATCTTAGGCTGACCAACATAAAATTGCTCATGAAATATACCCTTCAGTTGTTCCCAAATACGTATAGAATTTGGAGTCAATGTCGTAAATCAAGTAAAAGAATTTTTGGTCAATGAATTAGGAAAATATCTTAATTTTAAACCCTCATCATTGGCGATATCGCCAACTTCAGTTTCGTAACTAGTGATGTGTTCAATGGTCGACTCATTGGCATCACCAACAAACTTGGTAAATTTAGGTACCTTACATCCCCTAGGTAATTCTGCCTATCAAATATAATCAGACAAGGGAGACGAATAATTAGGCCTCCGAAGGCCAACATTTACCCCAGATTGTGTTAACACTTCTTCTGCTACATTCTCTATGTTACTACGCCCAACAATGGCGTTTCTTAACACTCGATCAGCATCTTGATTCCTCATAACTACGACAGGCCTAGGTTCATATTGTTCAACGAATTCTTCCTATTCACAAGTGGGTACTTCCACCCTTCGAGGTCTAAAAGGGTGCCCATTGTTGCCTCCCTCTAGTTCTTTAAAAACTCTTAACGACTTGTGGCGCGTCTGAGTCAGTTGGACCCCTAATGAGTCGATCAATCAGCCTATTTGTTTAACTACAAGACTGAGGGTGACTCCCATTTGCTGAGTTAAGACATTTACTAACTCTAAATTACTCTCATCCACCAGTTTCCTTAAAGCAATGACAGAATTAGTATTCAAAGATGGTGTCGACTAGGGGACATAACCAACACCACCTGGTCGACCACCTGGGACATAACTGCCTTGGTTTCCCGTGGCCACTGTGTTTTTGTATATGTGGACGGGTTCGACTGTAACCCAACCATCATCGAATAAGTCATACCATATTGGTAAGGGACAAATGGTGACCTTGGATCCCCAGGAAAGAGAGGTTGATTTGAGTCAAACTATGATATCCCATGTGTGATACAGTGGCAGAACCGACTGTTAATACTGGTTTGCATTTTTTGTTCGCAAAATGTCACAGTAAGTAAGAGTCGCCACCGACTTTTATTTTATCCAATCAGGAAAAGGAAAAAGAACAGAAAAAACCTTTTTCGATATGTTTCTGAGTACGGGGGGTATATTATAGAAAGGGAAGGTGTTAGCACCCTTTCCATCCATGGTTTTCCATGGGCTCTTAGGTACTTGCTCATTTTGAAATTGCTTGTGTGTGCTTTGCTTTGAAAAGTTTTGTTTTACTTCTTTTTAACCCTTGTTTCTGTCCTCAAGAGTGTTACGAAGTGTTTTGAAAACTTTAGTTTGAAAAGTTTGTTTGAAAGTGTATGGTCTAAAAGATTTATTGTTTTGAGCAAGTACCTAACAGTTATCTACCTACTCGAAAAAAGGCGTTCTTTTCCTCCTATCCTTTAGACCGTGTTATCCTACTATTAGTGAGTAGGTAACCCTAGTCGTTGGATGTTTGAGGGACTATCGAAAGGGACGTTTATGGTCATTGAAGGCAACATGTAGGGATACCTTAACAGTTCGAAGGGACTGTCATCATATATTCGTAGGCAACATCAAGGGACAAGATCATTTCTCGTAGGCAACTCGAGGGACATTAAGGGACTATGATCTTTATGATGACTTTTAGATTGAGGGTCTTTTGCTAAGATATCCCTACGTTCGAGGGACATGACCATTGTTTTCCGAGGCAACCAAGTGGGGAGTACCCTAGGGGTGCAAGTGTGCAACAGTGTTTTTTTTCAGTTATATTTATCTTGCAATTAGGGTTTTCTATCGTTCATTTTTATCTTTTCATACAATCCTATTAATCTAAGCATTGCATAAAACATAGTAGTAGTAGATAAAAGCGGAAATGTAAACCTAAGCTATTATAGAGCTTTGGGGCAGTTACATAATAGTGAAGAGGGCGGAAAAGAAATCTTAAAACTATTACATCGCGGAAGCAATTACATGATAATGAAAAAAAAACGGAAAAATAAAGTTACGCTATTACAGTTGAATGCGCCCTATACACTTTATCTAGGAAAATAAAAATAAGATGAAAAATAGAAAAGAAAATGTTTTGGTGATTTTTTATGAAAAAAATGATTTGTGATAATTAATTAAATAAGCCTAAAAAAGTTAATTAATTTTAATTAATAAAAAAATGTTAATTTTGAAAAAAGTTAATTAAAATATCTAAATTCTAATCAGTTTTAATTTAAAAAAAAGGTTAATTTTGAAAAAAAGTTTAAAAAATATAAAATTAATTAACCTAAAAATTAAATTAGGTTTTTTTGTAAAAAAAGGTTTGTGAAAAAAGTTTTGTGGTTAAGTGAATTTAAGATTGAAAAAGACAAATTGGTTAGAAACCAAAAACAAACAATGAAATTAAAAACCTAAAATTAAATTAAAACCTAAAATTAAATTAAATCCTAAAATTAAATTTAAAAAACCTAAAATTAAATTAAAAAACCTAAAATTAATTATTCGAGTTTAGGAGGAAAAATCAAAGGTTTGTGAAAAATATTAAGTTTTATGAAAAAGGTTTTAAACAGAAAGAATGAAAATAGGTAAAATAGATACAAGGAATGGAAGAAAACCAAAACCAATAGGGGTAGTTATTGAACCCACGCCTTTAACCTTCTCAGGATGTCTGCCTCGTCATGCATTGGTGGTTGTTCTGTTTTGGCCTCAGTGTTTTGTAATAACCCTGCATGGGACCCTGTCTAAATCTGCAGTGTTGAATCTCATGAGCACATTAAATAAATTACTATATCATGAAATACAAATAAAGCAAATATATGAAATTTTGTAATGTTAAAACCGATATGGCATGTATGAATGCTCCTACACCCTTTTGATTATGGAGATCAAACCAATCTTACCCTTACTAGAGAAGTATTGAGATGTGAGTTTGTAACAAGGATGACTTGTTTGTAGTGAGATGGGGGTTTGTAACAAGGATTTTAAGGTTTTTAGGGTTTTTGAAATAATTTGATATTTTCACAGGGTTGTGGCAAAGGTTTTTTTTCTCGTGTTATTTGTGTGAAAAGAATGAGATTATATAATGGAATTTAGAGAAAAAATGGGCTTTAAATGTGTAATTGGGCCTCCAATAACCACAAGCAATAGTGCATATTTATATTCAGTTGAGTCCGTCACGTTCCAGGCTAAATCGCAGGGGCTTAAGTGGAATTTTTGAAGTTGAATTGTGAAAAAAAATATAGCCGACATCGAGAACTAACTCTTGTCCGAAAATGGGCTCAATCGAATAAACTGTGAATTAGTTATGAATTTTTGAATTTTTGGCTCAAACAAACTTATTTTGGACTCCAGTGTCAACTCTGACACGTTCTTCAATAGAAAACTAGTATTGATCGGAGCATAACCCGGTCTCAAATTTGGAAGCAAAGTTGTAGATCTCTGAGTCAGTGACCTTGTGTAAAAAGATGGGTCCAATCTGATAAAATTGACTGAGTTATGAATTTTCAAAGTTTCGACCCAGATGAAATAATATTCGGCTTTTAGGATTTTCAGTGCATCACGGGCACTCTGAGCAAAAAACGAAGGCCTTTTGGATACCGTTCGAACTAAATACCTCCTGTGAATCTTATCCAACTCAATTTGTGAAATTTTGGCACCGGAGCCAGATCGATACGATGAAAATCAACCAAGGTATGATTTTCTGAACATGATGCAAATAAACTTTAGTCACAAATTTTCTGTACGATAATACTTGATAAATCCGTATTTTTGAAGACCTTCTGATTGAAATTGGCTTCCAGCCGTGAGAGATGAGAACGTAGATGACGTCAAGACGGAATTTTGGCCACCAGAACGGGTTCAAAAAAAGCCACAATCTTCAAGTTATGAATTTTTTAGTGCGTAAAAACTGCACTTTCAGCACACTTTTTCACCACATTTCTTCGAGAAAACTCACACATTCGGAGACCTTCTTTAAATAATTGACTCTTGAGTCGAACCTAAATTTGAGAATATGTTATCAGAGATATCTTGGAGAAAGAACACCTGAATATGACGCGCCGGGTTGGACTTGTGAATCTTTGAACCCCGAATCATTGCAAAACGGCGAATCGATCTTCAGCAAGCAAAATACTCTGAGAACATCCATTGGCGAAATAAATGTCACTTGTAACCTGAAGAAGCTTGATAAATATACCTTTATTCCATAATCATAAAACCAATAATATGCGTGTATGAAATGAGGGTAAATTTTAGGGTACAACAACTGCCCCTGTTCAATCTTTTTACACCTGAAGATTTAGATTGACTTGTCTGCCTTTCGTGATTTGAAGGTGGAAGATGATTGAACACTAGAGTGCCCATAAATTTGTACTCGTCTGTAATGATGCTTGACTATGTAGGTAGTATCGGGAATGGGCTTACAGATGCCATTTGAAGGAGATGACGGAAGGTCACCGGAGATGGGCTTAAAGATGCCATCCGGAAGATATGACGGAGAATCGTCGGAGATGGGCTTAAAGATGCCATCTAGAATAATGTTGATTTTGTGAGATATTCCTTCGATGAGAATTCATGTTCCTGTCGTTGAGGAGGAATCTGCTGAGAAATGTTGGTCTCTATCTTAGGAGAAATAGAATTTTATGAGCTTCAGTTGCCCGTTACTCTACTGGGGAATCATCTCTTAGTCAAGGAGGTGAAAGTAAACTGCTATCTAGTCGTGCTCCAGGCTTTACAGTGATTTGCTAAGGATAATAAGATTAACTACTATCTGGTCATGCTCTAGGTTTCACAGTGACTTACTGGGGAGATGAGATTACACTTGCTATCTGGCCATGCTCCAGGCTTTGCAATTTCTCAATTCTTATTTGTTCGTGTTCCAGGCTTCAGAAGGAATTAAGTGGTTATCCGGTCGTATCCGAGTTTCAACTTGAATTTAAGGCATACTAATATCTAGTCGATTTCCGAGCTTCATAGTGATTGGCCGAGTAAACTGCTATTTGGTCGAATTCCGAGATTCGCAGTACCTCATACTGTTATCTGGTCATGCTCCAGGTTTCACAATGTCTCTTGCCGCTATCTGGTCGCGCTTCAGTCTTCACAACGTCTTATACCATTATCTGGTCGTACTCCAGGCTTCACGGTGTTTTGGAGAAATCAAGATATTATATAGTCGATTTCCGGGCTTCATAGCTTGAATCTGAGATATACCACTATCTGGTCGATTCCAGGCTTCATAGTATCTTGTACTGTTATCCGGTCGATTTCCAGGCTTCACAGTAACTTGTTGGGGATTAAGCTGTTTTCCGGTCGATTTCCGGGCTTCATAGCTTGAATTTAAGATATACCACTATCTGGTCGATTTCAGGCTTTGTAGTATTTGGAGAAATCAAGATATTATCTGGTCGGTTTCCGGGCTTCATAGCTTAAACTGGCATAGAAATCTTAGTATCGATTTGACTGAACCAGGGAAAACTCGTGAGAACTTCAACTGGGAGAGAAATCTTAGTTTCTATTTGACTGATCTCGGGAGAGGTCTCAGATTAACTTTGACTGGCATAAAAATCAGGGGAATCTTAGCGGCGATTCGGCTGAACCAGACGAAAGTCTTAGAACATCTTCAACTAGAATAGAAACCTTAGTGTCGGTTTGACTGAACCAGAGAAAACTTGTGAGAGCTTTAACTGGGAGAGAAATCTTAGTATCGATTTGACTGATCCCGAGAGAGGTATCGGATTAACTTTGGCTGGCATAGAAATAAGGGGAATCTTAGAGGCAATTCGGCTGACCCAGACGAAAGTCTTAGAACATCTTCAACTAGAATAGAAACCTTAGTGTCGGTTTGACTGAACCAGAGAAAATCTTGTGAGAACTTGATTGCATCTTTCCATGAAAGGTAAAGCGTTAGTCGTATGTAATATCGTGATGTATGAAATGTATTGAGTAATGATGTTCTCAAAATAAATGAGATTGTGCTGTATAATATGTATGCACATGCCATGATGTATGGATATACAATGCTCTTGTGATATTCTCTAGCTGGAGAAAATAAATCTTGGGCTGCTGCTGGAGAGTATAACGAGTTGAGTTCTTCGTTTCTGCTGAGGATAGTGACCGAAGATGATTAGCTAGGGATTTACATACATTTTTCTTGAGAACATTCTGCTAGAGGAGACTCTGTCTGAGAATAATCCTGCGGGGGAATGACTCTGTGGGGAGGAGAGATACTCTTTTGGAAGATCTGCTAATTTGGAGAAATAAACTCAGTTGGGGATGAACTTCCATTGCTCGAGAGAAGAGCTCTGTTGGAGATTGAGCTTCTGCTGTCAGAGAAATAAACTCTGCTCGGGAGATGGCTTTATAAACTGCTCATGGTTATAAAACTCGGTTGGGGAATGCAGATATCAGCTTTCTAAAGGAACCTGCTGGGGAAGAAATTCGTGCTTGGGGATACAGAGGTTGGACCTTGGTTGTCTCGGATCTGTGGGGAATATAGGTATCATTGGCTTGTATGTGATAGTGACTT
The DNA here is from genome assembly GCA_948472305.1 of Vicia faba. Classification (NCBI taxonomy): domain Eukaryota; kingdom Viridiplantae; phylum Streptophyta; class Magnoliopsida; order Fabales; family Fabaceae; genus Vicia; species Vicia faba. The sequence goes on from OX451735.1 coordinate 1,212,148,387, forward strand.
CGCTTCCAACTGTCTCCGCCCTTTGCACCATGCTGGAAAAAGTACATGCGGAGACTTTGTGGATGGATCTATGTCGTGATTGTACTTGAACATGATTTAATGAGTGTCAGGATGACATCCGTCTCTGGATCGTATCTGAACTGTACTTGAAACATGTGTTGAATGAGTGTCAGAATGAAATCCTTCTCTAGATCGTATCTGAACTGTACTTGAAACATTTGTCGAACGAGTGTCAGAATGACATCCTTCTTTATATCGTATCTGAATTGTATCTGAAAGTTGAATCTGAATGAGTATCAGAGTGGCATCCGTATCTGAAGCGTATCTGAACTGTATTTGAAAGTTGAATCTGAATGAGTATCATAATGGCATCCGTATCTGGAGCGTATCTAAACTGTATCTGATTCTGATGCTCTTGCTGAATGTTGATCAAGGTATAAGTCTTCCACTGATAGACAGGTGACAGGACATAGTCGTACGTTTTAAATCCCTAACTTTTGCCTGGACCTCCCTTTCGGGTTTTCAGTCCACCGGGATACCTTTTTGCCCAAGCCGCCTTTTCAGGTTTTCGACTTGTCGGTGTTGTACCCCAAAATTTGCCCTCCCATTTCATCAATATTTTCTCACCACAAGACCCTTGGAGCTCAAGATCAAGCTAGGGTTTGCCCTGCTCAAGACTCCTCCTTGCACTGTTGACCCAAATTAGGGTTTGAGTTTGCACAAAGATGTTTTGACCTAAAAGGCCCAAATTGACTTTCATGCTTCATGTTGGACTCACAAGTTTATCCTTACCAAGTTTCAAACCTTGATTCTAATCTTTGCCAAGTCAATTGGACAGTTGACCTAGAAATCAGCTGTATTGGGGAAAAAGTCAACTGTGGTCAATTGACAGTCAAACCTCATGATTTTTTACCCACATCAACAATATGAACTAAAATGAACCATTTGATCAAGTTTGGATCACAATTCCACAAGAAATTTGATCAGATCACCAAAAGGGCAAAATGGTCATTTTTAGGGTTTTGACTGCACAAAGGCAATTTTTGACTGTTTGACCTAACCAATGGCAAACCAAGCTCACATATGGACTCAAGGACCCAATGGCATTGTCTTGACATGTTCAACAAGTTCAAAAGATCCCAAATGCACAAGATTGACAGATGAATTTTCCAGTCAACTGAGCCAAATTTGACTGTATACTGAAAAGTCAAACTTTGACTTTTTGGTCAAAATCAAGTGTCAAGATTCATTTTTCATCAAAACATGCCAAATTATGAAACTTGTTCATCAAGAAATCAAAAATCACAAATTAGGGTTTGAAATGAAGAAATTTCATAACTTAGAAATTTTCTAAGTTATGAAAATTCCTAATTTTTTTCCTAACTTTGTCCCATTTTTTCATCAAGATACATTTGGATTCAAACAAAACTCAAAACATGAAAGTTATAGTCCATTGCAAAATCTACAACTTTGATTCACAAAGTTTCCTCAAAAGAAGCTTGTAGCTCAAGTTATTATTTTTGGAACAAGGGTGCAAAACATTCTTAACTTAGAAATATTTTGACCTATTTTAGGCAGGATTTTTGCCTAACTTCATGGCCACTTTTCACATGCTTCCACTTGGAATTTCAACTTGCATTACAAAGATGGATTGTAGTACACATTCCAAGCTTTCCAAATTATCCAAGAACTTCTCAAACACCCTTGTGGTTAGGGAGAATCGAATTTGACAATATGGGCAAAAGTCACTTTGATTCATGGCCAAAGGCATGTTCATACACTTTGCATTTTTGAAATCAGCTTGCACAAGCTAGTTACAGGCCTCTAATCTCATTTACACTCAATAATTAAATGCCAATCCATTGTCTTCTAGCATTATTTGGTGCATTTGGTCATTACATGAAGAATTAAGCCATATTTGGAAAAAGTGACTTATCCATTCTTGTAAAGTAGGGCTTTATGTCAAAACATGAATCAAAGAAGTACAATGCAAATCTCTGAGGCACAATTTATTGAACTAATCCCACTGATCAAGACTAACTTTGCAGCATGTTTAGGGGGCCTGCATAAGCTTGTAACTAAACTTGGCATTTTAAACTTAAGATAGAAGCAACTTTGCAAACACAACAACATATCTCATTCCTGCAAGAACTAACCAAGACAAACTTGTTGAACACATTCCAAACATCAAACCTGACCTAAAACACGAGCCAACCACCTCCAATACCTCCTCATCCATCAAAGCCCATTTTTTCTGCAAAACAGAGTCCCTGTTGCAGATTGACTTGGCCAGTTCATTTCCATCGTGCATTTTCATCCAAGCCACCTCAAACATCTTCCATAACTTCCATATAAACTATCCCAAGCCTTGGAAACAGACTGTAACACCTCTAACCAGTTTTTCCATTTTCACTTTTCTCTCTTGCAGGTTGACTTCTGTAGCTTGATACAGCAAGATTCAAAGCACACCAAGCATTGGAGAAGCATCCCTAAACTTCAAGCAAGCTATACAAGTCCTCACATTGCATTGAAAGTACCTCTATTGTCATACACGAATCAAGCTGAACAGGTAAAAGTTTGAACTCCTATCTCTTAATCCAGGCATATCTAGGCTTAGGTTTGTGAAGAAGTTATGTCATACTCATGCCCCTGAAGCCACCCATATCCTCACTTTCCATTTATATTGCATGTGCTGAGAGAATTTAAGACATGAACATTGAAAAAAAACTTAGGTCAGGAATTGGGGGAGAAGAAATTCTCTCTCATTTCTGAGAGTTAGAATGACTTTTTTATATATTTGAAATCGTGACAAGATGCTCTATAACATTGCTGTTGTAAGTTTTTGCTGAATGTCAAAGAATCATGAGATAGCAGGAAGCGCGCGTTTTGTTCTGTTTGAATGTCTAGAGGTTGAAGACAAAGTTCTTCTGGGCTGGGCCTGACCTTTTTTCTATTTGTACCACTTTTCCACACTTGCACCCCCTTGGCCCATTGTGTTTATTTTTATCATTTTTTGACTTTTTCTTTTTGTTTCTGACTTATTATTTTTTGCCAAAATATAAAAAATATTAAAAACATTTTTTCAACCATTTTTACATATTATTTGGATTTTTGTTTGTTTTATTTGAATTTATACATGTAAATAAACATATTGCCTTTTATTCAAAAAATACAAAAATAATACAAAAAACCTTTTATTTTCTGATTTTATTTTATTTTATCCTTTGAAAATATTTTCTAAAAATATACTTTTTTTTTGTAAATATTAAATATTTTATTTTTGTATATATTTAATATATTTAGTAAATAATATAAATACTTATCTATTTATTAGAATATTTAGAAAAAAAAAACCATAAAAATAATACATTTTTATTTTTATTAATATTTAACCTCAAAAATACTTTTTTTACAATATACTTCCTTTTTATTTATTTTTTGTATATAATTAATAAACATTGTATATATTAAATAATAAATACCTTTTATTTGCAAAAATTAGGGTTTTACCCTAAACATGAAAATACCCAAAAAATTAACCTTTTTATTTTTTTGTTTAGTTGTCACATGAAAAATACTTTCGACATACACATAAAAAAAATCATTTTTTGCATCTTGCATATTTATTTTATTTTATTTTATTATTGTACAATTAAATACCTTGTAAATTCCATTTGGATTATAATAGTTTAGATTTAAATTTCTTGCTAAAATATCCCCATTTGAACATTTGTACCCCCATCCCATAATTGTGTTGTAATAATTTAGGATTTTATTTTTCGCATTTAAAAGCTTTCTAAATATGCCATGATAGACTTAGGGTTTTGTATGCAAAAATCAACCAAACAAATAGCTTGACCTAATTCCAAGATAAAAGCATGAAAATGGACAACACCAATCACACTTGCACCCTTAGGGTTACTCCACTTGTTGCCTTCAATAATGGGCCATGTTGCTTGTTAAGTTTCTTTGGCAAAACAAAACAAATCAAACGATCATAGTCCCTCGATGACGCTTTCGAAAGTTGCCTAAAAATGATCAAGTCCCTTAAAGGAAAAAGTTGCCAAAGACACTTGGCACCATTGAAATCATGGTCTAAACGATGACCCGCGCCCGTCCCGTTAACATCCTAACACAAGATTGTCCACCAAATACAATGGTGGAACAAAATTGTTAAAAGGGTTAAAAAACATAGGAAAGATCTTTGAGAAATTTAGGGGTAGACAACTCTTAGTTACTTGAATCAAAACTTGCAAAAACACTTGCCTACTTTTCAAAACCACACATCACAACATACTTTCAAAACAACTTTCAAAAACATTGAAAACTTTTCAAAAGATAAGTACACCTTTGTATACATCCAAACATGGGTCATTACAAAGGTTGCCACAACAAATGGCCTCTTTTCAAAACATTTTCAAACCCACACAAAGCACCATTTCAAACAATTGAAAATCAAGGCAAGTTGATCTAAGCAAGTAACTAAGAGCCCATGGATAACCATGGATAGAAAGGATGCTAATACCTTCCCTTTCTATAATCTACTCCCCGAACCCAAGAAAACATCTCAAAGGTTTTTGCTGTGCTTTTTAACCTTTCCTTAGGATAAAATAAAAAGTTGGTGGCGACTCTTGCTCAACCGAAACATTTGCGAAAACAAACGCAAAACCTCAAGTCAGTTCTCCCACCGTATCACAGAACTGGCGACTCTGCTGGGGAATAAATTAAAAGTGGAGTAACCTTAGGGCTTAGATCACCCTCTTGCATGACTAATTGTTTGCTTTGATTGCTTTATATCTTGGCTCTCTTGTTTGGGTTTACAATCCTACACCCGGATTTGGGGAAACATTCATAGATAGCAATACGTTGTGGAAACTGTGCGGGGTATACCGACATGGTTGAAGCAATAGCTATATTAGTGCGACATATTTGTGAGTACCGGTAACCCTTGAGTTCAATCAAGGAGAGTACGGGGCCGCTGAGTGATGTCACTAAGCACTAATGACCTAGAACCTTACTTGACCATCTTGGCCTTTCATTAGGGGTAGTGAGATGACCGGCTTTGGTGCAGTCCGAAGTTGGTAGATACTCGATACTACACTCATCGAGGGTTGTTTTCTTGGAATATTTTGGTCGCTAGTTAAGTGGCTAAACCAAAACAATGAACATAGAAAACAATTCAATGATATTGAGCTCCTTAGAACCCGGTTACTATTTATAGGACAGTGTTGTACCCCAAAATTTGCCCTCCCATATTCTTCAAAGAATTGGCAAGTCATGCTTCAAAATTCCCCAAGGGTTGCACAGTGTAAGGGCCTCCTAAGCAGTCAAAATTAGGGTTTTTGTTCTGATCAAGAAAAGGAAGTTTCTAAAGGTCCAATCAAGTCCCACATGTCTACAAATATGGTCAAGCATCCTCATATCAAGTTTCAAGACTTTCAGCACAAAATTGCACAGTCAAAAACCCTAATTGCACTACAGTCAACTGTAGGGGCAAAATGGTCATTTGACAGTCAAAAGTTCAAATTTTTGGTCAACATATCATTTTGAAGCCACAAACATAATTTTATCAATTCTTGATCATGATTCTCAAAAGCTTGGCTCAAAAATCATCAAGATGCAAAAGTTTCCTTATTTGGACAGTTGAAAAAGTCAACTGTAAATTGACCAGGGCATAACTTTCACATGGATTATCATAAAAATTCCATCCAAAGCTCATTTTGAAGAGAAAGACATTTCCTACAACTCATCTTCATATTCCAAGTCCAAGAAATGCTCTCACAAAAAGTTATCAATTTCAACATTATAGGTCATTTTCAAAAGTCAACAAAAAGAGACTTTAAGTCAAAGGCCATAACTTGAGATTGGTAAATCAACATGACATGGGACCAAAGGCATTGGTTAGAGTACTCAAAGACCTTTCCAAAATGTCCAAGAACATGAGCAAATCTTAAAAATTGAGCAAGTTATGCCTTGTGGAAGTTGGGAAATTTTTGGATATTTTGAAAAGTCAACATTGATTCAAATGACCTAAAATTGCTAATGGGCCCATTTTTCTTCCACAATTCATCATCCAAAGCATGTGCACGACCACTTGGCCCAAAGGGAAGTTTTTCTCCATTTTTATTTATTTATTTGGATTTTTTATCATTTATAATTCATTTAATTAAATAAAATGCATGAAAAATACAAAACTAATGAAATAAAATCTTTTTGTGCAGAAATTATTCTCATTGGACACTCAAATTCGTGCATGATCAATTAGGGAAAGTTTTGGCATGATTTGGTATCAAATAGCATGGAAAAAGATTGAAAAAAAATCTTGAAGAAAATCAAATCTCATAAACCATCAATGCATGGATTTTGATCAGAATTCTTGACCTAATTCACTCTTACTTATACATAGAACACAACCCTAATTCAAAAGACCACTCAGCTGCGCCTCAAACTCAGAACCACATTGAAATTTTTTTGCTAAAAAGCTTGAAACTGTTTTCACATCAAAAGCATTTTTCCAGGCCAAAGAATCATTCCATTACGTCCCTGACATATCCAGGAAGCTTTCCCAATCAAGATCACATCATCTAACCTCAAGAATCGGTATACAGAACTCAAAATATTTCATGAAAAATGCATATTCGTGTTTTGATTTGCAGGCATCCTCATGACATTTTGTTCATGGATTCTTACTAATCGATGGATTCTGAAACTAACTGCATATTTTAATTGAATTTTTAAGTGCTATACACGATTTCGCCATTGATAATATTTAGGGTTTGTGAAGCTTGGAATTAGGGGTTCCCGTTCAAGGAAAAATTGGAGCATAAGACTTAGACCATTCACCTCAGCATACTCAAACGATCATAAACCCACCATTGCGCCTAATTTATGGAGCCCCTGGGGCTATTCGCTATTTTCTTGTATCATGCCTGTGGCAACGTGTGAAAACCGTTGCCAATGTTTTATGTTTTTCAGGAAAATAAAACAATAAGGAAGAAGATGATGATGTGGAGCACGGTGGTTGGCCTGTTTAAATTTTCGCGCGAAGAATCAGCACTAACGCATATTTATTTTATTATATTTGTTTGTTCTTTAATATACAAAGCGCGCATCTGGAACAATTGGCAAGGCATAAGGCTGGTAACATTCAGGACCTGGGTTCGATCCCAGGTCCCCACCCTTTCCATATATTTTTTTCCAATTAATATTCGCATGCAGGTATAATGTTGTGGTCCATGATACACTTTCATAATCCAACCATCCACGCGTCCAGCTTCAGCAATCCAAAGGCGTAGATTTGGAGAACACCATAAACCCTAGTCAACGCGTGTACACGCGTCATGGAAAGGTCAACAAGGCCTCTAAATGGGCCTGAATCACCACCAAAAAACCTCCCATTTGGGGTCTGAACCCCCTAGGTTTGCATTTTCACATTCTTTCTTTTTTGTTTTCTTTTCTTTCTTTCTTTTAATTATTGTTCTTTTTAATTAATTATTTTTTTTATAAAAAACCAAAAACATAAAAAATCAGAAAAGAGAAAAATAATAAATATTTATATTTTTAGTATTTTTATAAATAATTGCATATAAGTAAATTTAGTTTTAAATTAGGTTTTAATTTTAATTCTTTTAATAAAAATCTAAAAAAATATAGAACTAGGGTTTAATTAATTTCCATCTTTTTTTATTTTTTATTTTTCTTCCATAATAATTAAATAATTAAATTTTTTATAATTAAATTGCATGTAAATTAATTAGGGTTAATATTAGGTTTTAATCTTCTTTTCTTAATAAATAAAAAACAAATAGAATTAGGGTTAGCATTTAATTTCAATTAATTCTTTTTTTCATATTAAATCCTAAAATACTAAAAAATACCAAAAACATCTCCTTTTCTTTTTTTAATTAATTAATTCCATGTAATTTTAATTTTGCAAAAAGGGTCCAACGCCCTCGTTTTTTATTCTTATTAATTCGCATATTTATTTTATTTCGTTTAAATATTTATGTATCTCTCCCGAGGCCTTGTAAATAATTGCTCGCACTTTTAATTCTTTATTTACTTTATTTATTTATTTTCTGCCAAATCGGGTCCTGGTCTAATTTTGGCGATGTGGACCCGCGCCGTTTGTAATAGCTTAGAATTTTTACTTTTCCCGCAATATTTTTAACTGTTAACAAATGGCATGAAAGAATGTATGGACAAAAATAAAAACAAGCGTAGAACACCAATAACATGACAAGATAAATGCAAATGAAAACGACACACAAATTGCACACACCACCCCTAGGGTACGCCAAACTGTTGCCTTGCCTCGAAAGGTGATCGTCGAGTAGAGGATGTCTTAGTAAGTCCTCATGATCCGGGAACCTGGCATGAGGGTAGCTTCTAAGGTGTCTTCCCATTGCTCTGGTGATCACCATGTCCCGAACCTCGAATTGACCCGAACACCTCCAACGGTGGTGCTACCTACCTCTCAATGGTGGGATGGCACTACTTTAAAGGACATTTACACAGACGAATTCCTTAGGGTAGGTAGGTTCTCGTAGATACTTGCTCTAATCTCAAAACAAATTCAAAAAGACTTTTCACACCGACACTTTTCAAAAAGCTTTCGAAAGCAACTTTTCAAACACTCTTGAGGACCGATACAAGAGTCGAACTGAGATTTTCAAAGAAACTTTTTTAAAACCCATATTGAAAAGCAAACAAACCTTTTGAAAACACAAATGAGCAAGTATCTAAGAGCCCATGGATAACCATGGATAGAAAGGGTGCTAACACCTTCCCTTTCTATAATCTACCTCCCGAACCGAGAGCAATCTCTATAAGGAATTTTTCTGTGCTTTTGTCCTTTCCATTTGGAGAAAATAAAAGACGGTGGCGACTCTTGCTTCCGTGACATTTCGCGAACCAGCGTTAAACAGTCAGTTCCAGATCCACCGATCACAGAACTGGCGACTCTGCTGGGGATTATTAACTTAAAGTGAGGTGTACCTTAGGGCTAGTTCATAACTGTGTTTTCAATTGTTTTCCTTGTGTGCTTTAAATTGTGGGTTGCTTGGGAGTTCTATAGATCCTAAACCCGGATCTGGGGGATACCTTCTTAGAAAGTAGCAACAAGACTGTGAGGGAACTGTGCGGGGTATACCGACATGGTTGAAACAGTCTGCTACGTTGATGTGGCACTTTGGTGTGTACCGGTAACCCTTGAGTTCAGTCAAGGAGAGTACGGGGCCTCCGCGTGGTGCCATGAAGCATCAACAGACCTTAGGAACCTTAACTGAACTATCTTGGCCTCTTTAGGGTAGTGAGATAACTGACTTTGGTGCAGTCCGAGGTTGGTTGATACTCGATACTACACTCAATTGAGGGTTGCTTTCCTGGAATATTTCGGTCGCCAGTTCAGTGGCTAAATCGAAACGATGAACAATGAAAGCAATCCAGTGATATTGGGACCCTTAGAACCCGGTTACTTCTAATAGGACAGGTTGAGCCCACCAACTTCAAGAGGGTAATACCCAGACCCCATGTTGGCCTTAAACCTTAAGGGCTTGCCTTGTGTGCCTTACATGTTTGTCTTTGTAAATATCTGTGGTGTGTTTAATCATAGCATCATGACATCATCCAGCATCATATGCATTGACTAACCATTTCAGGGGTTCGAATTTTCATCTTTGTTCTTGTTTTGTAGGACATGGAAACCGTTCGTAGAAAGACAATTCAAATCAGTCTTGTAAGGATCCCTCCTCAGCTTAAGGAGCTTATATCCAGGATTCCCGAGAACTCTTCGTTCAGTGAAAGACATGGAAGTCTCATCAGCTTGGTCAATACCAACATTGAGGAAGATATGATAAAGGTCCTGTTCCAATTCTTTGACCCTCTACATCACTGTTTCACCTTCTTGGACTATCAGTTGGTACCTACAATGGAGGAGTTCTCCCGGCTCCTGAAGATCCCTATCCTTGATCAGCTACCCTTCAACGGTACAGAAAAGGAACCCAAGCTTGAAGAGATTGCTAAAGCCTTGCACCTACAGTCATCTGACCTCAAGGGACACTGGGAAGTTAGAAGTGGTATCAAAGGGTTCTTAGCCAGGTTTCTGTTTGAAAAGGCCCATGAATGTTGGAACTCCCTTGACTTGCAAGCTTTTGAAGAGGTTGTGGCCCTCCTTGTCTATGGTTTGGTGTTGTTCCCTAATCCAGATCAGCTTATTGATATCAGTGCTGTCCAGATCTTTATGTCCAGGAATCCTATACCTACGTTGCTGGGGGACATCCTTCACTCATGTTACACTCGAACCATGAGAAAAAGAGGTGTCCTTATGTGTTGCACTCCTCTCCTGGGAAGGTGGTTTATTTCGCACCTTCCACAATCAGTTTTGAAGAATGAGCGGGGTTTGAGATGGTCACAACGGCTGATGGCTCTTACACATGCTGATATACATTGGTGCCCTCGGTTCAGAGAAGATGTCACTATCATTGATCGTTGCGGGGAGTACCCTAATGTTCCTTTACTTGGAATCAGAGGAGGTATTACTTACAGCCCATGCCTGGCTTGGAGACAGTTTGGTTATGCTCGGAGGGATGGTCCTCATGACATGTTAATTCCTGACATAGTTTTTGACTTCGACAACGATACTCAAGGACTTCGCCAGAGATTTATCAGAGCCTGGAGGAGGCCAAGTAGGATAGACAGCAAGACACTGGGGCACAGGAACTCCATCCCGTTGGAACCTTATCTCAAGTGGGTACGCGCCCGCTCCCAGAAGTTGGTAATGCCTTATCCTCATATGCTCCCAGTAATCAAAGAACCAGTCTTGGAAGGAGAAGTGTCCTACACTATTCAGCACCCTGATATGCCCACATCCTGGGAAGAGATGCAGAAGAGCTGGGTCCAGCTTAAGGAAGAACGGAATTCTCTTGAGACTAATCTACATGCCAGTGAAAAGAAGGTCTTGGAGCTCACCCGCCTGTTGCATGAGGAGAGGAATCTCAACACTTACATAGCTCCAAAGAGGATGCACAATGTATTTTGGGATTGATTTGCCTTTGTATTACTTTGCCCATGAGGCCTTGATGTATTAAACAATGATTTCCTTAATGATAACGTGTGTTCCTTTTTGTCTACAACAGATTTGAACTTTCGAACCCTTGAATGCATTACATAAACACATATCATTCATCATGTGCATAGCAGGTTTTTCCCCTTTTCAGGTTGCTTACAGTTCTTCGCTGTTTATTTCAGCATCATGAATCCCGACTCGTCATCAACTGAGACCTCCATCAAAGCTCTTCAGGCGCAGAATGCGCAATTCCAGGAATTAATCAAGGGTTTGGCTCAGGGCCAAGAAGAGCTGAAGGCTCTGCTCCTGAAAAAGGAAAAGAAGAAGAAGAGAAGAACTGTTCTGTTTAACTCGGTCCGAAGGTTTGGCAATACTCTGCAGCATGAAGAGGCTGGTTCTTCTGTTGGCAAGGGCACTCCTCAAGAGGCAAGGGTTCCTAGTCCGGTAGTCTCCGACAACGAGACTGATTTTGATGAAGAGCAGTATCCTCCGGCAGAAGACCGTTACAAGCAGTTGGAGGATAGGTTGAATGCCATGGAGATACAACAGGTACCTGGGTTGGATTTCGGAGATCTGGGTTTGCCTACTGGTGTGATCATTCCTCGGAAGTTCAAAGCACCATATTTCTCTAAGTATGACGGGGCGTCTTGTCCCAAGCTACATCTCAGGTCCTATGTTCGGAAAATCCAACCGTACTCGGCGGACAAGAATTTGTGGATCCACTTCTTCCAGGAGAGTCTTTCAGGGACTCATCTCGAATGGTTCTATCAGCTGGATGGGACCAAGGTTCGTAACTGGGAGGAGTTGGCTACTGCTTTCTACAAGCAGTATCAATATAATGCCGACCTTTCCCCTACACGTACCCAACTCCAGGGTATGTCGTTAGGTTCAAGTGAAGGTTTTAAGGAGTACGCTCAGAAGTGGAGAAACCTGGCTGGCAGGGTGCAGCCTCCTTTGACTGACCGGGAGTTGGTAGACATGTTCTTGGGGACCCTATCTGGGCCATTTTTCAACCATCTTATTGGGAATTCGTCTGCAGGGTTCACTGATTTGATTCTGACTGGAGAGAGAATTGAGGCTGGGTTGAAGTCTGGAAAGATTTCGAAGGGTGCATCGTCTAGTTCTGAGAAGAAACCCTTCAAGAAGGAGGCTAGTGCCGTGTATGGTTCCAAGAGATCAGAAAGACCTGAGCGTCGCCAATCTGTCAGTGCGGTAATGATTGCTAAGCCTGCTGCTGCTCCTCGGCCGACCAATCCTCAAAGGGCTGAAAGACCCCGGAGAGAGTTTACCCGGTTAAGCATGACCCTATCGCAGATCCTGCCACAGTTGCTATCCACCAATTTAGTGACTGTTAGAGAGGCGCCGAAGTTTCCAAATACTGCATCTCCCAAGTACAACCCGAATGCTCATTGTGCTTACCATTCAGATAGCCCGGGGCATTCTACTGATGACTGTTGGGCATTAAGGAGTAAGGTGCAAGACCTTATCGACGCGAAAGAGATACAGTTTGAAGCGCCTGAGAGGCCGAATGTGGTTACGGCTCCTATGCCTCAGCATGGGGTAAATGCTGTTGACGAAGATGTTTATGCTGTTTCTGTGGATGATCTAGCCACTCCTCTGAAGACTGTCAAGAAGAACCTGCTGCTGGCCAGTTTATTTCCGGGTTGCAGTGAGGGTTGCCTGTTCTGTGCTGTGTCCCTATCTGGCTGTCCCTTGCTGAAGTTAGGCATCCAAAGCCTAATGGATAGCAAGGAGATTCTGTTTAAGAAGTCTGCTGTTCAGTTGGTTCCGGTGGAAGAAGTTTCTGTGGTTACCATATTCAATAATCCAATCAAGGCTCTCCCGAAGGAGCCCGTCCAAATCTTGACCGTCGCACCTATTGTTATCACTGTTCCGGGGCCCCTGCCCTATGTATCTGATAAAGCTATCCCCTGGCATTATGGGGCAGATGTGTATGTAAATGGGATTAAACAAGAGTTTAACGCTGGCGCCAGCATCTGCGATATCACTGGCCCAGCCAAAGTCACCCGCAGTGGCAGGCTCTTCTCGCCTGACATTGCACCGCCTACTGCTCGAAGACCACTTCTTATAACTCCTGCAAGTGTACCTGTTCCTATTGCTGATCAAGTTGTTTCTCCTGCTGCCGAGTTATCCAATGCTCGGGGCAAAGGAATTGAAGTTGAGCCTGCCCAGATGGAGGCACCTATACCTGTAACTGCTGAAGCCTCCCAACAAGAGATGGAGGAAATCTTGAAAATTATAAAGAAGAGCGATTTCAATGTTGTGGAACAGCTGGGGCACACGCCCTCCAAAATCTCCATGCTCTCTCTATTGCTGTGCTCCGAGGCCCATGCTAAGGCCTTAATCTCATTCCTCAAGACGGCCCATGTGCCACATGAGACATCTGCAGTCCAGTTCACTGATTGCGTAGCAAATCTGACAGCAGACAATGGCTTGGGTTTCTCAGATGCTGACCTGACTGCGAAGGGAAGAGACCATAATGATGCCCTGCATGTTTCTATCGAATGCAGGGGCACTACCCTGGCACATGTATTGGTGGATACTGGTTCTTCTTTGAATGTGCTGCCCAAGAAGGCTTTGGACCGTTTAGATTGTGAAGGCCTGGAATTGAAACCCAGCAATATCATCATCAGGGCCTTTGACGGTTCAAAAAGGATGGTTCATGGAGAGGTCGACATTCCGATTCGTGTGGGATCTCAGGTGTTTGACTCTACATTTTATGTGATGGATATCCGTCCATCGTACTCTTGTTTACTGGGTCGACCTTGGATACATAAAGCTGGGGCAATGACCTCTACCTTGCACCAGAAGCTGAAGTACCCTGTCCGAGGGAAGATCGTCACTGTGCAGGGAGAGGAGGAGTATATGGTAAGCCACCTGAATTCCTTCAGATACATTGAGATGGATGGGGAGTTTATTGAAACCCCCTTTCAGCATTTCGAGGAGGTGCTTCCAATTGCAGCAGCAGCAGAAACAGCAGCAGAAGAAAGTGTTCCTTTGAAGATGGCCTCCCTGAAGGATGCCCGGGCTGTGGTTCAAAAGGGTGAATATGCTAACTGGGGCAGGCTTCTAGACTTCACACAGAAAACTGATAAATTTGGGCTGGGTTTTACTGCAGAGGGTCAGAAAGCTATGCGGAAAGCGAAGACCGGAAGACCTCCTGTGATCATTACAAATCCAGGAGTGAATGCTGTTGGGGAAGACAACGAAGTGGATGAAGCGGAATTCAATAGTTGGATCTACCCGACGACCGAAGGCGGATTGAACAATTGGATTGCCAAAGACCATACTCCTGTTACCTTTGTGATGCAGTAATAAATTTCTTTGTTTCGTTATTTTGTAATAAACAATAAATTAAACTCTATGGCCCGGTGTCTTACCCGAGGCACCGTGGTTTCATTTGTGAGGGCATATAAATTGTCATTTCATATATCATGAATGAAAATCTTGGACGTTTTCTCGCATTACAAATCTTGTGCTCCTTTTCTGTCTTTCTTTCCTTTACATATATTTCAAAACAGCTGTATTTACACACACACTCACTCATACAGGTTTCAATCCACTCTGGATCTCACTGATAACAACCCTGCTACTGCCAGTTATGACTTCGAAAATCCGATCAACTTAGCCGAAGACGAAGGTGAAGATGATTGCGAAGTGCCTGGTGAGCTTGCAAGACTGTTGCTTCAGGAAGAGAGGGCAATTCAACCCCATGAAGAGCCAGTGGAAACAATAAACCTAGGTACTGAGGCAGACAGGAAAGAGGTAAAGATTGGTGCCAACCTAGAGCTCAGCGTGAAGTAACGGTTGACTCAGATGTTACATGATTATATGGAGATCTTTGCCTGGTCCTACGAAGACATGCCCGGGTTGGATACCGATATTGTGGTACATCACTTGCCTACTAAGGAAGACTGCCCTCCAGTTAAGCAAAAGGTCCGTCGGATGCGTCCAGAAATGTCTGAGAAGATCAAAGCCGAGGTTATGAAACAGTTTGACGCTGGGTTCCTTGCAGTGACTTCTTACCCTCAGTGGGTTGCTAATGTGGTGCCGGTACCTAAGAAGGACGGTAAGATCAGAATGTGTGTCGACTACAGGGATCTGAACAGGGCCAGCCCCAAAGATGACTTCCCCTTGCCTCACATTGATGTCCTTGTGGATAATACAGCTCAGCATAAAGTGTTCTCATTCATGGATGGCTTTTCAGGTTACAATCAGATCAAGATGGCACCTGAAGACATGGAAAAGACTACATTTGTTACTCAGTGGGGCACCTTCTGTTACAAGGTCATGCCATTCGGGTTGAAAAACGCTGGGGCAACCTACCAACGTGCCATGGTTGCTTTATTTCATGACATGATCCATCATGAGATAGAAGTGTATGTTGACGACATGATCGCAAGGTCCCAGACTGAGGAAGAGCACCTAGATCATCTGCAGAAGTTGTTTGACCGGTTGAAACTATGCAAGCTGAGATTGAACCCGAACAAGTGCACCTTCGGGGTAAGATCGGGAAAGTTGTTAGGCTTCGTGGTAAGTGACAAGGGTATTCAAGTGGACCCTGCTAAGGTCAAAGCTATTCAAGAGATGCCAGTTCCTAAGACAGAGAAGGAGGTCAGAGGCTTTTTAGGACGCCTGAATTACATTGCTCGCTTCATCTCACATCTGACTGCTACCTGTGAACCAATCTTCAAGCTGCTGAAGAAAGATCAGGTAGTACGTTGGAATGATGAATGTCAGGCTTCTTTTGACAGAATCAAAGAGTATCTCCAAGAACCACCTATCCTTATGCCACCGGTTGAAGGGAGACCTCTGATACTATATCTAACAGTGCTTGACAACTCAATGGGGTGTGTGTCGGGACAGCATGACGAGTCTGGCCGAAAAGAGCATGCCATTTATTACCTTAGCAAAAAGTTTACCGACTGTGAGACCCGATACTCACTGCTTGAGAAAACTTGTTGCGCTTTGGTATGGGCTGCTCGCCGGCTGAGACAGTATATGTTGACTCATACCACCTTGTTGATCTCAAAGATGGATCCTATAAAGTACATATTCGAAAAGCATGCTCTGTCTGGGAGAATTGCAAGATGGCAAATGATCTTGACGGAATACGACATTCAGTATACAACCCAGAAAGCCATCAAGGGAAGTGTATTGGCAGACCACTTGGCACACCAGGCCGTAGATGACTACCAATCAATGAACTTCGAGTTTCCGGATGAAAGTATCATGATAGTGACTGATTGTGAAGTACCTGGACCGGATGAAGGACCTGAACCAGGATCCCGATGGTCTATGCACTTTGACGGAGCCTCCAATGCTATGGGTAACGGTATCGGCGCCATAATCATATCACCTCAAGGTACTCATACTCCACTCACTGCCCGACTATGTTTCAACTGTACCAACAACATGGCGGAGTATGAGGCGTGCATCATGGGTCTTCAGGCTGCGATCGACTTAAGGATCAAGTTTCTGAGTGTCTTCGGAGATTCCGCTCTTGTGATCAATCAAATCAAAGGAGAGTGGGATACGAAACATCCGAATCTTATTCCTTACAGAGAATGTGTGTTGACCCTGATCCCCCACTTCACAGAGATAACCTTTGAACACTTTCCAAGAGAAGAGAATCAGCTGGCGGACGCGTTAGCTACAATGTCTTCTATGTTCAAAGTTAAATGGGATAATGAGGCTCCCCGGATCATCATCTGGAAGCTGGACGAACCGGCATACTGTTGCGATCTCGAGACTGAATTGGTGACTGAGAAGCCTTGGTACCATGAGGTGAAGAGATACCTAGAAGCTCAGGAATACCCTGAAGGTGCCTCTATCAATGATAAGAAGTTCCTGAGAAGGTTCGCAGCAAAGTTCTTCCTTAGCAACGACATCTTGTACAAGCGAAACCATGATTCAACCTTACTGCGTTGTGTGGATAAGACGGAAGCAGAAAGGATCATGGAAGAGCTACATGAAGGGACCTTTGGTACACATTCCAGTGGGCACACTATGGCTAAGAAGATCCTTCGGGCAGGGTATTACTGGTCCACAATGGAAACTGACTGCTACCAACATTCTAGGACGTGCCATAAGTGCCAGATTTATGTAGACAAGGTGCATGTTCCTCCAGTTCCCCTGAATGTTCTGACTGCGCCTTGGCCGTTTGCAATGTGGGGCATAGACATGATCGGTGAGATTAAACCTACGGCATCTAATGGGCATCGCTTCATCCTAGTGGTGATTGATTATTTCACGAAGTGGGTTGAGGCAGCATCCTATGCTACGGTAACCAAGACTGTGGTGGCACGGTTCATTCGGCATAATCTGATCTGTCGGTACGGCGTCCCAGAGAGAATTATTACAGACAACGGTACCAATCTGAATAATAAGATGATCGCTGAGCTCTGCGAACAGTTCAAGATATAGCACCACAATTCTTCTCCTTACAGACCGAAGATGAATGGGGCTGTAGAAGCAGCAAATAAGAACATCAAGAAGATCGTGCAGAAGATGACAATGACTTATAAAGATTGGCACGAGATGTTACCGGTCGCTCTACATGGATACCGTACCTCAGCTAGGACGTCAACCGGGGCAACTCCTTTCTCTCTGGTTTATGGTATGGAGGCAGTCTTACCGATCGAAGTGCAAATACCCTCTCTCCGGATAATGAAGGATGCAAACCTGAACGAGGATGATTGGATCCAGACACGACTTGATCAGCTCAACCTCATTGATGAAAAGAGACTTGCTGCTATCTGTCATGGTCAGACGTATCAGAAACGAATGATCAGGGCTTTTAACAAAAAGGTCAGACCACAGGAATATCAAGTTGGGGATCTGGTAATCAAGCGAATCATCCTTCCTCAGAGTGATCCAAGGGGCAAATGGACCCCTACGTACGAAGGGCCATTTGTGGTTAAACATGTGTTCTCAGGAGGAGCAATGATATTGACCAACATGGATGGTGACGACCTTCCTCACCCCGCCAATGCAGACATAGTAAAAAGATACTACGCATGAAAAAGACCCGCTAGGCTGACATGCCTAGGCAAAAATTAGGGCTTCCCTTCGAACCAAAAGGGTTCGGGCAAAATGAAGGGATGAAAATGAAAAAATCTGTACACCCGGCAAGTCGAAAACCTGAAAAGGCGGCTTGGGCAAATGGGTATCCCGGTGGACTGAAAACCTGAAAGGGCGGTCCAGGCAAAAATTAGGGATAAAGCGTAATACTATGTCTCATTGGATCACTTTGCATCCAGAATCCGGTATCTGCATCAAGCTCAGACGGCATTGATCAGTCAGCTTCACCTTCAACCAAGGTCATCAAGTGATGAGACGCTCGGAGTTATAAAGGCAATAGCAGAGTTGAAACCCAGTGGATCATTCATTTTTCACACAGTTGTTTTATTTTCTTTTGTACAAAATTTGTATAAACTCTTTTGCTCGGCGGCGTTCTCTTACTAGGACGTCAGCCTCTTGTACACAAAACGCCTATTTTCAGGCCATTCAAAATCAATACAAATATACTTTTCAGTTAAACGTGCCAACTGTTTTTCTTTTTCTGTTTTGTTTTGCGAAGAACGTCCAAGGTTCTATTTGTTATATATGCATTGACAATAATTTGCTAACTCATAAATATTTGCATACGAAACAAAGGATTAATTACAGGTGACACTAGAAACAGGGGCAATAAAAGAGTTGTCTAAGCAATCTAATTGTTCTGTCCTCCAAGGTACCAAGGTAGGTTCAGCTAAAGAACGACCAGTACACCTTAATTCCCCAGAGAGTAAGTCAGCAAATCAGTACATCCTTCTCCAAGCAGAGTTGTCAAATCTCAAAGAAGTTGAGTATCCTCCAGTAGATCTCAATACTTCCCCAGCAGCATACGTACTCTTAACAAGCATCCCCGACAGTCTTGGTCTAAAGATTGATCCCCGGCGGTACATCAAACATTCAAAGGAATCACTTCCCCCGCAGTTCAAAACTTCCCCAGGAAAATCCAATCCAGCTCCCCAGGAAAATTGGAATTCATCTCCCCAAGCAGTAAGTTTATCCCCAGTAGATTCTGGAAGCTTATCCCTCGCAAAGCACGAACGCGTCGCCCGGCTTTATTCAAAGAGTTATTTCCTTAATAGGATATAACTGGGTTATCCTCAGCCAAAAGCCACGGAAAGGTCGTCGTCAACAAAGTCTTTTTACCCCCAGCGAAGTCTGTCAATACTTTCAACACGACAAGGATATCCCCAGCAAATTATTATCAACAATTCAACAAAATACCTCTCTCTCCCCACAGAGTATCGCTCCCCAGCATGGTCGCTAGAGTATTTTTCTCCCCGCAGAATCTTCCATTCGCCAAGTTTATTCCTCAACGGAGTCATCTTCTCCTACCGGTATTCTTGCAGTTATCATCCCCAGCAGGAGTAAAAGCTTATTCTTCAACATCATCCCAGGAGTGACTTCCCGGCACCCGTCAAGGATTTACTTTCCTAGACGAAAAATACATTCATAAACATCACATACATCATTATAGCATGCATAGACGCATCATATCATACAAATCTCATTTATGTTGAGAACATCATTGCTTGATCCATATCATGCATGGCATATGACTGACCTCTACCTTTCAGGAAAAATGCAGTTAAATTCTCAAATCATATTTCAAGACCTAGACCGGTTCAGTTAATCGACTCCAAAGATTTCTTATCCAGTCCAAGGCCTTCTCTAGTCCAGCTAAATCGACTCCCAACAGATTTTTCTGATGAAGACTCAGTAGAAGTTATCTCAGGTTTTTCTCAAACGTCCGCTTTTGAGATTATAATTTCCTATGGTTCCCTCCCCGACGGTGCGTGAGGTGATAATTCCAGCCCAGATTTTTCTCAAACGTCCGCTTTTGAGATTATAATTTCCTATGGTTCCCTCCCGACGGTGCGTGAGGTGATAATTCCATCCCAGGTTTTTCTCAAACGTCCGCTTTTGAGATTATAATTTCCTATGGTTCCCCCCTGACGGTGCGTGAGGTGATAATTCCATCCCAGGTTTTTCTCAGACGTCCGCTTTTGAGATTATAATTTCCTATGGTTCTCTCCCCGACGGTGCGTGAGATGATAATTCCAGCCCAGGTTTTTCTCAAACGTCCGCTTTTGAGATTATAATTTCCTATGGTTCCCTCCCCGACGGTGCGTGAGGTGATAATTCCACTCCAGGTTTTTCTCAGACGTCCGCTTTTGAGATTATAAATTCCTATGGTTCTCTCCCCGACGGTGCGTGAGATGATAATTCTATTCCAGGTTTTTCTCAAACGTCCGCTTTTGAGATTATAATTTCCTATGGTTCCCTCCCCGACGGTGCGTGAGGTGATAATTCCAGTCCAGTTTTTTCTCAAACGTACGCTTTTGAGATTATAATTTCCTATGGTTCCCTCCCCGACGGTGCGTGAGGTGATAATTCCAGTCCAGGTTTTTCTCAAACGTCCGCTTTTGAGATTATAATTTCCTATGGTTCCCTCCTCGACGGTGCGTGAGGTGATAATTCCAACCCAGGTTTTTCTCAAACGTCCGCTTTTGAGATTATAATTTCCTATGGTTCCCTCCCCGACGGTGCGTGAGGTGATAATTCCAGTCCAGGTTTTTCTCAAACGTCCGCTTTTGAGATTATAATTTCCTATGGTTCCCTCCCCAACGGTGCGTGAGGTGATAATTCCAGTCCAGGTTTTTCTCAAACGTCCGCTTTTGAGATTATAATTTCCTATGGTTCTCTCCCCGACGGTGCGTGAGATGATAATTCCATCCCAGGTTCTTCTCAAACGTCCGCTTTTGAAGATTATAATTGCCTATTGGTTCTCTTCCCGATACTGCGAAGATGGTAATTCCCACCAAGATTTTCTCAATGAGTGTTGTTGAAGTTAAAGTCACCCAAGGTTCTCTTACCGTTCATGCTAAGGTAGTAACCATCCCTGGTTCATTCATCACCGTTTGAAGCTCCAGATCCAGCTCCTGTAACCAGTCAGGACACGTCTATACCAAGCATCTGAAAAATAGCTCCTGCAACATGTCAGGTAATCATTTTCTCTTTTGCAGGTATGCAGGTTCTCTCTAAGGAATCTCTTACGCGACCAACATCCAGATGGCATCTATAAGCCCATCCACCCACCCATCATCTCTTAGCATGGCATCTATAAGCCCATCATCCTATTCATCAACCTCCAAATGGCCTCTATAAGCCCATTCCCATCATCGCACCGCTACTATGTGAGCGCAAATTTCTGGGCACTCTAGTGTTCAATCATCTTCTACCCTCGGATTACGAAAGGCACGTCAGCCAATCTGCATCCTCAGGTCTAAGAAGATTGAACAGGGGCAACTGTTGTACCCCAAAATTTGCCCTCCCATATTCTTCAAAGAATTGCCAAGTCATGCTTCAAAATTCCCCAAGGGTTGCACAGTGTAAGGGCCTCCTAAGCAGTCAAAATTAGGGTTTTTGTTCTGATCAAGAAAAGGAAGTTTCTAAAGGTCCAATCAAGTCCCACATGCCTACAAATATGGTCAAGCATCCTCATATCAAGTTTCAAGACTTTCAGCACAAAATTGCACAGTCAAAAACCCTAATTGCACTACAGTCAACTGTAGGGGCAAAATGGTCATTTGACAGTCAAAAGTTCAAATTTTTGGTCAAAATATCATTTTGAAGCCACAAACATCATTTGATCAATGCTTGATCATGATTCTCAAAAGCTTGGCTCAAAAATCATCAAGATGCAAAAGTTTCCTTATTTGTACAGCTGAAAAAGTCAACTGTAAATTGACCAGGGCATAACTTTCACATGGATTATCAGAAAAATTCCATCCAAAGCTCATTTTGAATAGAAAGACATTTCCTACAACTCATCTTCATATTCCAAGTCCAAGAAATGCTCTCACAAAAAGTTATCAATTTCAACATTATAGGTCATTTTCAAAAGTCAACAAAAAGAGACTTTAAGTAAAAGGCCATAACTTGAGATTGGTAAATCAAAATGACATGGGACCAAAGGCATTGGTTAGAGGACTCAAAGACCTTTCCAAAATGTCCAAGAACATGATCAAAGCTTAAAAATTGAGCAAGTTATGCCTTGTGGAAGTTGGGAAATTTTTGGATATTTTGAAAAGTCAACATTGATTCAAATGACCTAAAATTGCTAATGGGCCCATTTTTCTTCCACAATTCATCATCCAAAGCATGTGCACGACCACTTGGCCCAAAGGGAAGTTTTTCTCCATTTTTATTTATTTATTTGGATTTTTTATCATTTATAATTCATTTAATTAAATAAAATGCATGAAAAATACAAAACTAATGAAATAAAATCTTTTTGTGCAGAAATTATTCTCATTGGACACTCAAATTCGTGCATGATCAATTAGGGAAAGTTTTGGCATGATTTGGTATCAAATAGCATGGAAAAAGATTGAAAAAAAATCTTGAAGAAAATCAAATCTCATAAACCATCAATGCATGGATTTTGATCAGAATTCTTGACCTAATTCACTCTTACTTATACATAGAACACAACCCTAATTCAAAAGACCACTCAGCTGCGCCTCAAACTCAGAACCACATTGAAATTTTTTTGCTAAAAAGCTTGAAACTGTTTTCACATCAAAAGCATTTTTCCAGGCCAAAGAATCATTCCATTACGTCCCTGACATGTCCAGGAAGCTTTCCCAATCAAGATCACATCATCTAACCTCAAGAATCGGTATACAGAACTCAAAATATTTCATGAAAAATGCATATTCGTGTTTTGATTTGCAGGCATCCTCATGACATTTTGTTCATGGATTCTTACTAATCGATGGATTCTGAAACTAACTGCATATTTTAATTGAATTTTTAAGTGCTATACACGATTTCGCCATTGATAATATTTAGGGTTTGTGAAGCTTGGAATTAGGGGTTCCCGTTCAAGGAAAAATTGGAGCATAAGACTTAGACCATTCACCTCAGCATACTCAAACGATCATAAACCCACCATTGCGCCTAATTTATGGAGCCCCTGGGGCTATTCGCTATTTTCTTGTATCATGCCTGTGGCAACGTGTGAAAACCGTTGCCAATGTTTTATGTTTTTCAGGAAAATAAAACAATAAGGAAGAAGATGATGATGTGGAGCACGGTGGTTGGCCTGTTTAAATTTTCGCGCGAAGAATCAGCACTAACGCATATTTATTTTATTATATTTGTTTGTTCTTTAATATACAAAGCGCGCATCTGGAACAATTGGCAAGGCATAAGGCTGGTAACATTCAGGACCTGGGTTCGATCCCAGGTCCCCACCCTTTCCATATATTTTTTTCCAATTAATATTCGCATGCAGGTATAATGTTGTGGTCCATGATACACTTTCATAATCCAACCATCCACGCGTCCAGCTTCAGCAATCCAAAGGCGTAGATTTGGAGAACACCATAAACCCTAGTCAACGCGTGTACACGCGTCATGGAAAGGTCAACAAGGCCTCTAAATGGGCCTGAATCACCACCAAAAAACCTCCCATTTGGGGTCTGAACCCCCTAGGTTTGCATTTTCACATTCTTTCTTTTTTGTTTTCTTTTCTTTCTTTCTTTTAATTATTGTTCTTTTTAATTATTTATTTTTTTTATAAAAAACCAAAAACATAAAAAATCAGAAAAGAGAAAAATAAAAAATATTTATATTTTTAGTATTTTTATAAATAATTGCATATAAGTAAATTTAGTTTTAAATTAGGTTTTAATTTTAATTCTTTTAATAAAAATCTAAAAAAATATAGAACTAGGGTTTAATTAATTTCCATCTTTTTTTATTTTTTATTTTTCTTCCATAATAATTAAATAATTAAATTTTTTATAATTAAATTGCATGTAAATTAATTAGGGTTAATATTAGGTTTTAATCTTCTTTTCTTAATAAATAAAAAACAAATAGAATTAGGGTTAGCATTTAATTTCAATTAATTCTTTTTTTCATATTAAATCCTAAAATACTAAAAAATACCAAAAGCATCTCCTTTTCTTTTTTTAATTAATTAATTCCATGTAATTTTAATTTTGCAAAAAGGGTCCAACGCCCTCGTTTTTTATTCTTATTAATTCGCATATTTATTTTATTTCGTTTAAATATTTATGTATCTCTCCCGAGGCCTTGTAAATAATTGCTCGCACTTTCTTTATTTACTTTATTTATTTATTTTCTGCCAAATCGGGTCCTGGTCTAATTTTGGCGATGTGGACCCGCGCCGTTTGTAATAGCTTAGAATTTTTACTTTTCCCGCAATATTTTTAACTGTTAACAAATGGCATGAAAGAATGTATGGACAAAAATAAAAACAAGCGTAGAACACCAATAACATGACAAGATAAATGCAAATGAAAACGACACACAAATCGCACACACCACCCCTAGGGTACGCCTCACTGTTGCCTTGCCTCGAAAGGTGATCGTCGAGTAGAGGATGTCTTAGTAAGTCCTCATGATCCGAGAACCTGGCATGAGGGTAGCTTCTAAGGTGTCTTCCCATTGCTCTGGTGATCACCATGTCCCGAACCTCGAATTGAGCCGAACACCTCCAACGGTGGTGCTACCTACCTCTCAATGGTGGGATGGCACTACTTTAAAGGACATTTACACAGATGAATTCCTTAGGGTAGGTAGGTTCTCGTAGATACTTGCTCTAATCTCAAAACAAATTCAAAAAGACTTTTCACACCGACACTTTTCAAAAAGCTTTCGAAAGCAACTTTTCAAACACTCTTGAGGACCAATACAAGAGTCGAACTGAGATTTTCAAAGAAACTTTTTTAAAACCCATATTGAAAAGCAAACAAACCTTTTGAAAACACAAATGAGCAAGTATCTAAGAGCCCATGGATAACCATGGATAGAAAGGGTGCTAACACCTTCCCTTTCTATAATCTACCTCCCGAACCGAGAGCAATCTCTATAAGGAATTTTTCTGTGCTTTTGTCCTTTCCATTTGGAGAAAATAAAAGACGGTGGCGACTCTTGCTTCCGCGACATTTCGCGAACCAGCGTTAAACAGTCAGTTCCAGATCCACCGATCACAGACAGGTTTTTAAGCCAACTACACTCAAGAGGGTACTTACCTATGAAACCCCATGCAAGCCTGAAACTAGGGTTTGGTGTGAATTGCTTGTACATATGTTTTATGCATACATCATGAACATCATAAAGCATCATATGCATTCGCTAACCATTCCAAGGGTTTAGATCTTCATCTTTGTTCTCGTTTTGTAGGTCATGGAAATTCTTCGCAGGAAAACTATCCAAGTCAACCTTGTGAGAATCCCTCCTCAACTCAAGGAGCTCACATCCAGAATTACGGAAAGCTCTCCTTTCAGTGAAAGACATGGTAGACTGCTCAGCCTAGTCAACACCAGCATTGAAGAGGACATGGTAAAGGTGTTGTTCCAGTTCTTTGACCCCCTTCACCACTGTTTAACTTTCCCCGACTATCAATTGGTGCCCACTTTGGAGGAATTTTCTCAACTCTTGAGAATTCCTATTCTTAATCAACTACCCTATAACGGTACGGAAAAAGAACCAAAGCCTGAAGATGTTGCTCAAGCACTACACTTGCAACCATCTGACATCAAGGGGCATTGGGAAACTAGAAGCGGTGTCAAAGGCTTCTTGGCAAAATTCTTGTTTGAGAAGGCACAAGAGTGTTGGAATTTATTGGATCTACAAGCCTTTGAAGAAATTGTGGCACTCCTCATTTATGGGTTGGTCCTGTTCCCAAATCCTGACCAGCTTGTAGATGTCAACGCCGTCAAAATCTTCTTATCCAGAAATCCAATACCAACATTGCTTGGGGACATTCTTCACTCATTTTACACACGAACAATGAGAAAGAGGGGTGTTCTCATGTGCTGTACTCCTCTCCTTGCAAGGTGGTTTATTTCGCACCTTCCACAATCTGTCTTGAAGAATGACCAAGGCTTAAGGTGGTCACAACGGTTGATGACCCTCACTCACTCTGATGTACATTGGTGTTCTCGGTCCAGAGAAAATGTCATCATCGTCGATCATTGTGGAGAGTTCCCTAATGTTCCATTGCTTGGCATTAGAGGAGGCATTACCTACAACCCTTGTCTAGCTTTGAGACAATTTGGATATGCACGGAGGGATGGCCCTCACGACATGTTGATTCCTGACTTAGTTTTTGACTTCGACAACGATGCGCAAGGACTTCGCCAAAGATTCATCAGAGCTTGGAGGATGCCTAACAAGGTAGACAGCAAGACACTGGGGCACAAGAACTCCATCCCTCTTGAGCCTTATCTCAAGTGGGTACGAACCCGAGCCCAGAGTCTAATGATGCCTTATCCTCATGTTCTCCTTGTGATTAAACAGCCCGTTAAGGAAGGAGAGGTTCCCTACACCATCCTATATCCTGGCATGCCTACATCGTGGGAGGAGATGCAGAAGAGTTGAATCCAACTCAAGGAGGAACAGAACACTTTTGAAGCCAGCTTCTACGCCAGTGAGAGGAAGGTTCTGGAGCTTACCCGCCGACTCCATGAGGAAGAGACCCTCAACACCTACATCGCACCAAAGAGGATGCGCAACGTCTTTTTACCTTGAGAAGTTTTTTGTAATATTTGGCCCATGGGGCATTTATGTACTGACAAATTTCTTCTTATTAATATGACGTGCGTTCTTTTTGTTTGCAGCAATTTTGAATTTTCTAAATCCTTGAATGCATTGCATACATAAGCATATCATTCATCATGCGCATAAGCAGGTCTCCACACCAGGTTTCCTTATCTTTCTGCTGTTTATTTCAGTAAGATGGATCTCGAACAGACGGTCAAGGACTTGCAGTCTCAGAACTCACAGTTTCAACATCTCCTGATGACCTTGGATAAGGGTCAGGAGGATCTAAATTGGGAACAAAGAGCAAGTGAAAAAGAAGAAGAAAAGAATCGGGGTGGATACCCTAGGAAGAAGGTTTGAGGGTGAAGCCAGAAGAGTTCTTGAATTTCCCCCTACATCTGAAGAAGGAACCAGTAAAGGGAATGCGGCTGCGGTACCTTCCGAATCCGAAGTTGAAGAAGGAGAGGCTGAAGAATATGAAGACTACTCTGAGCAACAATACCCGCCCGCCGATGATAAGTACAAAGGCTTGGAAGACAGGTTGACAGCTATGGAGCTGCAGAGAGTTCCCGGCTTAGATTTCGAAGATTTGGGATTAGTTGCTGGAATTGTGATCCCCCCGAAGTTCAAAGTGCCGGTTTTTGCAAGGTATGACGGGCTGTCTTGCCCAAAAATGCATCTCAGATCATATATAAGGAAGATCCAACCTTACACTGCAGACAAGAACCTGTGGATCCATTTATTTCAGGATAGCCTTTCAGGGGCTCAACTCGAGTGGTTCTATCAGCTGGATGGAGCCAGTATCCGAAACTGGGAGGACTTGGCTACTGCATTTTATAAATAGTATCAGTACAATTCTGACCTTGCTCCTACGCGTACCCAACTCCAGGGTATGTCACTGGGGACGGGTGAAGGATTCAAGGAGTATGCACAAAAGTGGAGAGACCTGGCTGGCAGGGTGCAGCCACCTTTGACTGGCCGTGAACTTGTTGACATGTTCCTGGGGACCCTGTCTGGTCCGTTCTTCAACTATCTGATTGGTAATTCTTCTGCTGGGTTTACAGATCTGATCTTGACTGGTGAGAGAATAGAAGCGGGTATCAAGTCGGGGAAGATACAAAAAGGTGCCTATGCGAGTACTGAAAAGAAGCCTTTCAAGAAAGAAGCCAGTGCTGTTTATGGTCCCAGAAGACAAGTTAAGCCGGAACGCCGCCAAACTGTCAACGCGTTGGTAATTTCAAAACCTGCTGCTCCTCAGCAGTACAACCAACCAAGGGGTGAGAGTCCCAAAAGGCAGTACACTCGGCTCAGCATGACCCTGTCTCAGATTTTGCCGCAACTACTGTCAACCAACCTGGTAACTGTCAAAGAAGCTCCGAAAGTAGTGAACACAGCTTCTTCAAAGTACAACCCCAACGCCCGATGCGCTTATCACTCTGATAGCCCGGGGCATACCACGGATGATTGCTGGGCTCTAAGGAATAAGATTCAGGACCTTATTGATGCTAAGGAAATACAGTTTGAGGCGCCCGAAAGACCCAATGTTGTGACTGCTCTCATGCCCCAGCATGGAGTGAATGTTGTGGAAGAAGACCGGTATGTAGCCTCTGTGGAAGAGATTGTTACTCCGTTATTGACCGTCAAGAGGAACCTGTTGCTAGCCGGTTTATTTCCGGGATGTAGTAAAGGTTGCCTTCTATGTGCCGTTTCGCCTGTTGGTTGTCCTTTGCTGAAATCAGGTATCCAAAGCCTGATGGATAGCAAAGAAATCTTGTTCGAAAAGATTGATGTTCCTGCTGTCCCCGCTGAAGAAGTTTCTATTGTCACTATTTTCAACAAACCTCCTAAGGCTCCTTCAAAGAAGCCTGTCAAAATCATGTCCACTCAGAAGATTGCTCCTATCATCATCACTGTTCCAGGGCCTCTCCCTTATACATCCGACAAAGCTGTCCCATGGCACTATGGGGCAGATGTTTATGTGCTTGGAGTGAAGCAAGAGTTTGATACTAGTACCGGTGTCAGCAACATCACCGGGCCTGCCAAAATTACTCGCAGTGGTAGGCTCTTCTCACCTGATATTGCACCACCAGCTATTCAGAGACCTCTTATCATCACACCTGCAAGTGTGCCTGCTTCCCTTCCTAATCAAGTTCCTGTTTCTACCCCTGCTGCCGAGTCATCTGACGCTCGGGGCAAAGGGATTGCTACTGATTTGCCTGCCCTGACGGAGGCACCAAAAACAACCAATGTTGATGCTTCCCAGCAAGAGATGGAAGAGATTCTCAAGATCATTAAGAAGAGTGATTTCAATGTAGTTGAGCAGTTGGGGCACACCCCATCAAAGATTTCTATGCTATCACTGTTGTTGTGTTCAGAGGCCCATGCCAAGGCCCTGATTTCCTTCTTGAAGACGGCCCATGTGCCACAAGAAACGTCTACTGATCAATTTACCGATTGTGTGGCCAACTTGACTGCCGATAATGGTTTGGGCTTCTCTGACGCCGATCTGACCGCCAAAGGAAAGAACCATAACGATGCCCTGCATGTCTCCATTGAATGCAGGGGCACTACTCTTGCCCATGTGTTGGTAGACACCGGTTCTTCATTGAATGTATTGCCCAAGAAGGCCCTAGACAGATTGGATTGTGAGGGTTTGGAGCTCAGGCCTAGTAACATTGTTGTCCGAGCCTTTGACGGTTCGAAAAGGATGGTACATGGCGAAGTTGACATTCCAATCAGGGTTGGTTCTCAAGTTTTTGATTCTACTTTCTATGTGATGGATATCCGACCATCCTATTCTAGTTTGCTGGGTAGTCCATGGATCCACAAGGCTGGAGATGTGACCTCCACACTACATCAGAAGCTTAAGTACCCGGTCAGAGGGAAGATTGTTACAGTTCAGGGGGAAGAAGAGTATATGGTCAGCCACCTCAACTCGTTCCGGTACATAGAAATGGATGGGGAATTCATTGAGACTCCATTCCAGCACTTTAAAGAAGTTCCTCAGACACTGGCATCAGCTGAAACTGTGATTGAAGACCCTCTTTTGAAGATGGCTTCCTTAAAGGATGCCCGGGCTGTTATTGAGAAGGAGGCTCAGAGGGCTGTTCGTAAAGCAAGGATTGGAAGACCTCCTGTGTTCATCACCAACCCGGGAGTGAATGCTATTGAAGACGACGTGGAAGAATCTGAATTCGACATCTGGATCTACCCAACAACCGACGGTGGACCAAGCAACTGGACTGCCAAAGACTTCACACCTATTACTTTTGTCACTCAGTAATGAACTCTTTTGTTTTGAATTTGTAACAAACAATATGTTGAAACTTTTATGGCTCGGTGTCCTACCCGGGGCACCGTGGCTTCATTTGTGAGGGCTTTTGTGTGTCATTTTCATATATCATCAATAAAAACATTGGACGTTTGTTGCATTTCAAAATCTTGCGCTCCTTTTTCTTTCTTTATTATATATTGCAAAACAGCTATATTTACACACACTCACCTATACAGGTTCAAATCCACTCTGGATCTCACTGGTAACGACTCTGCTACCGCCAGTTATGACTTCGAAAATCCGATCAACTTAGCCGAAGACGAAGGTGAAGATGATTGCGAAGTGCCTGGTGAACTTGTAAGACTGCTAATCCAGGAAGAGAGGGCCATTCAACCACATGAAGAGCCAGTGGAAACGGTAAATCTGGGTACTGAGACAGACAGAAAGGAAGTCAAGATTGGTGCCAATCTAGAGCTCAGTGTGAAACAACGGTTGATTCAGATGCTGCATGACTATGAGGAAATCTTTTCCTGGTCTTACGAAGACATGCCTGGGTTGGATACCGACATTGTGGTTCATCACCTGCCTACCAAAGAAGAATGCCCTCCGGTAAAACAGAAGGTCCGCCGTATGCATTCAGTAATGTCCGAGAAAATCAAAGCCGAGGTTATGAAACAATTTGATGTCGGGTTTCTAGCAGTGACTTCTTACCCTCAGTGGATTGCCAACATAGTTCCAGTGCCAAAAAAAGGTGGTAAGGTCCGAATGTGTGTTGATTACAGGAATTTGAACAGGGCAAACCCTAAGGATGATTTCCCTCTGCCTCGTATCGATGTTCTGGTTGACAATACTGCTCAGCATAAAGTATTCTCCTTCATGGACGGCTTCTCCGGTTATAATCAGATCAAGATGGCTCCTGAAGACATGGAGAAGACCACTTTTGTTACTCAGTGGGGCACTTTTTGCTACAAGGTCATGCCTTTTGGGTTGAAAAATGCTGGGGTAACCTACCAACGCGCCATGGTTGCTTTATTTCATGATATCATCCATCATGAGATTGAAGTGTATGTCGATGATATGATTGCAAGGTCCCAAACTGAGGAGGAACACCTTGACCATCTACGGAAGCTGTTTGACCGTCTGAAGTTGTACAAGCTGAGGTTGAACCTAAACAAGTGCACCTTTGGGGTAAGATCTGGAAAATTGCTAGGTTTCATCGTAAGTGACAAAGGCATTCAAGTGGACCCTGCCAAAGTGAAAGCCATACAAGAGATGCCAACTCCCAAGACAGAGAAAGAAGTTAGAGGCTTTCTAGGACGTTTGAACTACATTGCCCGATTCATCTCGCATTTAACTGCTACCTGTGAGCCAATCTTCAAGCTGCTGAAGAAGGATCAAGTAGTACGTTGGAACGATGAATGTCAGGCCGCTTTTGAAAAGATCAAAGAGTATCTCCAAGAACCACCCATTCTTATGCCACCGGTTGAAGGGAGACCTCTAATCCTATACTTGACAGTACTTGACAACTCAATGGGGTGTGTGCTAGGGCAGCATGACGAGTCTGGCCGAAAAGAGCACGCTATTTATTACCTTAGCAAAAAGTTTACCGACTGTGAAACTCGATACTCACTGCTCGAGAAAACTTGCTGCGCTTTGGTATAGGCTGCTCGCCGGCTGAGACAGTATATGTTGACTCACACTACTCTGTTGATTTCAAAAATGGATCCAATCAAGTACATATTTGAAAAGCCTACCTTGTCCGGAAGAATAGCAAGATGGCAGATGATCTTGACGGAATATGACATCCAATACACGACTCAGAAAGCAATCAAGGGAAGTGTATTAGCAGACCATCTGGCACACCAGGCAGTGGACGACTACCAATCTATGAACTTTGAATTTCCAGACGAGGATATCATGGTAGTGACTGATTGTGAAGTACCTGGACCAGATGAAGGACCTGAGGAAGGATCTCGATGGTCTATGCACTTTGACGGAGCCTCGAACGCTTTGGGTAATGGAATTGGCGCTGTGATCATATCCCCTAAAGGCACTCATACTCCACTCACCGCCTGACTATGTTTCAACTGCACCAACAACATGGCAGAGTATGAGGCATGTATCATGGGTCTTCAAGCTGCAATTGACTTAAGGATCAAGTTTTTGAGTGTCTTCGGAGATTCCACTCTCGTGATCAATCAGATCAAAGGCGAGTGGGATACGAAACACCCAAATCTTATTCCTTACAAGGAGTATGTGTCGACATTGCTTCCCCACTTCGAGGAGATAACTTTTGAACACTTCCCAAGAGAGGAGAATCAGCTAGCGGACGCACTAGCTACGATGTCTTCTATGTTCAAAGTCAAATGGGACAACGAGGCGCCCCAGATCATTATCTAGAAGTTGGATGAACCTGCACATTGCTGCGATCTCGAGACCGAAGAGGTAACTGAAAAACCCTGGTATCATGAAGTGAAGAGGTACCTTGAAGCTCAAGAATACCCCGAAGGTGCATCTGTTAATGACAAGAAATTCCTGAGAAGGTTCGCGACAAAGTTCTTCCTCAGCAATGGCATTCTCTACAAGCGAAACCATGATTCAACCTTACTGCGTTGTGTGGATAAGACTGAAGCAGAAAAGATCATGGCGGAGCTACATGAAGGTACCTTCGGAACACATTCCAGTGGACATACCATGGCAAAGAAAATCCTTCGGCCAGGATATTTCTGGTCCACAATGGAAGCTGACTGTTACCAGCATTCTCGGACGTGTCACAAATTCCAGATCTATGCTGATAAGGTGCACATTCCTCCGGTTCCTCTGAATGTCCTGACAGCGCCTTGGCCTTTTGCAATGTGGGGCATTGATATGATCGGCGAAATCAGACCTACGACATCCAACGGGCATCGATTCATCTTGGTAGCGATTGATTACTTCACAAAGTGGGTTGAAGCAGCTTCCTACGCTACCGTAACCAAGAGCGTCGTGGCATGGTTCATTCGGCACAACCTGATCTGTCGATACAGTGTACCTGAGAGGATCATTACGGATAATGATACCAATCTTAACAACAAGATGATCACTGAGCTCTGCGAGCAATTCAAGATACATCACCACAACTCTTCTCCCTACCGGCCGAGGATGAATGGGGTTGTGGAAGCAACGAATAAGAATATCAAGAAGATTGTGCAGAAGATGACAGTGACCTACAAAGATTGGCACGAAATGTTACAGTTTGCTCTTCATGGGTACCGTACCTCAGCACGGACGTCAACAGGGGCAACTCCCTTTTCCTTAGTCTATGGCATGGAGGCAGTATTGCCTATTGAAGTCCAGATACCCTCTCTCCGGATAATGAAGGATGCAGATTTAAGCGAAGATGACTGGATCCAGACTCGGCTTGATCAATTAAACCTAATCGACGAAAAGAGACTCACTGCTATTTGTCATGGTCAAACGTACCAAAAATGGATAATCAGGACATTTAACAAGAAAGTCAGACGACAAGAGTATCAAGTCGGAGACCTGGTAATCAAGCGCATCATTCTACCTCAAGGTGATCCCAGGGGCAAATGGACCCCACGTACGAAGGGCCATTTGTGGTTAAACACGTATTCTCATGAGGAGCTATGATTCTAACCACC
Source organism: Vicia faba (assembly GCA_948472305.1). Taxonomy (NCBI): domain Eukaryota; kingdom Viridiplantae; phylum Streptophyta; class Magnoliopsida; order Fabales; family Fabaceae; genus Vicia; species Vicia faba. The sequence goes on from OX451735.1 coordinate 1,212,182,030, forward strand.
ATGGATGGTGACGACCTTCCTCACCCCGCCAATGCAGACATAGTAAAAAGATACTACGCATGAACTAAAGACCCGTTAGGTTGACACACCTAGGCAAAAATAAGGGCTTCCCGGCGAACCAAAAGGGTTCGGGCAAAAATAAGGGATGAAATGAAAAAAATCTGTACACCCGGCAAGTCGAAAACCTGAAAAGGCGGCTTGGGAAAAAATGGGTATCCCGGTGGACTGAAAACCCGAAAGGGAGGTCCAGGCAAAAGTTAGGGATAAAGCGTAATACTATGTCTCTTTGGATCACCTTGCATCCAGAATTCGGTATCAACTATCAGGCTCAGATGACTCCAATCAATCAGCTTCATCTTCAACTAAGCAGCAGAGTGATGAGACGCTTGAAGACATAAAGGCAATAGCAGAGTTGGAACCCAGTGGGATTATTTTTTCACATAGCTGTTTTGTTTCCTTTTCACAAAATTGTATAAACTTTATTTTGCTCGGCGGCGTTCTCTTACTAGGACGTCATCCTCCTGTACATAAAACGCCTATTTACAGGCAAATTTCAAAATCAACACAAGTCCAATTCTTCAGACAAATTATCCATTGTTTTTCCTTTTTTTGTTTTTGTTTTGCGAAGAACGTCCAATGTTCATTTTTGATATATGCATTTGACATTAATTACTAATCATGAATAGTTGCATGCGAAACAAAGGATTGATTACAGGTGACATCAGAAACAGGGGCAATTTAGAATTGTCTAAGCGATCTAGTTGCTCTGTCCACCAAGGTACCAAGGTAGGTTCGGCTGAAGAACATAACCAAGTCACCTCAACTCCCCACAGAGTAAGACCAGATTCAGCAATACTCTCCCCAGGAAGAGTTGGTCTCCCATCAACCCTAAAAAGGCACAATATTCCCCTAGCAAGTCAGCGGTACTCTCCTCAAGCAGAGTTAGTCTACTGTCAGCCTTAAAGAAGTCGGGTATCCCCAGAAGATCTCAACATTCCCCAGCGAAGTTCATCAAATTCCCCAACATAACTTATCAGCGGAATCCCCAGTGGAGCTCTCATCAAAACCTCAGCGAAGTATCTCTTCCCACAGAGTAATTCCCCGCAGAGTAATCTCTCCAACAAGTTTATTCCCCAACGGAGTCATCTTCTCCTACCGGTTTATTCTTGCAACCATCATCCCCAACGGAACCGAAGAACTCTACTCCTCAACATCAGCCCAGGATTTGAGTTCCCGGCACTCGTCAAGGATTTATTTTCCTAGACGAAAATACATTCATAGACATCTCACATTTCATACATCATGCTTACATACATGATAAAGTGCATACAACACTATCTCATTTTAAAACATTATGACATCATGCATCTCATACAACATGACATTGCATACAACTAACGTTTTGTCTTTTCAGGAAAATGTCAATCCAAAGATGATTACTATCAACTATCGCAATTCCAGATTCGATACCTGTATCTAGCCAGGGCATATCTATGAGTGATTAATTGTAGATTCGATACCTGTATCCAGCCAGGCCACATTTGCATGAAGAGTTTAGAGATTCGATACCTGTATCCAGCCAGGGCATATCTGTAAACGACATTTCTAGATTCGATACCTGTATCCAGCCAGGGCATATCTGTAAACGACATTTCCAGATTCGATACCTGCATCCAGCCAGGGCATATATGTAGACGACAAATCCCAGATTCGATTCCTGTATCTAGCCAGAGCATATCTGTGAGTATTTGATTGTAGATTCGATACCTGTATCCAGCCAGGGCATGTCTACATGAAGAGTTTAGAGATTCGATACCTGTATCCAGCCAGGGCACGTCTGTAAGCAACCTTTTGAAGTTCCGGATTCGATTCTTGTATCTAGCCAGGGCATATCTGTGAGCATTTGATTGTAGATTCGATACCTGTATCTAGCCAGGGCATGTCTACATGAAGAGTTTGAAGATCAACACCTGTAACAGGCCAGGAAACCATCTTCCTTTCTCAAAATATGCAAGTTCTCGCTAAGGAATCTCTTACGCAATCAACACTTCCAAATGGCATCTATAAGCCCATTCCCGACAAGGTTCTGTCACACCTACAGATGGCATCTGTAAGCCCATCCTCCCATCCATCATCTCTTCAAATGGCATCTATAAGCCCATTCCCACCATCACATTGCTTATACTCCACTATGCGAGTGCAAATTTCTGGGCACTCTAGTGTCCAATCTCCTTTTACCCTCGAGTCGCGAAAGGCAAACTTGCCAATCTAACTCTTCAGGTTCAAGAAGATTGAACAGGGGCAACTGTTGTACCCCAAAATTTGCCCTCCCATTTCATCAATATTTTCTCACCACAAGACCCTTGGAGCTCAAGATCAAGCTAGGGTTTGCCCTGCTAAAGACTCCTCCTTGCACTGTTGACCCAAATTAGGGTTTGAGTTTGCACAAAGATGTTTTGACCTAAAAGGCCCAAATTGACTTTCATGCTTCATGTTGGACTCACAAGTTTATCCTTACCAAGTTTCAAGCCTTGATTCCAATCTTTGCCCAGTCAATTGGACAGTTGACCTAGAAATCAGCTGTATTAGGGAAAAAGTCAACTGTGGTCAATTGACAGTCAAACCTCATGATTTTTGACCCACATCAACATTATGAACTCATATGAACCATTTGATCAAGTTTGGATCACAATTCCACAAGAAATTTGATCAGATCACCAAAAGGGCAAAATGGTCATTTTTAGGGTTTTGACTGCACAAAGGCAATTTTTGACTGTTTGACCTAACCAATGGCAAACCAAGATCACATATGGACTCAAGTACCCAATGGCATTATCTTGACATGTTTAACAAGTTCAAAAGATCCCAAATGCACAAGATTGACAGATGAATTTTCCAGTCAACTAAGCCAAATTTGACTATATACTGAAAAGTCAAACTTTGACTTTTTGGTCAAAATCAAGTGTCAAGATTCATTTTTCATCAAAACATGCCAAATTATGAAACTTGTTCATCAAGAAATCAAAAATCACAAGTTAGGGTTTGAAATGAAGAAATTTCATAACTTAGAAATTTTCTAAGTTATGAAAATTCCTAATTTTTTTCCTAACTTTGTCCCATTTTTTCATCAAGATACATTTGGATTCAAACAAAACTCAAAACATGAAAGTTATAGTACATTGCAAAATATACAACTTTAATTCACAAAGTTTCCTCAAAAGAAGCTTGTAGCTCAAGTTATGATTTTTGGAACAAGGGTGCAAAACATTCTTAACTTAGAAATATTTTGACCTATTTTAGGCAGGATTTTTGCCTAACTTCATGGCCACTTTTCACATGCTTTCACTTGGAATTTCAACTTTCATTACAAAGATGGATTGTAGTACACATTCCAAGCTTTCCAAATTGTCCAAGAACTTCTCAAACACCCTTGTGGTTAGGGAGAATCGAATTTGACAATATTGGCAAAAGTCACTTTGATTCATGGCCAAAGGCATGTTCATACACTTTGCATTTTTGAAATCAGCTTGCACAAGCTAGTTACAGGCCTCTAATATCATTTACACTCAATAATTAAATGCCAATCCATTGTGTTCTAGTATTATTTGGTGCATTTGGTCATTACATGAAGAATTAAGCCATATTTGGAAAAAGTGACTTATCCATTCTTGTAAAGTAGGGCTTTATGTCAAAACATGAATCAAAGAAGTACAATGTAAATCTCTGAGGCACAATTTATTGAACTAATCCCACTGATCAAGACTAACTTTGCAGCATGTTTAGGGGGCCTGCATAAGCTTGTAACTAAACTTGGCATTTTTAACTTAAGATAGAAGCAACTTTGCAAACACAACAACATCTCTCATTCCTGCAAGAACTAACCAAGACAAACTTGTTGAACACATTCCAAACATCAAACCTGACCTAAAACACGAGCCAACCACCTCCAATACCTCCTCATCCATCAAAGCCCATTTTTTCTGCAAAACAGAGTCCCTGTTGCAGATTGACTTGGCCAGTTCATTTCCATCGTGCATTTTCATCCAAGCCACCTCAAACACCTTCCATAACATCCATACAAACTATCCCAGGCCTTGGAAACAGACTGTAACACCTCTAACCAGTTTTTCCATTTTCACTTTTCTCTCTTGCAGGTTGACTTCTGTAGCTTGATACAGCAAGATTCAAAGCACACCAAGCATTGGAGAAGCATCCCTGAACTTCAAGCAAGCTATACAAGTTCTCACATTGCATTGAAAGTACCCCCATTGTCATACACAAATCAAGCTGAACAGGTAAAAGTTTGAACTCTTATCTCTTAATCCAAGCATATCTAGGATTAGGTTTGTGAAGAAGTTATGTCATACTCATGCCCCTGAAGCCACCCATATCCCCACTTTCCATTTATATTGCATGTGCTGAGAGAATTTAAGACATGAACATTGAAAAAAAACTTAGGTCAGGAATTGGGGGAGAAGAAATTCTCTCTCATTTCTGAGAGTTAGAATGACTTTTTTATATATTTGAAATCGTGACAAGATGCTCTATAACATTGTTGTTGTAAGTTTTTGCTGAATGTCAAAGAATCATGAGATAGCAGGAAGCGTGCGTTTTGTTCTGTTTGAATGTCCAGAGGTTGAAGACAAAGTTCTTCTGGGCTGGGCCTGACCTTTTTTCTATTTGCACCACTTTTCCACACTTGCACCCCCTTGGCCCATTGTATTTATTTTTATCATTTTTTGACTTTTTCTTTTTGTTTCTGACTTATTATTTTTTGCCAAAATATAAAAAATATTAAAAACATTTTTTCAACCATTTTTGCATATTATTTGGATTTTTGTTTGTTTTATTTGAATTTATACATGTAAATAAACATATTGCCTTTTATTCAAAAAATACAAAAATAATACAAAAATCCTTTTATTTTCTGATTTTATTTTATTTTATCCTTTGAAAATATTTTCTAAAAATATACTTTTTTTTGTAAATATTAAATATTTTATTTTTGTATATATTTAATATATTTAGTAAATAATATAAATACTTATCTATTTATTAGAATATTTAGAAAAAAAAACATAAAAATAATACTTTTTATTTTTATTAATATTTAACCTCAAAAATACTTTTTTTACAATATACTTCCTTTTTATTTATTTTTTGTATATAATTAATAAACATTGTATATATTAAATAATAAATACCTTTTATTTGCAAAAATTAGGGTTTTGCCCTAAACATGAAAGTACCCAAAAAATTAACCTTTTTATTTTTTTGTTTATTTGTCACATGAAAAATACTTTCGACATACACATAAAAAAAATCATTTTTTGCATCTTGCATATTTATTTTATTTTATTTTATTATTGTACAATTAAATACCTTGTAAATTCCATTTGGATTGTAATTGTTTAGATTTAAATTTCTTGCTAAAATATCTCTGTGATATGGTGGGAGAACTGACTAGGGTTTTGCGTTCGTTTTCGCAAATGTTTCGGTTGAGCAAGAGTCGCCACCGACTTTTTATTTTATCCTAAGGAAAGGTTTAAAAAGCACAGCAAAAACCTTTGAGATTTTTCTTGGGTTCGGGGAGTAGATTATAGAAGGGGAAGGTATTAGCACCCCTTCTATCCATGGTTATCCATGGGCTCTTAGGTACTTGCTTAGATCAACTTGCCTTGGTTTTCAATTGTTTGAAATGGTGCTTTGTGTGTGGTTTTGAAAAAGGTTTTGAAAAAGATGCCTTGTATAGGCTACCCTTGTAACAATTCTTTACTCGAATGTTTTACAAAAGGTGTTTGTCTTTTTGAAAAAATGTTTCAAGGTTTTCGAAAGTTTGTTTTGAAAGTGTTTGTGAAGTGGGTTTTGAAATAAGGCAAGTGTTTTCTTGGAAAGTTGACAAGTACTTAAGAGTTCATCTACCCTAAAGTTTTCTCAAAGATTTTTATTATGTTTTAAACCTTTTGACAATTTTGTTCCACCATTGCATTTGGTGGACAATCTTGTCTTAGGAGGTTGAAGGGACAGGCGTGGGTCATCGTTTAGACCATAATTGCAATAGTGTTAAATGTCTTTGGGCAATTTTCTTTAAAGGGACTTGATCATTCATTTAAGCAACATTTTATGGGACTATGATCATTTTGATTGCTTGTTTTTACCCAAAGAAATTCAACATACAATATGGCCCAATTATTTGAAGGCAACAAAGTGGAATACCCTAGGGGTGCAAGTGTGAAATGTGTTGTCCATTTTTCATGCTCATTTATCTTGTATTAGGTCCAACTATTTTGTTCATTTTTATTCGCATACAAAACCCTAATTCTAGCATAGTATTTTTAGAAAGCGATAAAAGTGCGAAATTTAAAATCCTACGCTATTACAACATAATAATATGGGGAGGGGGGTACAATGTTTCAAATGGGGATATTTAGACCAAAAATTGAAACCTAAAACTATTACATCAATTTTGAATTTATACAATTTAATGTACAATAATAAAAATGGAATAAAATATGTAAGATGCAAAAATGTTTGGTATGTGTATGAAAGAAAGTATTATTTATGTAAAAATAAAAAGAAAGTAAAAAGATACTATTTTTGGAGTATTTTTGAATTTAGGGTAAAACCCTAATTCTGTTAAACAAAATGCATTAATTAATCAATTCATATAATATTTATTATTTACATACAAAAATAAAATAAAATATGGTGTATTTGTTAAAAAGGCCTTTTTTAGTATTAAATATTAAAAAATAAAATATGTACATTTTTTGGCATTTTACCCTAAATGTATTAATATATATCTATTTATTTATGTTATTCATAAAAACTAGGTTTTATACACATTAATTAATAATATTCAATATAAAAAGTATTTATTATTTTTTTTTATAAAATATTTTCAGGAAGTAAAAATAAGATAAAAATATGTATAAAAATATATTTGGTATTATCTCAAGATTTTAAACAAAAAAGTATATATATGTATATTTATTTATTTATGTACAAACAAAAGAAATAATCAAATAAATATGCAATAAATTCAAAAAATGATGGGAAAAATATTTTTATGTTTTTAATATGCTGAGAAAAAATAAATGAACCAATCAAAAAAAGGCAAAAAGTCAAAATATTAAAAATGAAGCAAATGGGCTCAGGGGTGCAAAACAGAAAAAGTGGTGTGAATAAGAAAATTGCTCAGGCCCAGCCCAAGAAGACACCTTCTTCAACCTCTGAACAAAGTTTGTTCAAAAACGCGCGCCAGCAAGCTTCCTTTGAATGTCCTGATTCTTTGATTTTTGGAACAAACTTCCAACACAAAAGATGTTAAGCATGAAACCACGATTCTAACCATATGCATAACTTGAACTAACTCTCTAAGATGAGGGAGAATTTCTCCTCCCCCAAATCCTAACCTAATTTTTCTGCCATTTTCAAACTCCAAATTCTCACAACTCAAGCAAAAGAAATGAAAAGTAAAAACATGTACATGTTCAGTGGCATGAGTAGAACCTTGTTTATTCACAAACTTAAAGCTAATGATGCCTAATAAGAGAGATACGAATTCAAAAAACTACCTGTTCAGCTGAAGTTCTAACTGGCAAATGGGGAGCTTACAGTGCAAGATACTGGTTGGTATAGCTTCCTTGAGGTGTGGTGATGCTGTTCCAATATCTACTTTGCCTTGAGACACCTTGAACTGAGCTGCAGAACTTCAACTGTAAAATGGAAAAGTAAAAATGGTGGAACTTGTTAGAGGAGTTACAGGTCGTGTTTCAAGGCATGGTTAGCTTGAATAGGTGGTAAGGAAGGTATGTGAACTGGTTTTGGCAAGAATGCTTGAGAGAAATAGAAGTTGGCACTCAAACTGCAGAGGCAACTCTGTTTTTGCAGTTTGATGGTGTTTTTTGGTTTGATGATGTTTTGGAGGTCAATGGCTCGTGCAATAGCTTGGTTATGATGTGTGTAATGTGTTTGATAACTTTGTTCTTGTGTATGTAAGCTGAGATGGAAGTTGGTTCTAGTTATGCAATGTTTCTTAACCTTTAAGCAACAAAATGCAAGTTGGTGGTTTAGGTCAGTAGGGGACCTCTAATCCTGCTGCAAAGCTTCTCTTGATCAGAGTAATTTGTTCATAATCTAGTGCCAAAAAGATTTGGTTTGTACTTTCTTGATTTACCAATTGGACATAAAGTAACTTTTGCAAAAATGGATAGTTTACTTTATCTAAAAATGGATCAAACTTGTATACAATACTTGAACTCATAGAATAACACTTTGACACAATGAACAAGCATTAAATTATTGAGTGTAACTTGGTTTAAGGACCTGTAATCAAGGGCATGCTGGTTTTGAGAAGTTTGCATAACTTATGAACATGAAAAATGGCCAATTCAAAAGTGAGTTTTTGCTATATTGTGAAATTCGATTCTCCCTAACCATGAGGTTATTTGAGAAGTTCTTGGACATTTTGGAAATCTTGGAATGTGTACTACAATACATCTTTGAAATGCAATTTGAAATTCCAAGTGGAAGTGTATGGAAAATGGCCTTGAAGTTAGGTAGAAAACCTTGTCAAAATAGGTCAAAAATTCACTAAGTTAGGAATGGTTTAGTGCCCTTATTAAAAAATTTGTAACTTGAGATGCAAGCTTCAAATGAGAAAACTTTGTGAATCAAAGTTGTAGATTATGCAACAAGCTACAACTTTCATGTTTGGACTTTTGTTTGAATCCAAATGGATCTTGGTGAAAAAGTGGGGCAAAGTTGGGAAAAAATTAGGGTTTTTCATAACTTAGAAAAATTCTAAGTTATGAAAAATTCTAATTTTTAACCCTAATTTGCATTTTGTGATTTCTTGGTGAACAAGTTTCATGATTTGGCATGTTTTGATGAAAAATGAATCTTGACTCTTGATTTTGACCAAAAAGTCAAAGTTTGACTTTTCAGTATACAGTCAAAATTGATCAATTGACTGGGAAATTCAACTGTCAATCTTGTGTACTTGGGATCTTTTGAACTTGTTGAGCATGTCAAGATAATTCCATGGGGTCCTTGAGTCCATGTGTGAGCTTGGTTTGCCATTGGCTAGGTCAAACAGTCAAAATTTGCCTTTGTACAGTCAAAACCCTAAAAATGACCATTTTGCCCTTTTGGTGATCTGATCAAATTTCTTGGGGAATTGTGATCCAAACTTGATCAAATGGTTCATATGAGTTCATAATGTTGATGTGGGTCAAATTTCATGAGGTTTGACTGTCAATTGGCCACAGTTGACTTTTTCCCCAATACAGTTGATTTTTAGGTCAACTGTCCAATTGACTGGGCAAAACTTGGAATCAAGACTTGAAACTTGATGTGGGTAAACTTCGGAGTCCAATATGAAGCATGAAAGTCATCTTAGGCATTTTAGGTCAAAATATCTTTGTGCAAACACAAACCCTAATTTGAGTCCACAGTGCAAGGAGAGGTCTTGAGCAGATGAAACCCTAGCTAGATCTTGAGCTTCAAGGGCTTTGTGGTGAGAAATCAATGAGAAATGGGAGGGCAAATTTTGGGGTACAACAGTTGCCCCTGTTCAATCTTCTTGAATTCGAAGAGTTAGATTGGCAAGTTTGCCTTTCGTGACTCGAGGGTAAAAGGAGATTGGACACTAGAGAACCCGGAAATTTGCACTTGTCAAAGCAATGGATGCGGGAATGGGCTTAGAGATGCCATCTGGAGATGGGCTTAACGATGCCATCTGGGAGAGTGACAGAAATCTTGTCGGGGATGGGCTTAGAGATGCCATCTGGAAGGGAGTACCAGGAAGGTGTCCAAGCTTGGGACCATCTCTGAACTGGGGGGTTCTGAACAAGCAATAGATTGACATCCGTTGTTGGGAAGAATCCATAAACTGTTTTCAGAAGTCTTGAAGAAAAATCTGAACAAGTGACAGGTTAACATCCGTTTACTTGGAGGACCCGTGAACTATTTTCAGAAATCTTGAAGTTGAATAAGCAATAGAGCAGCATTCGTTGTTGGGAAGCGTCCGTAAACTGTTTTCAAAAGTTGCATCTGAACAAGTCGATAGGTTAACATCCGTTCTTGGGAAGAATCCATAAACTGTTTTCAGAAGTCTTGTAGGAGAATCTGAACAAGCGACAGGTTAAAATCCGTTTACTTGGAGGACCCGTGAACTGTTTTCAGAAATCTTGAAGTTGAATAAGCAATAGAGCAGCATCCGTTGTTGGGAAGCGTCCGTAAACTGTTTTCAAAAGTTGCATCTGAACAAGTCGATAGATTAACATCCGTTGTTGGGAAGAATCCATAAACTGTTTTCAGAAGTCTTGTAGGAGAATCTGAACAAGTGACAGGTTAACATCCGTTTACTTGGAGGACCCGTGAACTGTTTTCAGAAATCTTGAAGTTGAATAATTTTAGTCTGTCGACTGATCTTTTCCTGAAAAGGTAAAGAGTTAGTTGTATGCAATATTATGATGCATGATGCGATATACGTGACATCAATGTTTATGACATAAATGTGATGAATGCGCATGTAAACTGATGAGCTATCTTGCTGAGGATAAATGAATCCGAGGTGGCTGAAGATAAAAGCATCTTGACTGCTGCCGGGGAAAATAAATCCTTGGCTGCTGCTGGGGAAGAGAATTCCTGATGACCTCTACTGGGGAGTATCAATCTAGTAGACTCATGCTGGGGAGGTAAGACTGAGAATCTTCAATTTGATGGGAAGTAACTCTGGCGATCTCACTGGGGAACTCAAGATTTCTTTTTCTAAGACTCTGGGGAGAAGGCTCATTAGTCTGGCTCCGCTGGGGATTGATAATTTGAAGTTTTAGCTCGGCTGGGGATACTGAAACTTAAACTCTGAGTGGGAATGAGTTCTGGAGGATCCTCTGGCTGGGGATAATAAGGATAAGCTCCTCTGGGGATCGTATTGATAAGTTGTGTTGGGAAACTCTTGATGAACTCCGCTGGGGATAGGAAGAATTCTGGCGAGTGCAATCTTCTGTGGCTGTTAGCTGAGGATAACCCAGTTATAAGCCTTTGTGGGGAATAACTTTGAATAAAACTCGGGAGAGACGTTCGTGCTCTGCGGGGAAATACCTTCCAGAACCTTACTGGGGATAAGCTTCGAGAGTCTGCTGGAGATAAGCTTCAGGGTTTGCCAGGGATGCGGATTCCAAATCTCTTGGTGGGCTTTCTTCGAAAGGGTGTCAAGATATCCATCTGTACCTTCATCCTATCAGTAATCCTTTTCTTAGGTTCATTTAGGAAGTGATTATTTTTCAAATGCATATGCCTATTTAACAAAACATTGGACGTTTCTCAAAATAAAACAAATAGTGCAAGAGAAAAAGGGAAATGACACAAATTTTTGGGAAGAGTATTTGTATTGATTTTCTTTGAGTATATTTGTACAAAGGAGACAATCATCCTAGTAAGAGGATTTTGTCGTAAATATTAAAAGATTTTATACAAAATAAAGGATGGCTATGTGAAATAATTCCATGGGATCCCAATCTGCTATAGCCTTCACAACTCTGAATATCTGTCCATTCAATGCTTCGTTTGACGATGACTGGATTGATCAGAAGTCTGGAACTGGTTGATGAAGAGATTGTCTTTGAAGTGATCCGACGAGACATAGTCATACGCTTTAATTCCCTAACTTTTGCCTGAATCGCCCTTTCGGGTTTTCGATCCACCGGGAAACCCCTTTTTGCCCAAGCCGCCCTTTCGGGTTTTCGACTTGCCGGGTGTACAGATTTTTTTCGTTTTTATCCCTAATTTTTGCCTGAACCGCCCTTTCGGGTTTTCGGTTCACCGGGATGCCCATTTTTGCCCAAGCCGCCCTTTCGGGTTTTCGACTTATCGGGTTATTTCATGCGTAGTATCTTTTGACTATGTCTGCGTTCGCAGGGTGCGGCAAATCGTCGCCGTCCATGGTGGTCAGAATCATTGCACCACCAGAAAATATACTCTTGATCACAAACGGTCCTTCATATGTAGGAGTCCATTTGCCCCTGGGATCACTTTGCGGCAAGATAATCCGCTTGATTACGAGATCCCCGACTTGATACACTTGACGTTTGACTTTCTTATTGAAAGCCTTGATCATCCGCTTTTGATACGTCTGCCCATGGCATATAGCAGCAAGTCGCTTCTCGTCGATCAGATTGAGTTGATCAAGTCAGGTCTGCATCCAATCATCTTCATTCAAACCTGCATCCTTCATAATCCTTAGAGAAGGGATCTGGACTTCCATAGGCAAAACAGCTTTCATGCCATAAACCAAAGAAAATGGGGTTGCCCCAGTTGAAGTACGTGTCGTCATACGGTATCCATGCAGAGCAAACGGTAACATCTCATGCCAGTCTTTGTAAGTGACTATCATTTTCTGAATGATCTTCTTAATGTTTTTGTTCGCAGCTTCAACAACACCGTTCATCTTCGGCCGATAGGGAGATGAATTGTGATGATAAATCTTGAACTGTTCGCACAATGCAGTGATCATCGTGTTATTCAGATTTGTACCGTTGTCCGTGATGATCCTGTCTGGAACACCATACCGACATATGAGATTTTGCTTGATAAAGCGGGCAACCACATTTTTGGTGACAGAAGCGAAGGAAGCTGCTTCGACCCATTTAGTGAAGTAGTCAATGGCAACCAGGATGAAGCGATGTCCATTGGAAGCCGTGGGCTTGATCTCTCCAATCATATCAATGCCCCACATTGCAAAGGGCCACGGAGCAGTCAGGACGTTGAGGGGAACCGGAGGAATATGAACTTTGTCAGCATAGACTTGACACTTGTGACAAGTATGGGAATGTTGATGGCAGTCAGCTTCCATGGTAGACCAGTAATAGCCTGCCCTTAGGATCTTCTTAGCCATTGTATGCCCGCTCAAGTGAGTGCCAAATGTGCCGCTGTGTATATCAGTCATGATCAACTCTGCTTCAGCTTTATCTACACATCGGAGTAATACACAATCATGGCTTCGTTTGTAAAGGATGTCGTTGCTCAGGAAGAACTTAGCAGCGAATTTCCTTAAGAACTTCTTGTCATTTACGGAAGCTCCTTCAGGATAATCTCTAGTCTCGAGATACCTTTTGATTTCATGGAACCAAGGTTGTTCCACTACTTCTTCGGTATTAATCTCGTGGCAATGTGCCGGTTCATCCATTCGCTTGATGGTGATTTGGGGAGCCTCGTTATCCCAGTTGAGTTTAAACATGGAGGACATTGTGGCCAGAGCATCGGCTAGCTGATTCTCTTCTCGCGGGAAATGCTCGAAGGTAATTTGCTCGAAATGCGGCAATAATGTCAGGACATGTTCTTTGTATGGGATAATATTAGGATGCTTGGTATCCCAATCTCCTTTGATTTGGCTGATGACCAAAGCCGAGTCCCCAAATACGACCAAAGATTTGATCCCCAAATCTATAGCAGCCTCGAGACCAAAGATGCAAGCTTCATACTCAGCCATGTTGTTTGTGCAGCTAAAACAAAGTCGGGCCGTGAAAGGAGTGTGACAACCTTCCGGAGAAATGAGTATTGCGCCAATACCGTTTCCAAGTGCATTTGAAGCACCATCAAAGTACAGGGTCCATCGGGATCCCTTTTCGGGTCCGTCATACGGTCTGTCACTTTCAACGTTGTCCAAATTCATGATGTCCTCGTCTGGGAAGTCAAATCTCATGGGTTGATAGTCTTCGATAGCCTGATGAGCCAGATGGTCAGCTAGTACACTCCCTTTTATAGCTTTTTGGGTGGTGTACTGGATGTCATACTCGGTTAAGATCATTTTCCATCTAGCTATCCTTCCAGATAAAGCGGGCTTCTCGAAGATATACTTGATAGGGTCCATTTTGGATATTAACAAGGTGGTATGGGTCAGCATATACTGTCTTAGTCGGCGAGCAGCCCATACCAAAGCGCAGCAAGTTTTCTCGAGCAGTGAGTAGCGAGTCTCACAGTCGGTAAACTTTTTACTAAGGTAATAAATAGCATGCTCTTTTCGACCAGACTCGTCATGCTGGCCCAAAACACACCCCATTGAGTTATCCAAGACGGTCAAATACATGATCAACGGTCTTCCTTCGACGGGTGGCATCAGAATAGGAGGTTCTAGTAAATACTCCTTGATTATATCAAAAGCAGCTTGACAATCGTCGTTCCATTCCACTACCTGATCCTTTTTCAAGAGTTTGAAAATTGGCTCACAAGTAGAAGTCAGATGTGAGATGAATCTGGCAATATAGTTTATGCGCCCCAAGAATCCTCTAACCTCCTTTTCAGTACGGGGAGAAGGCATCTCTTGTATTGCTTTTACTTTTTCCGGATCGACTTCAATGCCTTTGTTGCTTACAATGAATCCCAGGAGTTTACCAGACCTAACTCCAAAAGTGCATTTATTTGGATTCAGCCTGAGCTTGTATTCTTTTAACCTAGCAAACAGCTTTTCCAGATGTTCAAGGTGCTCTTCCTCTGTTTGTGACCGAGCTATCATATCGTCTACGTAAACTTCAATCTCATGATGTATCATGTCATGAAATAAAGCTACCATGGCGCGTTGATACGTTGCCCCTGCGTTCTTCAGCCCGAACGACATCACTTTGTAACAGAAAGTGCCCCATTGTGTAACAAAAGTTGTTTTCTCCATATCCTCGGGAGCCATTTTGATTTGATTGTAGCCCGAGAATCCGTCCATGAAGGAAAACACTTTATGCTGAGCTGTATTGTCGATCAAGATGTCAATATGAGGTAGCGGGAAATCATCTTTAGGGCTGGCCCTATTCAAATCCCGGTAGTCCACACACATTCTGACTTTGCCATCCTTCTTCGGTACCGGTACGATGTTAGCGACCCATTGAGGATAGGACGTAACAGCCAGGAAGCCAACATCGAATTGTTTCATTACTTCTGCTTTGATCTTTTCGGACATGTCAGGCCTCATTCGGCGAACTTTTTGCTTGATTGGTGGACAGTCTTCTCTTGTGGGGAGACGGTGAACCACGATGTCTGTATCTAAACCCGGCATATCTTCATAGGACCAAGCGAAGATTTCAACATACTCATTCAACAACTGTATCAGGCGTTCCTTGACTTTTGGTTCCAGGTTGGAACCCACTTGCACCTCCTTCCGATCCTCCTCGGTTCCCAAGTTAACAGCTTCCAATGGCTCTTCATGCGGTAAGATGGCCCTTTCCTCTTGTTGCAGAAGTCTGGCTAGTTCCCCGGGCACTTCACAACCTTCGTCATCTTCATACTCGGCTAGATTGACCAGATCTTCAGAGTTATTGAAAGATACAGCAGAATAGTCACCCATGGAATCCGGAGTGGATGGGTACCTGCATCGGTGAGTGTGGGTGTGTGTAAGGGATAGCCATCCTTAAAAAAATGCAAAAGGAAAGAAAATGAACATAAGCAGTTTATCAAATGAAAAACGTCCAATGAATCATTAAACATGGCATATGAATATGAAAAATAGTCAAAACCCTTACAAGTGGACCTACATGCCCCGGGCAAGGCAGGAGGTGAAAAGATAGTGTACGAATTGTTTGAAAGTAAAATATTACAGACCAAATAGGAAATGTTTAACAGATAAATTACTGATGAATAAAAGTGACTGGGACAAAGTCTTTAGCCTCTCAATTGCTCAATCCTCCTCTGACAGTTGGATAAATCCACTCTTCAATGTTGCTTTCCTTGTCTTCATCTTCCAGGGCGTTGATTCGGTAAGGAGAAATTTTGATTGGCGCTCTTTCAATCTTTGACTGGCGCATAGCTTTCTGGCCAGCGGCTGTGAACCCCAATCCAAACTTGTCAGTTTTATGCGGAAAGTCGGGTAACTGCCCCCATGCTGAATTCTTCCCTTCTTTCATTGCGGCCCTTGCGTCCTCCAGAGATGCCATCCTGGCCATCTGTCTCGGTGCCTCAGCTGCCAACTTTGCCACTGCTACTTCAGGAAGAACTTCTTCGAAATGTTGAAACGGTGTCTCAATGAACTCTCCTTCAACCTCCACATACCGGAAAGAATTTAAGTGGCTAATCATGTACTCTTCTTCGCCGTGGACAGTGATGATCTTTCCCTTGACAGGATATTTCAGCATCTGATGCAAGGAGGAGGTGAGTGCCCCAGCATGGTGTATCCAAGGTCTACCCAGCAGGCAGGAGTATGATGGATGGATGTCCATTACATAGAAAGTGGATTTAAACACCTCAGTACCTACCTTGACGAGAATTTCAACTTCTCCATGGACCATTATTTTCGACCCATCGAAAGCTCTGACGACAATATCACTCGGCTTCAATTCTAACCCTTCGCAATCTAGCCGGTCCAAGGCCTTCTTAGGCAAAACATTCAGCGATGAACCGGTATCAACCAAAACATGTGCAAGGGTGGTTCCGCGACACTCGATTGAAATATGCAAAGCATCATTGTGGTTTCGGCCTTTAGGGGTTAGGTCGGCATCAGAAAAACCTAGTCCATTGTCCGCAGTCAGGCTAGCCACGCAATGTTGAAATTGATCTGCAGAGGTTTCCTGGGGCACATGGGCTGCCTTCAGAAACTTAATCAAAGCTTGAGCGTGCGCTTCTGAGCAAAGCAATAGTGCCAGCATGGAGATCTTGGAGGGGGTTTGCCCCAACTGTTCCACCACATCGTAATCACTTCTCTTGATTATCCTCAAAATCTCGTCCATTTCTTTCTTGGAGGCTTCCGGGATCACCAAGGGTTGAGCCCTCGTCCTGACGAGCTCATCTTGTATTCCCTTTCCTTTATCAGCAATGGTAGGAGAGACAGCACTAGGAACAACAACTTCTTCAATCAAAGGAGTTCTAGCAGAGAGCTTTACTGGTGCAGGGATGACTTCTTTAGCTGATGAGGGTCCAAAGACTGCTCTTGGAGGGGAAATCTCTGGAGAAAATATTCTCCCGCTCCTGGTGATTTTGCTGGTGCCCGCAATGTTACTAATGCTGGCTTCTTCATCATCCGAACTTTCTTCAATTACTTCGACTTGCTTGATACCATGGTAGTAGATGTCACCACCATAGTTCCAAGGTATCGACTTCTCAGAAACATAGGGAACAGGCCCTGGCATCGTTATCTTTAAAGGAACCGATCTTGCAGCTGGTGTAATCTTAACTGGCTTTTTGACGGCCTTGGAAAGATTGGCGTGAATGGTTATGATTGAGACATTTTCAACATGAACTGGAACAACAGAAACTTTTTCGAACAAAATTTGTCGGCTATCCATAAGGCCTTGGATGCCTTTCTTTAATAGCAGACAATCAAACGGCAGAGAGTGGCAACAGTAGCAGTCTTCTTTACATCCCGGGAAGATCCCGGCCCTTAACAAATTCAACTTAATGGTTAGCAGTGGAGTAGTCAGATCACTGACGTCAACAACATACAAATCCTCCTCAATGGCATTGATATTTCGGCCGTGCTTCGGCATAGGTGCAGATATCACGTTAGGCTTCTCTGGAGCGTCAAACTCTACCTCCTTAGCCTCTATCAGGTCTTGGATTTTATGCTTGAGTGCCCAACAATCATTGGTGTCCTGTCCAACACTGTCTGAATGATAGGCGCATTTAGCATTGGCATGATAATGCGGGGAAGACGTATTCACATTCTTTGGCGCATCCTTGATGGTGGCCAGATTTAACTTCAATAGATGGGGAAGCACTTGCGCTGGAGTCATATTAATACGGGTGAACTGCCGTTGTGGCCTTTCCACCCGTTGCTGATTTGGTCTGGACTGGTTATAGCGAGGCTGCTCACTCGGAGTGTTTTGAATCATTACGGCCCCCACAGTTGGCCGACGCTCCATCTTCCCTGCTCTTCTCTGAGAATATACCATAGCTGTCTCCTTCTTAAAAGGCTTCTTCTCAACACTTGTAGCAACACCCTTCTGAATCTTTCCTGACTTGATGCCAGCTTCTATTCTTTCGCCGGTTAAGATCAAATCGGTAAACCCTGCGGAAGAGTTACCAATTAGATGATTGAAAAATGGCCCAGATAGGGTTCCAAGAAACATATCAACGAGCTCACGATCGGTTAAAGGAGGCTGCACCCTGCCAGCCAAATCCCTCCATTTTTGTGCATATTCTTTGAATCCCTCACTTGTTCCTAGTGACATACCCTGAAGTTGGGTACGAGTAGGAGCAAGATCAGAATTATACTAGTATTGTTTGTAGAAAGCGGTGGCCAAATCCTCCCAATTTCTGACACTGGTTCCTTCTAGCTGATAAAACCACTCCAACTGAGCTCCCGATAGGCTGTCTTGAAAGAAATGAATCCAGAGATTTTTATCTGCCGTATAGGGTTGAATTTCTCTCACGTAGGACCTGAGATGCATTTTGGGACAGGACAGCCCATCATACCTCACAAACACTGGCACTTTGAATTTTGGAGGAATCACAATTCCGGTAACCAAGCCCAAGTCTTCAAAATCCAAACCCGGCACTCTTTGCAATTCCATGGCGGCCAATCTGTCTTCTAAACCCTTGTATTTATCATCAACTGAAGGGTATTGCTGGTCAGAATAATCCTCATCCTCTTCAACCTCTTCCTCCTCCGCATCAGACTCGGAAGGCACCGCAACTCGATCTCTTTTACTAGTCCCTTCATCAGAAGTAGGAGGAAATTCAAGCACCCTCCGAGCTTCTCTGTCAAATCTTCTCCCCAAAGTAGCCACCCCGACCCTCTTTTTCTTCTTTATTGGGTCCTTATTCTCCAAATGAGCCTTGATGTCCTCTTGACTCTTAACCAAAGTCATCAAGAGTTGCTGGAACTGTGCATTCTGGGCTTGTAGGTCTTTGACTGTTTGCTCGAGATCCATCCTACTGTAATAAACAGCAGATAGATAAGGAAACCTGGAGTGAGACCTGCTTATACACATGATGAATGGTATGCTGATGTATGCAATGCATTCAAGGATTTAGGACATTCAAAATTGTTTCAGACAAAGAAGAACGCACGTCATATTAATAAGAAGAAATTTGTTAGTACATAAATGCCCCATGGGCCAAATGTTACAAAATAAACTTCTCAAGGCAGGAAGACATTGCGCATCCTCTTTGGTGCGATGTAGGTGTTGAGGGCCTCTTGCTCGTGGAGTCGGCGGGTAAGCTCTAGAACCTTCTTTTCACTGGCGTAGTAGCTAGCTTCAAAAGTGTTCCGTTCCTCCTTGAGCTGAATCCAACTTTTCTGCATTTCCTCCCATGATGTAGGCATGTCTGGATGTAGGATAGTGTAGGGAACCTCTCCTTCATTGACGGGCTCTTTAATCATAGGGAGAACATGAGGATAAGGCATCATTAGACTTTGGGCTCGGGCTCGTACCCACTTGAGATAGGGCTCAAGAGGGATGGAGTTCTTGTGTCCCAGAGTCTTGCTATCAACCTTGTTGAGCTTTCCCCAAGCTCTGATGAATCTTTGGCGAAGTCCTTGCGCATCGTTGTCGAAGTCAAAAACTAGGCTAGGAATCAACATGTCATGACGGACATCCCTCCGTGCATATCCAAATTGCCTCAAAGCTAGGCAAGGGTTGTAGGTGATACCTCCCCTAAATTCAAGTAAAGGAACATTAGGAAATTCTCCGCAATGATCGACGATGATGACATTTTCTCTGGACCGAGAACACCAATGCACATCAGAATAAGTAAGAGTCATCAATCGTTGGGACCACCTTGTACCTTGGTCATTCTTCAAGACAGATTGTGGAAGGTGCGAAATAAACCACCTTGCAAGGATAGGAGTGCAACACATGAGAACACCCCTCTTTCTCATTGTTCGTGTGTAAAATGAGTGAAGGATGTCCCCAAGCAATGTTGGTATTGGATTTCTGGACAAGAAGATTTTGACGGCGTTGACATCTACCAATTGGCCAGGATTTGGGAATAAGACCAACCCGTAGATAAGGAGTGCCACAATCTCTTCAAAGGCTTGTAGGTCCAATGAGTTCCAACATTCTTGTGCCTTCTCAAATAGGAATTTTGCTAAGAACCCTTTGACGCCACTTCGGGTTTCCCAATGCCCCTTAATGTCGGATGGTTGTAGATGTAATGCTCGAGCAACATCTTCCGGCTTTGGTTCCTTTTCCGTACCGTTGAAGGGTAGTTGATTAAGGATAGGGATTCTTAGGAGTTGAGAAAACTCCTCCAAAGTTGGTACCAACTGATAATCAGGGAAAGTGAAGCAGTGGTGAAGAGGGTCAAAGAACTGGAATAGCACTTTCATCATGTCTTCTTCAATGTTGGTGTTGACAAGGCTGAGCAGTCTACCATGTCTTTCACTGAAGGATGAATTTTCCGGAATTCTTGAGGTGATCTCCTTGAGTTGAGGAGAGATTCTCACAAGGTTGACTTGAATGGTATTTCTGCGAGGGATTTCCATGTCCTACAAAACAAAAACAAAGATGAAGATCCAAAACCCTTGAAATGGTTAGTGAATGCATATGATGTTTTATGATGTTTATGATGTATGCACAAAACATATGTACAAGCAAATCACACCAAACCCTAATTTCAGGCTTGCATGGGGTTTCATAGGTGAGTACCCTCTTGAGTGTAGTTGGCTTAAAAACCTGTCCTATAAATAGTAACCGGGTTCTAAGGAGCTCAATATCACTGGATTGTTTTCATTGTTCATTGTTTTGGTTTAGCCACTTAACTAGCGACCAAAATATTCCAAGAAAACAACCCTCAATGAGTGTAGTATCGAGTATCTACCAACTTCGGACTGCACCAAAGCCGGTCATCTCACTACCCCTAATAAAAGGTCAAGATGGTCAAGTAAGGTTCTAGGTCATTAGTGCTTAGTGACATCACTCAGCGGCCCCGTACTCTCCTTGATTGAACTCAAGGGTTACCGGTACTCACAAATATGTCGCACTAATATAGCTATTGCTTAGACCGTGTCGGTATACCCCGCACAGTTTCCACAACGTATTGCTATCTATGAATGTTTCCCAAAATCCGGGTGGAGGATTGCAAACCCAAACAATAGAGCCAAGATATAAAGCAATCAATTCAATTAGTCATGCAAGAGGGTGATCTAAGCCCTAAGGTTACTCCACTTTAAAAATTTATCCCCAGCAGAGTCGCCAGTTCTGTGATACGGTGGGAGAACTGACTAGGGTTTTGCGTTCGTTTTCGCAAATGTTTCGGTTGAGCAAGAGTCGCCACCGACTTTTTATTTTATCCTAAGGAAAGGTTTAAAAAGCACAGCAAAAACCTTTGAGATTTTTCTTGGGTTCGGGGAGTAGATTATAGAAGGGGAAGGTATTAGCACCCCTTCTATCCATGGTTATCCATGGGCTCTTAGGTACTTGCTTAGATCAACTTGCCTTGGTTTTCAATTGTTTGAAATGGTGCTTTGTGTGTGGTTTTGAAAAAGGTTTTGAAAAAGATGCCTTGTATAGGCTACCCTTGTAACAATTCTTTACTCGAATGTTTTACAAAAGGTGTTTGTCTTTTTGAAAAGATGTTTCAAGGTTTTCGAAAGTTTGTTTTGAAAGTGTTTGTGAAGTGGGTTTTGAAATAAGGCAAGTGTTTTCTTGGAAAGTTGACAAGTACTTAAGAGTTCATCTACCCTAAAGTTTTCTCAAAGATTTTTATTATGTTTTAAACCTTTTGACAATTTTGTTCCACCATTGCATTTGGTGGACAATCTTGTCTTAAGAGGTTGAAGGGACAGGCGTGGGTCATCGTTTAGACCATAATTGCAATAGTGTTAAATGTCTTTGGGCAATTTTCTTTAAAGGGACTTGATCATTCATTTAAGCAACATTTTATGGGACTATGATCATTTTGATTGCTTGTTTTTACCCAAAGAAATTCAACATACAATATGGCCCAATTATTTGAAGGCAACAAAGTGGAATACCCTAGGGGTGCAAGTGTGAAATGTGTTGTCCATTTTTCATGCTCATTTATCTTGTATTAGGTCCAACTATTTTGTTCATTTTTATTCGCATACAAAACCCTAATTCTAGCATAGTATGTTTAGAAAGCGATAAAAGTGCGAAATTTAAAATCCTACGCTATTACAACATAATAATGTTTCAAATGGGGATATTTAGACCAAAAATTGAAACCTAAAACTATTACATCAATTTTGAATTTATACAATTTAATGTACAATAATAAAAATGGAATAAAATATGTAAGATGCAAAAATATTTGGTATGTGTATGAAAGAAAGTATTATTTATGTAAAAATAAAAAGAAAGTAAAAAGATACTATTTTTGGAGTATTTTTGAATTTAGGGCAAAACCCTAATTCTATTAAACAAAATGCATTAATTAATCAATTCATATAATATTTATTATTTACATACAAAAATAAAATAAAATATGGTGTATTTGTTAAAAAGGTCTTTTTTAGTATTAAATATTAAAAAATAAAATATGTACATTTTTTGGCATTTTACCCTAAATGTATTAATATATATCTATTTATTTATGTTATTCATAAAAACTAGGTTTTATACACATTAATTAATAATATTCAATATAAAAAGTATTTATTATTTTTTTTTATAAAATATTTTCAGGAAGTAAAAATAAGATAAAAATATGTATAAAAATATATTTGGTATTATCTCAAGATTTTAAACAAAAAAGTATATATATGTATATTTATTTATTTATGTACAAACAAAAGAAATAATCAAATAAATATGCAATAAATTCAAAAAATGATGGGAAAAATATTTTTATGTTTTTAATATGCTGAGAAAAAATAAATGAACCAATCAAAAAAAGGCAAAAAGTCAAAATATTAAAAATGAAGCAAATGGGCTCAGGGGTGCAAAACAGAAAAAGTGGTGTGAATAAGAAAATTGCTCAGACCCAGCCCAAGAAGACACCTTCTTCAACCTCTGAACAAAGTTTGTTCAAAAACGCGCGCCAGCAAGCTTCCTTTGAATGTCCTGATTCTTTGATTTTTGGAACAAACTTCCAACACAAAAGATGTTAAGCATGAAACCACGATTCTAACCATATGCATAACTTGAACTAACTCTCTAAGATGAGGGAGAATTTCTCCTCCCCCAAATCCTAACCTAATTTTTCTGCCATTTTCAAACTCCAAATTCTCACAACTCAAGCAAAAGAAATGAAAAGTAAAAACATGTACATGTTCAGTGGCATGAGTAGAACCTTGTTTATTCACAAACTTAAAGCTAATGATGCCTAATAAGAGAGATACGAATTCAAAAAACTACCTGTTCAGCTGAAGTTCTAACTGGCAAATGGGGAGCTTACAGTGCAAGATACTGGTTGGTATAGCTTCCTTGAGGTGTGGTGATGCTGTTCCAATATCTACTTTGCCTTGAGACACCTTGAACTGAGCTGCAGAACTTCAACTGTAAAATGGAAAAGTAAAAATGGTGGAACTTGTTAGAGGAGTTACAGGTCGTGTTTCAAGGCATGGTTAGCTTGCATAGGTGGTAAGGAAGGTATGTGAACTGGTTTTGGCAAGAATGCTTGAGAGAAATAGAAGTTGGCACTCAAACTGCAGAGGCAACTCTATTTTTGCAGTTTGATGGTGTTTTTTGGTTTGATGATGTTTTGGAGGTCAATGGCTCGTGCAATAGCTTGGTTATGATGTGTGTAATGTGTTTGATAACTTTGTTCTTGTGTATGTAAGCTGAGATGGAAGTTTGTTCTAGTTATGCAATGTTTCTTAACCTTTAAGCAACAAAATGCAAGTTGGTGGTTTAGGTCAGTAGGGGACCTCTAATCCTGCTGCAAAGCTTCTCTTGATCAGAGTAATTTGTTCATAATCTAGTGCCAAAGAGATTTGGTTTGTACTTGCTTGATTTACCAATTGGACATAAAGTAACTTTTGCAAAAATGGATAGTTTACTTTATCTAAAAATGGATCAAACTTGTATACAATACTTGAACTCATAGAATAACACTTTGACACAATGAACAAGAATTAAATTATTGAGTGTAACTTGGTTTAAGGACCTGTAATCAAGGGCATGCTGGTTTTGAGAAGTTTGCATAACTTATGAACATGAAAAATGGCCAATTCAAAAGTGAGTTTTTGCTATATTGTGAAATTCGATTCTCCCTAACCATGAGGTTGTTTGAGAAGTTCTTGGAAATTTTGGAAAGCTTGGAATGTGTACTACAATCCATCTTTGAAATGAAATTTGAAATTTCAAGTGGAAGTGTATGGAAAATGGCCTTGAAGTTAGGTAGAAAACCTTGTCAAAATAGGTCAAAAATTCACTAAGTTAGGAATGGTTTAGTGCCCTTATTAAAAAATTTGTAACTTAAGATGCAACATTCAAATGAGAAAACTTTGTGAATCAAAGTTGTAGATTATGCAACAAGCTACAACTTTCATGTTTGGACTTTTGTTTGAATCCAAATGGATCTTGGTGAAAAAGTGGGGCAAAGTTGGGAAAAAATTAGGGTTTTTCATAACTTAGAAAAATTCTAAGTTATGAAAAATTCTAATTTTTAACCCTAATTTGCATTTTGTGATTTCTTGGTGAACAAGTTTCATGATTTGGCATGTTTTGATGAAAAATGAATCTTGACTCTTGATTTTGACCAAAAAGTCAAAGTTTGACTTTTCAATATACAGTCAAAATTGATCAATTGACTAGGAAATTCAACTGTCAATCTTGTGTACTTGGGATCTTTTGAACTTGTTGAGCATGTCAAGATAATTCCATGGGGTCCTTGAGTCCATGTGTGAGCTTGGTTTTCCATTGGCTAGGTCAAACAGTCAAAATTTGCCTTTGTACAGTCAAAACCCTAAAAATGACCATTTTGCCCTTTTGGTGATCTGATCAAATTTCTTGGGGAATTGTGATCCAAACTTGATCAAATGGTTCATATGAGTTCATAATGTTCATGTGGGTCAAATTTCATGAGGTTTGACTGTCAATTGGCCACAGTTGACTTTTTCCCTAATACAATTGATTTTTAGGTCAACTGTCCAATTGACTGGGCAAAACTTGGAATCAAGACTTGAAACTTGATGTGGGTAAACTTGGGAGTCCAATATGAAGCATGAAAGTCATCTTAGGCATTTTAGGTCAAAATATCTTTGTGCAAACACAAACCCTAATTTGAGTCCACAGTGCAAGGAGAGGTCTTGAGCAGATGAAACCCTAGCTAGATCTTGAGCTTCAAGGGCTTTGTGGTGAGAAATCAATGAGAAATGGGAGGGCAAATTTTGGGGTACAACAATCCCCATTTGAACATTTGTACCCCCCATCCCATAATTGTGTTGTAATAATTTAGGATTTTATTTTTCGCATTTAAAAGCTTTCTAAATATGCCATGATAGACTTAGGGTTTTGTATGCAAAAATCAACCAAACAAATAGCTTGACCTAATTCCAAGATAAAAGCGTGAAAATGGACAACACCAATCACACTTGCACCCTTAGAGTTACTCCACTTGTTGCCTTCAATAATGGGCCATGTTGCATGTTAAGTTTCTTTGGCAAAACAAAACAAATCAAACGATCATAGTCCCTCGATGACGCTTTCGAAAGTTGCCTAAAAATGATCAAGTCCCTTAAAGGAAAATGTTGCCAAAGACACTTGGCACCATTGCAATCATGGTCTAAACGATGACCCGCGCCCGTCCCGTTAATATCCTAACACAAGATTGTCCACCAAATACAATGGTGGAACAAAATTGTTAAAAGGGTTAAAAAACATAGGAAAGATCTTTGAGAAATTTAGGGGTAGACAACTCTTAGTTACTTGAATCAAAACTTGAAAAAACACTTGCCTACTTTTCAAAACCACACATCACAACACACTTTCAAAACAACTTTCAAAAACATTGAAAACTTTTCAAAAGATAAGTACACCTTTGTACATCCAAACATGGGCCATTACAAAGGTTGCCACAACAAATGACCTCTTTTCAAAACATTTTCAAACCCACACAAAGCACCATTTCAAACAATTTAAAATCAAGGCAAGTTGATCTAAGCAAGTAACTAATAGCCCATGGATAACCATGGATAGAAAGGGTGCTAATACCTTCCCTTTCTATAATCTACTCCCCGAACCCAAGAAAACATCTCAAAGGTTTTTGCTGTGCTTTTTAACCTTTCCTTAGGATAAAATAAAAAGTCGGTGGAGACTCTTGCTCAACCGAAACATTTGCAAAAACAAACGCAAAACCTCAAGTCAGTTCTCCCACCGTAGCACAGAACTGGCGACTCTGCTGAGGAATAAATTAAAAGTGGAGTAACCTTAGGGCTTAGATCACCCTCTTGCATGACTAATTGTTTGCTTTGATTGCTTTATATCTTGGCTCTCTTGTTTGGGTTTACAATCCTACACCCAGATTTGGGGAAACATTCATAGATAGCAATACATTGTGGAAACATTGCGGGGTATACCGACACGGTTGAAGCAATAGCTATATTAGTGCGACATATTTTTGAGTACTGGTAACCCTTGAGTTCAATCAAGGAGAGTACGGGGCCGCTGAATGATGTCACTAAGCACTAATGACCTAGAACCTTACTTGACCATCTTGGCCTTTCATTAGGGGTAGTGAGATGACCGAATTTGGTGCAGTCCGAAGCTGGTAGATACTCGATACTACACTCATTGAGGGTTATTTTCTTGGAATATTTTGGTCGCTAGTTAAGTGGCTAAACCAAAACAATGAACATAGAAAACAATTCAATGATATTGAGCTCCTTAGAACCCGGTTACTATTTATAGGACAGGTTTTTAAGCCAACTACACTCAAGAGGGTACTTACCTATGAAACCCCATGCAAGCCTGAAACTAGGGTTTGGTGTGAATTGCTTGTACATATGTTTTATGCATACATCATGAACATCATAAAGCATCATATGCATTCGCTAACCATTTCAAGGGTTTAGATCTTCACCTTTGTTCTTGTTTTGTAGGTCATGGAAATTCTTCGCAGGAAAACTATCCAAGTCAACCTTGTGAGAATCCCTCCTCAACTCAAGGATACTGTAGAGATTGTGGTATCATTTTTGTCATCCTCCCTCTAAAGCTTAGAGTTTTTAATCGAGAGTTGAATATAACAAAAGGAAATAATAATGCATTTTTGAAATAGTGAATACGAATGAATTGATTTAAGACAAACATGTGCCATGCATTGATGAAATAACGAGGTTTGATATGAATAAATGTTCAAACAAATCAAAAGAAAATTACACATTGAAAATTCTAATGAACGAAAAGTCTTCTTGTGAGAACTTGTCACTTCAGATGGTATGCCTTGGAGGGATGGCAGAAGAACTCAGCCTGACCGTCTTGTGCGAATTCTAGCACTCCTTCATTAATCAGGTCTTGAATTTTATTTCTCAACGCCCAACAACTGTTGGTGTCATGTCCAGGACTGTAGGAGTGGTACGCACATCTTGCATTTGGATTGTACCTTAGGGAGGCTATGTTGGGATTCTGAGGAGGGTCCCTTACTATTACCAACTTGGCCTTCAACAGGCATTGCAATGCTTGAGCCAGTGACATGTTGATTTCGGTGAAGCGTCTTTCGGATGTATTCTTCTTATGCTGATTGCCCCATTGTCGTTGGCGAGGTTGTGGTTGAGCTTGTGATGTAGTAGCAATCTGGAAAGGTCTGTTCCTGACCAAACCAACCTCTTCTCTCACTGGGGGCTGATTAATGCCTTGATCCACAATTTTAACTATTTATTTCATGGATCTGCATCCATCTTGGTGAAGCTTGTTAAGGAAGGCTCTTAGACCTTCTTATCCTCGAGCTAAGTTTTGGATAAGATCCATCTTCCCCAGCATCTGGATTCTCATTTCTTCTACCTCAGCTTGCAGTTGTTCCAATTGTTCATCCTTGTTGTTGTCAGGACGTTCCTTGTTCAAATTCCCGGCGAAGAGTGTTTTCAGGTCTTCTTGCCCCTTGGATAGATTCAGGAGAAATTCCTTGAACTGGGCATCTTGATCTTGGAGATATCTGTTGTCTTGTTGGAGAGCCATTGCTGAAATAAACAGCGAGAACATGAGAGACCTGCTTTGAAACCTGCTTATGCAATAATATGTATTATATATTGTGATCGGTGGATCTGGAACTGACTGTTTAACGCTGGTTCGCGAAATGTCGCGGAAGCAAGAGTCGCCACCGTCTTTTATTTTCTCCAAATGGAAAGGACAAAAGCACAGAAAAATTCCTTATGAGATAGTTTCTCGGTTCGGGAGGTAGATTATAGAAAGGGAAGGTGTTAGCACCCTTTCTATCCATGGTTATCCATGGGCTCTTAGATACTTGCTCATTGTGTTTTCAAAAATGGTTTGTTTGCTTTTCAACTGTGGGTTTTAAAAAGTTTCTTTGAAAATTTCAGTTCGACTCTTGTATCGGTCCTCAAGAGTGTTTGAAAAATTGCTTTCGGAAGCTTTTTGAAAAGGTGTCGGTGTGAAAAGTATTTTTGATTGGTTTTTGAGATTAGAGCAAGTATCTAGAGTCGTCTACCTACCCTAAGGAATTCGTCTGTGTAAATGTCCTTTAAAGTAGTGCCATCCCACCATTGAGAGGTAGGTAGCACCACCGTTGGAGGTGTTCGGGTCAATTCGAGGTTCGGGACATGGTGATCACCGGAGCAATAGGAAGATACCTTAGAAGCTACCCTCATGCCAGGTTCCCGGATCATGAGGACTTACTAAGACATCCTCTACTCGACGATCACCTTTCGACGCAAGGCAACAGTGAGGCGTACCCTAGGGGTGGTGTGTGATTTGTGTGTCGTTTTCAGTTATTTTTGTCATGTCATGTCATGGGTGATCTACGCGTTCTTTTTATTTTGTCATTCATTCTTGCATGCCATTATTAACAGTTAAAAAGTTGCGGAAAATGTAAAGTTCCTAAACTATTACAAAGGCGCGGGTCCACATCGCCAAATTAAAATCCAGGACCCGATTTGACAAAAAATAAAGAAATAAAGTAAAGTGCGAAAGATAAATATTTACACGGCTTTAGGAGAGTTACATCAATATTTAAATAAAATAAAATGCGCGAATTAAATTAAAATTGAAAGCGAGGGCGTTGGACCCTTTTTAATGAAATTAAATTATATTATTAAGTTAATGAAATTAAAAATGAAAAAAGAAATTATTTTTGGAGGTTTTTTGTATTTATGGTTTTTTTTATGTGAATTAAATGAAATTAAGAAATTAATTAATTAACCCTAATTCTACAATTTTTATTTATTAAGAAAAAAACATGTTAAAGTTAAACCTAAAATTAATCTAATTATTTACATGGTAATTTATTTACGAAAATAACATTTAATAATTAATTATGGTGAAATAAAAGAATAAAAAAATAATTAAAACCTAATTCTACAAATTTTAAGTTTATTAGAAAAAATATTAAGATTTAAAGCTAAATTTAACCTAATTAGTTAGTGAGATTTATTTACAAAAAATATTAAAATAAAATATATTAGTTTTTTGTCTTTTCTGATTTTTCTATTGTTTTTATATTTTTATGAAAATAAATTGGTTTAAAGAATTAAATTAAAAAAACTAATTAAAACAAAAATAGAAAAAATATGAGAAAAGAATGAGAAAGGCAAACCATGGGGGGTCTGTCCCCAAATTGGAGGGTTTATTGTAGCAATTCTGGCCCACTTGTCTATGGCCTTGTTTGACTTTTATGTCAGCGTGTAGGTGCGTTGACTCATGCCTTCCACGGTCTCTGAATCCTGGCCTTGGGTTTGATCTGGGTGGCCATGTGGTGCTCTTAGACTATGGAGTGTACGCTGGAATTCTGGGAGCGAGCTACACACAAGCACAATTAGAAAAATAATATGGAAAGGGAGGGGGACCTGGGATTCGAACCCAGGTCCCAGGGATTACCAATACCAAGCCTGACCAGTGGAGCTAGTGTTGCGCTTTGTTTATTATATGGCCAATGAATAATATAAGATAAAACAAGCGTTAGTGCTCTTTTTCGCGCGAAATTCAAATTACTCAATCAGATGGTGCCACCTACTCTTCTTCTTCCTCGTTTTGTTTTTTTCCTGAAACATAAAAAGGTTAGCGGGGGTTTTGAACCCCCCCAAAATGCCATCTTTTCAATAATAGCGAATAGCCCATGTGGTCACATAAATTAGGCGCGAGGGGTGTGTTGTATTCGTCCCAGCTCCCTGATTTCAACCATGGCATTGAGGTTCTCTAATTTTACAGTATTTAGAAACGCTTAATTTGAAAGTCCTGTAACCCTAGCGTCCTTTAATGGTGATTCTTCATACAACGCGTAAAAACTCAATTAAAGCACACAGTTAGCTTTAGAATCAATTAATGAATACAAATCAAGAATCAAAATGCATGGATATGGCCTGAATAATAAAACACGATTATGCAAAAAGAAGAACACAGTCTGACTTATAATTACCAATTCTTGATGTTTCAAGCTATGATTTTGATCCAGGCACCTTCCTTGATGTCTCAGCAAGACAATGAAACAATTATTTTGGCTTGAATCGCACTAGAACCTAGTTTTCAGTTTTGGAATTTCTTGTCAAAAACTCAAACTTGGTTATGGATGTATGGCGCAGCTTGGAGGTTCTGAACACTAAGGTTAGGTTTGCACTTGTATAGAGAACGAATTTGATCAATAATCCAAGCCCATAGCCTTGCTTTTAATGATTTTCAAGATTTGATTTTCAAGAATCTTTTCCAATATTTCTTCATGCATATTTGATACAAATCATGGCCAATCACTTTAATTCCTTCCATATCTGATCATGCACGAAATCTTGAGCTTATTCCATGCATAAAAAGATTTAAAAAGTTTGTTTTGGTATTTTCCACATATTTATTTTAATTAAATGAATTATTAGCAATTAAAAATCCAAATAAATAAATAAAAATGATGAAAAACTTCCCTTTGGGCCAAATGGTCGTGCACATGCCTTGGATGATGAATTGTGGAAGAAAAAGAGGCCCATTAGCATTTTTAAGACTTTTGAAGCAATGTTGACTTTTCAAAATACCCAAAAATTTCCCAACTTCCACAAGGCATAACTTGCTCAATTTTTAAGCTTTACTCATGTTCTTGGACATTTTGGAAAGGTATTTGAGTCCTCTAACCAATGTCGTCTGTCCCATGTCATTTTGATTTACCAATCTCAAGTTATGGCCTTTGACTTAAAGTCCCTTTTTGTTGACTTTTGAAAATGACCTATAATGTTGAAATTGATAACTTTTTGTGAGAGCATTTCTTGGACTTGAAGTGTGAAGAGGAGTTGTAGGAAATGTCTTTATCTTCAAAATGAGCTTTGGAGGGAATTTTTCTGATAATCCATGTGGAAGTTATGCCTTGGCCAAGTTACAGTTGACTTTTTCAACTGTCCAAATATGGAAACTTTTGCATCTTGAGACTTTTTGAGCCAAGCTTTGAGAATCATGATCAAGCATTGATCAAATGATGTTTGTGGCTTCAAAATGAGATGTTGACCAAAAATTTGAACTTTTGACTGTCAAATGACCATTTTGCCCCTACAGTTGACTGTAGAGCAATTAGGGTTTTTGACTGTGCAATTTTGTGCTGTAAGTCTTGAAACTTGGTATGAGGATACTTGACCATGTTTATAGGCATGTGGGACTTGATTAGAACCTTGGAAACTTCATTCTCTTTGCCAGAACCAAAACCCTAATTTTGACTGTTAGGAGGCCCTTGAACTGTGCAACCCTTGGGGAGATTTTGAAGCTTTGACTTGGCAAATTTTGAAGAATATGGGAGGGCAAATTTTGGGGTACAACAGTTGCCCCTGTTCAATCTTCTTAAACCTGAGGATGCAGATTGGCTGACGTGCCTTTCGTAATCCGAAGGTGGAAGATGATTGAACACTAGAGTGCCCAGAAATTTGCGCTCACATAGTAGTGTGATTATGGGAATGGGCTTATAGATGCCATTTGGAGATTGATGGATAGGGTGATGAATGAACCAGGGATGGTTACTACCTCAACAGGAACGGTGAGAGAACCTTGGCCGATTTCAACCTCAACAGTAACGCTGAGAGAATCTGGGGACAATTACTACCTCCGTAGTAACGGGGAGAGAACCATAGGTGACTTCAACCTCAACAGTATCGTTGAGAGAGTCTTGGACGACTTCAACTTCAACAGTAACGCTGAGAGAATCTGGGGACGACTTCTACCTCAACAGTAATCATTGAGAGAATCTTGGGATGATTACTACCTCCGCAGTAACGGGGAGAGAACCATAGGCGACTTCAACCTCAACAGTATCATTGAGAGAATCTTGGACGACTTCAACCTCAACAGTAATCATTGAGAGAATCTTGGGCGACTTCAACCTCAATAGTAATCATTGAGAGAATCTTGGGCGACTTCAACCTCAACAGTAATCATTGAGAGAATCTTGGGCGACTTCAACCTCAACAGTAATCATTGAGAGAATCCTGGGTATCTTCTACTGAGTCTTTATCAGGAAAATCTGTTAGGGGTCGATTTAACTGGACTTAGAGAAGGCCTTTGACTGGATAAGAAACAGGAAAATATTAGGGTCGATTTAACTGAACCGGTCTAGGTCTTGAAATGTCTTCAACTGGATAAGAAACAGGGAGATCTTAGAGTCGATCCGACCGAACCAGAGAAGGCCTTTGACTGGATAAGAAACAGAAAAATCTTAGGGTCGATTTAACTGAACCGGTCTAGGTCTTGAGTATAGCTGAGAACTTAACTGAATTCTTCCTGAAAGGTAAAGGTCAGTCATATGCCATGCATGA
This sequence comes from Vicia faba, assembly GCA_948472305.1. Taxonomy (NCBI): domain Eukaryota; kingdom Viridiplantae; phylum Streptophyta; class Magnoliopsida; order Fabales; family Fabaceae; genus Vicia; species Vicia faba. The sequence continues at coordinate 1,212,214,803 of OX451735.1, forward strand.
TATGGATCAAGCAATGATGTTCTCAACATAAATGAGATCTGTAAGATATGATGCGTATATGCATGTTATAATGTATGGAAATGCGATGTTTATGAATGTATCTTTGTCGTCTAGGAAAGTAAATCCTTGACGGGTGCCGGGAAATCACTCCTGGGCTAATGTTGAAGAATAGATTTTTGCTTCCGCTGGGGATGATAGTTGCAAGAATACCGGTAGGAGAAGATAACTCCGTTGGGGAATAAACTTGGCGAATAGACCACTCTGCGGGGAGAAAAGTACTCTAGCGATCTTGCTGGGAAGCAATACTCTGTGGGGAGAGAGGTACCTTGTTAAGTTGTTGATAATAACTTGCTGGGGATACCATTGTTGTGTTGGAAGTGTTAGTAGACTTCGCTGGGGATAGGAAGACTTTGCTAACGATGATCTTTCCATGGCTTTTGGCTGAGGATAACCCAGTTATATCCTGGTAGGGGAATAACTCTTTGAATAAAGCCGGGAGACGCGTTCGTGCTCTACGAGGGATAAGCTTCCAGAATCTAGTGGGGATAAGCTTACTGCTTGGGAGACGATTCCAACTTTCCTGTGGAACTAGATTGGACTCTCTTGGGGAAGTTTTGAGATATACTGGAAGTAACTCCAATGAATGCTTGATGTACCACCGGGGAACAATCTTTAGACCAAGACTGTCGGGGATGCTTGTTAAGAATACATGTATATGATGTGCCGGGGAATGTTGAGAGCTGCTGGAGTATACCCAACTTCCTTGAGGTTGATAATAGCTTTGCTTGAGGAGAGTGTACTGACTTGCTGGCTCACTCTCTGGGGAACTGGGATGTACTGGTTATGTTCTTCAGCTGAACCTACCTTGGTACCTTGGAGGACGGAACAATTAGATTGCTTAGACAACTCTTTATTGCCCCTGTTTCTAATGTTACCTGTAATTATTCCTTTGTTTCGTATGCAAATATTCATGAATTAGCAAATTATTGTCAATGCATATATCACAAATTGAACCTTGGACGTTCTTCGCAAAACAAAACAGAAAAGGAAAAACAATTGGCAATTTTGACTGAAAAGTATATTTGTATTGATTTTTGAATTTGCCTGTAAATAGGCGTTTATGTACAAGAGGCTGACGTCCTAGTAAGAGAACGCCGCCGAACAAAAGAGTTTATACAAATTTTGTACAAGAGAAAATAAAAGAGCTGTGTGAAATGAATGATCCCACTGGGTTTCAACTCTGCTATTGCCTTTATATCTCCGAGCGTCTCATCACTTGATGACCTTAGTTGAAGATGAAGCTGACTGATCGATGCCGTCTGAACTTGATGCAGATACCGAATTCTGGATGCAAAGTGATCCAATGAGACATAGTATTACGCTTTATCCCTAACTTTTGCTTGGACCGCCCTTTCAGGTTTTCAGTCCACCGGGATACCCATTTTTGCCCAAGCCGCCTTTTCAGGTTTTCGACTTGCCGGGTGTACAGATTTTTTTTATTTCATCCCTTCATTTTGCCCGAACCCTTTTGGTTCGCCGGGAAGCCCTAATTTTTGCCTAGGCGTGTCAGCCTAGCGGGTCATTTTTCATGCGTAGTATCTTTTTACTATGTCTGCATTAGCGGGGTGAGGAAGGTCGTCACCATCCATATTGGTTAGAATCATGGCTCCTCCTGAGAACACATGTTTAACCACAAATGGCCCTTCGTACGTAGGGGTCCATTTGCCCCTTGGATCACTCTGAGGAAGGATGATTTGCTTGATTACCAGATCCCTAACTTGATATTCCTGTGGTCTGACCTTTTTGTTAAATGCCCTGATCATCCGTTTTTGGTACGTCTGACCGTGGCAGATAGCAGCAAGTCTCTTTTCATCAATAAGGTTTAATTGATCAAGTCGTGTCTGGATCCAATCATCTTCGTTCAGATTTTCATCCTTCATTATCCGGAGAGAGGGTATTTGCACTTCAATCGGTAAGACTGCCTCCATACCATAAACTAAGGAGAAAGGAGTTGCCCCGGTTGACGTCCTGGCTGAGGTACGGTACCCATGTAGAGCGAATGGTAACATCTCGTACCAATCTTTATAAGTCACTGTCATCTTCTGCACGATTTTCTTAATGTTCTTATTTGCTGCTTCTACAGCCCCATTCATCTTCGGTTTGTAAGGAGAAGAGTTGTGGTGCTGTATTTTAAACTGCTCGCAGAGCTCAGTGATCATCTTGTTATTGAGATTGGTACCGTTGTCTGTAATGATTCTCTCAGGGACGCCGTATCGACATATCAGATTATGCTGAATGAACCGTGCCACAACCGTCTTGGTTACCGTAGCGTAGGAAGCTGCTTCGACCCACTTCGTGAAGTAATCAATCGCTACCAGGATGAAGCGATGCCCATTAGATGCCGTAGGTTTAATCTCACCGATCATGTCTATGCCCCACATTGCAAACGGCCAAGGCGCAGTCAGAACATTTAGAGGAACTGGAGGAACATGCACCTTGTCTGCATAAATCTGGCATTTATGGCATGTCCGAGAGTGCTGATAGCAGTCAGCTTCCATCGTGGACCAGAAATACCCTGCCCGAAGGATTTTCTTAGCCATAGTGTGTCCACTGGAATGTGTGCCAAAGGTCCCTTCATGTAGCTCTTCCATGATCCTTTCTGCTTCAGTCTTATCCACACAACGCAGTAAGGTCGAATCATGGTTTCGCTTATACAGGATGTCGTTGCTAAGGAAGAACTTGGCTGCGAACCTTCTCAGGAACTTCTTGTCGTTGACAGATGCACCTTTAGGGTATTCCTGAGCTTCCAAATATCTCTTCACCTCATGGTACCAAGGCTTCTCAGTCACCAATTCAGTCTCGAGATCACAACAGTATGCCAGTTCGTCCAATTTCCAGATGATGATCCGGGGAGCCTCATTATCCCATTTGACCTTGAACATAGAAGACATTGTAGCTAACGCATCCGCCAGCTGATTCTCCTCTCTCGGAAAGTGTTCAAAGGTTATCTTTGTGAAGTGGGGGATCAAAGTCAACACACATTCTCTGTAAGGAATAAGATTCGGATGTTTCATATCCCACTCTCCTTTGATCTGATTGATCACGAGAGCGGAATCTCCGAAGACACTCAGAAACTTGATCCTTAAGTCGATCGCGGCTTGGAGACCCATGATGCACGCCTCATACTCCGCCATGTTGTTGGTACAGTTGAAACATAGCCGGGCAGTGAGCGGAGTATGAGTGCCTTGAGGGGATATGATTACCGCGCCGATACCGTTACCCAAAGCATTGGAGGCTCCGTCAAAGTGCATAGACCATCGGGATCCTTCCTCAGGTCCTTCATCCGGTCCAGGTACTTCACAATCAGTCACTATCATGATGCTTTCGTCAGGAAATTCAAAATTCATTGACTGATAGTCGTCTACTGCCTGATGTGCCAAGTGGTCTGCCAATACACTCCCCTTGATGGTTTTCTGAGTGGTGTACTGAATGTCGTAATTTGTCAAGATCATTTGCCATCTTGCTATTCTCCCAGACAGAGCAGGCTTTTCAAATATGTACTTTATAGGATCCATTTTTGAGATCAACAAGGTAGTGTGAGTCAGCATATACTGTCTCAGCCGGCGAGCAGCCCATACCAAAGCGCAGCAAGTTTTCTCAAGCAGTGAGTATCGGGTCTCACAGTCGGTAAACTTTTTGCTAAGGTAATAAATGGCATGCTCTTTTCGACCAGACTCGTCATGCTGCCCCAGCACACACCCCATTGAGTTGTCAAGTACTGTCAGGTATAAAATCAGAGGTCTCCCTTCAACCGGTGGCATAAGGATGGGTGGTTCTTGGAGATACTCCTTAATTCTGTTAAAAGCAGCCTGACATTCATCATTCCAACGTACTACCTGATCTTTCTTCAGTAGCTTGAAGATGGGTTCACAAGTAGCAGTCAGATGCGAGATGAATCGGGCGATGTAATTCAGGCGTCCTAAAAAGCCTCTGACCTCTTTCTCTGTCATGGGAACTGGCATCTCTTGAATAGCTTTGACCTTGGCAGGGTCCACTTGAATACCCTTATCACTTACAACGAAGCCTAGCAACTTTCCAGATCTTACCCCGAAGGTGCACTTGTTGGGGTTCAACCTCAGTTTGTACAACTTCAGACGGTCAAACAACTTCTACAGATGATCTAGGTGCTCTTCCTCAGTCTGGGACCTTGCGATCATGTCGTCAACATATACTTCTATCTCATGATGGATCATATCATGAAATAAAGCAACCATGGCACGTTGGTAGGTTGCCCCAGCATTTTTCAGTCCAAAAGGCATGACCTTATAGCAGAAGGTGCCCCACTGAGTAACAAAGGTAGTTTTTTCCATGTCTTCAGGTGCCATCTTGATCTGATTGTAACCTGAAAAACCATCCATGAAAGAGAACACCTTATGCTGAGCTGTATTGTCAACAAGGACATCAATGTGAGGTATAGGGAAGTCATCTTTGGGGCTGGCCCTGTTCAGATCCCTGTAATCGACACACATTCTGACCTTACCGTCCTTCTTTGGTACCGGCACCACATTAGCAACCCACTGAGGGTAAGAAGTCACTGCAAGGAACCCGGCATCAAACTGTTTCATTACCTCGGCTTTGATCTTTTCAGACATCTCTGGACGCATACGGCGGACCTTTTGCTTAACCGGAGGGCAGTCTTCCTTAGTAGGCAAATGGTGGACCACAATATCGGTATCCAACCCAGGCATGTCTTCGTAGGACCAGGCAAAGATCTCCATATAATCATGTAGCATCTTAGTCAACCGTTGCTTCACGCTGAGCTCTAGGTTGGCACCAATCTTAACTTCCTTCCTGTCCGTCTCAGTACCCAGATTTATTGTCTCCACTGGCTCTTCATGTGGTTGAATTGCCCTCTCTTCCTGGAGTAACAGTCTTGCAAGCTCACCAGGCACTTCACAATCATCTTCACCTTCGTCTTCGGCCAAGTTGATCGGATTTTCGAAGTCATAACTGGCAGTAGCAGAGTCGTTCCAGTGAGATCCAGAGTGGATTGAAACCTGTATGAGTGAGTGTGTGTAAATACAGCTGTTTTTGAAATATATAAAGGAAGGAAAGAAAGAAAAGGAGCATAAGATTTGAAATGCGAGAAAACTTCCAAGATTTTTATTCATGATATATGAAATGACAATTTATATGCCCTCACAAATGAAGCCAACGGTGCCCCGGGTAAGACACCGGGCCATAAAGTTTTAATTGTTTATTACAAATAACAAAACAAGGAAGTTTATTACTGCGTAACAAAAGTAACAGGAGTATGGTCTTTGGCAATCCAATTGGTCAATCCGCCATCAGTTGTCGGGTAGATCCAGCTATTGAACTCAGCTTCATCCACTTCATTATCCTCCCCAACAACATTCACTCCTGGATTGGTAATAAGCACAGGAGGTCTTCTGGTCTTTGCCTTCCGCATAGCTCTCTGTCCCTCTGCAGTAAAACCCAATCCGAACTTGTCATTTTTCTATGTAAAGTCGGGAAGCCTGCCCCAGTTAGCACATTCACCTTTCTGAATCACAGCCCGGGCATCCTTTAGGGAAGCCATCTTCAAAGGAACATCCTCTTCGACCGCTGTTTCTGCTGCTGCTGAAATTGGAAGTACCTCTTCGAAATGTTGAAAGGGGGTTTCAATGAACTCCCCGTCCATCTCAATATATCTGAAGGAATTCAAATGGCTCACCATATACTCCTCCTCTCCCTGCACAGTGACAATCTTCCCTCTGACGGGGTATTTCAGCTTCTGGTGCAAGGTAGAGGTCACTGCCCCAGCTTTGTGGATCCAAGGTCGACCCAGTAGGCAAGAATACGATGGACGGATATCCATCACGTAGAAAGTAGAGTCAAAAACTTGAGAGCCCACACGAATAGGAATGTCAACCTCTCCATGAACCATCCTCTTGGAACTGTCAAAGGCTCTGACAATGATATTGCTAGGTTTTAGCTCCAGGCCCTCACAATCCAAATGGTCTAAGGCCTTCTTGGGTAGCACATTTAGGGAAGAACCAGTGTCCACCAACACGTGCGCCAGAGTAGTGCCCCTGCATTCAATAGAGACATGCAGGGCACCATTGTGGTCCCTTCCCTTTGCAGTAAGGTCAGCATCTGAGAAACCCAAACCATTGTCCGCTGTCAGATTTTCTACGCAATCAGTAAACTGGACTGCAGATGTTTCCTGTGGCACGTGGGCCGTCTTGAGAAATGAAATTAAGGCCTTAGCATGGGCCTCTGAGCACAGTAGCAAGGAGAGCATGGAGATTTTGGAGGGCGTATGCCCCAGCTGCTCGACAACATTAAAGTCACTCTTCTTGATTATTTTTAGAATTTCCTCCATCTCTTGTTGGGAGGCCTCAGCATTTGTAGGTATTGGTGCCTCCATCCGGGCAGGCTCATCTTCAATCTCTTTGCCCCGAGTATTGGATGACTCGGCAGCAGGGGAAACAACTTGATCAGAAACAGGAACAGGTACACTTGTAGGTGTTATAGTAAGGGGTCTTCGCATAGCTGGCGGTGCAATGTCAGGCGAGAAGAGCCTGCCACTGCGGGTAACTTTTGCTGGACCAGTGATGTTGTTGATACTGGTGCCAGTGTTGAATTCTTGCTTAATTCCATTCACATACACGTCTGCCCCATAGTGCCAGGGGACAGCTTTATCAGATTCGTAGGGGAGAGGCCCCGGAACAGTAATAACAATAGGTGCGACAGTCATGATTTGAACAAGCTTCCTTGGGAGAGCCCTGATTGGATTATTGAAAATTGTAACCACAGAAATTTCTTCTTCCGGAACCAACTGAACAGCGGACTTCTTAAACAGAATCTCTTTGCTATCCATTAGGCTTTGGATGCCCAACTTCAGCAAAGGACAACCAGATAGGGAAACAGCACAGAACAGGCAACCCTCACTGCAACCCGGAAATAAACCGGCCAGCAGTAGGTTCCTCTTGACAGTCATTAAGGGAGTAGCTACATCATTCACAGAAACAGCGTAAACATCTTCATCAACAGCATTTACTCCATGCTGGGGCATAGGAGCAGTTACCACATTTGGCCTCTCAGGAGCTTCAAACTGTATCTCTTTTGCGTCAATAAGGTCTTGCACCTTATTCCTTAATGCCCAACAGTCATCAGTGGAATGCCCCGGACTATCGGAGTGATAAGAACAGCGGGCATTTGGGTTGTATTTGGGGGAGGCAGTGTTCATAACCTTTGGGGCCTCTCTGACAGTCACTAGATTGGTGGATAGCAACTGTGGCAAGATCTGCGATAGGGTCATACTCAAACGGGTAAACTCTCTCCGGGGTCTTTCAGCCCTTTGAGGATTGGTTTGCCGAGGAGCGGCAGCAGGCTTGGCAATCATCACCGCGTTGATAGATTGGCGGCGCTCAGGTTTCTCTTGTCTTTTAGACCCGTATACAACACTGGCCTCCTTTTTGAAGGGTTTCTTCTCAGAACTTGCAGATGCACCCTTCTGAATTTTACCAGACTTCAGCCCAGCCTCAATTCTCTCTCCAGTCAGAATAAGATTAGTGAACCCTGCAGATGAGTTACCGATAAGATGGTTGAAAAATGGCCCAGATAGGGTCCCTAAGAACATGTCTACCAACTCCCGGTCAGTCAACGGAGGCTGCACCCTGCCAGCCAGCTCCCTCCACTTCTGAGCGTACTCTTTAAAACCTTTACTTGAACCTAACGACATACCCTGGAGTTGGGTACGTGTAGGGGCAAGGTCGGCATTATATTGATACTGCTTATAGAAAGCAGTAGCCAACTCCTCCCAGTTACGAACCTTGGTCCCATCCAGCTGATAGAACCATTCGAGATGAGTCCCTGAAAGACTCTCCTGGAAGAAGTGGATCCACAAATTCTTATCCACTGAGTACGGTTGAATCTTCCGCACATACGACCTGAGGTGTAGCTTGGGACAAGACGCCCCGTCATACTTGGTGAAAGATGGTGCTTTGAACTTGTGGGGAATAATCACACCAGTAGATAAGCCCAAGTCTCCAAAATCCAGCCCAGGCACTTGTTGGATCTCCATAGCATTCAGTCTGTCCTCCAGTTGCTTGTATCTGTCTTCTGCAGGAGGATACTGTTCCTCATCAAAATCAGTCTCGTTGTCGGAGACTACCGGACTAGGACCTTTTCCCTCTTGGGGACTACCCTTGCCTATAGAAGAACCAGCCTCTTCATTTTGCAGAGTGTTGCCAAACCTTCGGCCCGAGTTGAAAAGAACAGTTCTCTTCTTCTTCTTCTTCTCCTTCTTCATGAGCAGAGCCTTCAGCTCTTCTTGGCCCTGAGCCAAACCCATGATTAGTTCCTGAAATTGCGCATTCTGCGCCTGAAGAGCCTTGATGGACATCTCAGTTGATGATGAGTCAGGATTCATGATGCTGAAATAAACAGCGAAGAACGGTAAGCAACCTGAAAAGAAGAAAACCTGCTATGCACATGATGAATGATATGTGCTTATGCAATGCATTCAAGGGTTCGAAAGTTCAAATTTGTTGTAGACAAAAAGGAACACACGTTATCATTAAGGAAATAATTGTTCAATACATTGAAGCCTCATGGGCAAAATAATACAAAAGCAAATCAATCCCAAAAGACACTACGCATCCTCTTTGGAGCTATGTAGGTGTTGAGATTCCTCTCCTCATGCAACAGGCGGGTGAGCTCCAAGACCTTCTTTTCACTAGCATGTAGACTGGTCTCAAGAGAATTCCGTTCTTCCTTAAGCTGGATCCAGCTCTTCTGCATCTCTTCCCAGGACGTGGGCATGTCGGGATGCTGAATGGTGTAGGGAACTTCTCCTTCCAAGACTGGCTCTTTGATTACTGGGAGCATATGAGGATAAGGCATCACTAGCTTCTGGGAGCGGGCTCGTACCCACTTGAGATAAGGTTCCAACGGGACAGAGTTCCTGTGCCCCAGTGTCTTGCTGTCTATCCTACTTGGCATCCTCCAGGCTCTGATAAATCTCTGGCGAAGTCCTTGTGCATCGTTGTCGAAGTCAAAAACTATGTCAGGAATTAACATGTCATGAGGGCCATTCCTTCGAGCATAACCAAACTGTCTCCAAGCCAGGCATGGGTTGTAAGTAATACCTCCTCTGATTCCAAGTAAAGGAACATTAGGGTACTCCCCGCAACGATCAATGATAGTGACATCTTCTCTGGACCGAGGGCACCAATGTATATCTGCATGTGTAAGGGTCATCAACCGTTGTGACCATCTCAAACCCCGCTCATTCTTCAAAGCTGATTGTGGAAGGTGCGAAATAAACCACCTTCCCAGGAGAGGAGTGCAACACATAAGGACACCTCTTTTTCTCATGGTTCGAGTGTAACATGAGTGAAGGATGTCCCCCAGCAACGTAGGTATAGGATTCCTGGACATGAAGATCTGGACAGCACTGATATCTATAAGCTGATCTGGGTTAGGGAACAACACCAAACCATAGACAAGGAGGGCCACAACTTATTCAAAAGCTTGTAAGTCAAGGGAGTTCCAACATTCATGGGCCTTTTCAAACAGAAACCTGGCTAAGAACCCTTTGATACCACTTCTAACCTCCCAATGTCCCTTGAGGTCATATAATTGTAGGTGCAAGGCTTTAGCAATCTCTTCCAGCTTAGGTTCCTTTTCTGTACCGTTGTAGGGTAGTTGATCAAGGATAGGGATCTTCAGGAGCCGGGAGAACTCCTCCAATGTAGGTACCAGCTGATAGTCCAAGAAGGTGAAACAGTGATGCAGCGGGTCAAAGAACTGGAATAGGACCTTTATCATATCTTCCTCAATGTTGGTGTTGACCAAGCTGATGAGTCTTCCATGTCTTTCACTGAATGAAGAGCTCTCAGGAATCCTGGATATAAGCTCCTTAAGCTGAGAAGGGATCCTTACAAGGCTTATTTGAATTGTCTTTCTGCGAACAATTTCCATGTCCTACAAAACAAGAACAAAGATGAAGATTCGAACCCCTGAAATGGTTAGTCAATGCATATGATGCTGGATGATGTCATGATGCTATGATTAAACACACCACCGATATTTACAAAGACAAACATGTAAGGCACACAAGGCACACAAGACAAGCCCTTAGGGTTTAGGCCGGCATGGGGTCTGGGTAGTACCCTCTTGAAGTTGGTGGGTTCAACCTGTCCTACTAGAAGTAACCGGGTTCTAAGGGTCCCAATATCACGGGATTGCTTTCATTGTTCATCGTTTCGATTTAGCCACTGAACTGGCGACCGAAATATTCCAGGAAAGCAACCCTCAATTGAGTGTAGTATCGAGTATCAACCAACCTCGGACTGCACCAAAGTCAGTTATCTCACTACCCTAAAGAGGCCAAGATAGTTCAATTAAGGTTCCTAAGGTCTCTTGATGCTTCATGACACCACGCGGAGGCCCCGTACTCTCCTTGACTGAACTCAAGGGTTACCGGTACACACCAAAGTGCCACATCAACGTAGCAGACTGTTTCAACCATGTCGGTGTACCCCGCACAGTTCCCTCACAGCCTTGTTGCTACTTTCTAAGAAGGTATCCCCCAGATCCGGGTTAGGATCTATAGAACTCCCAAGACAGTCCCACAATTTAAAGCAAGCAATTCAGACAATTGAAAACACAAGTGATCTTAGTCCTAAGGTACACCTCACTTTATAAAGATGTCCCCAGCAGAGTCGCCAGTTCTGTGATCGGTGGATCTGGAACTGACTGTTTAACGCTGGGTCGCGAAATGTCGCAGAAGCAAGAGTCGCCACCGTCTTTTATTTTCTCCAAATGGAAAGGACAAAAGCACAGAAAAATTCCTTATGAGATAGTTTCTCGGTTCGGGAGGTAGATTATAGAAAGGGAAGGTGTTAGCGCCCTTTCTATCCATGGTTATCCATGGGCTCTTAGATACTTGCTCATTATGTTTTCAAAAATGGTTTGTTTGCTTTTCAACTGTGGGTTTTAAAAAGTTTCTTTGAAAATTTCAGTTCGACTCTTGTATCGGTCCTCAAGAGTGTTTGAAAAATTGCTTTCGGAAGCTTTTTGAAAAGGTGTCGGTGTGAAAAGTATTTTTGATTGGTTTTTGAGATTAGAGCAAGTATCTAGAGTCGTCTACCTACCCTAAGGAATTCGTCTGTGTAAATGTCCTTTAAAGTAGTGCCATCCCACCATTGAGAGGTAGGTAGCACCACCGTTGGAAGTGTTCGGGTCAATTCGAGGTTCGGGACATGGTGATCACCGGAGCAATAGGAAGATACCTTAGAAGCTACCCTCATGCCAGGTTCCTGGATCATGAGGACTTACTAAGACATCCTCTACTCGACGATCACCTTTTGAGGCAAGGCAACAGTGAGGCGTACTTTAGGGGTGGTGTGTGATTTGTGTGTCGTTTTCAGTTATTTTTGTCTTGTCATGTCATGGGTGATCTACGCGTTCTTTTTATTTTGTCATTCATTCTTGCATGCCATTATTAACAGTTAAAAAGTTGCGGAAAATTTCAAGTTCCTAAACTATTACAAAGGCGCGGGTCCACATCGCCAAATTAAAATCCAGGACCCGATTTGACAAAAAATAAGGAAATAAAGTAAAGTGCGAAAGATAAATATTTACACGGCTTTGGGAGAGTTACATCAATATTTAAATAAAATAAAATGCGCGAATTAAATTAAAATTGAAAGCGAGGGCGTTGGACCCTTTTTAATGAAATTAAATTATATTATTAAGTTAATGAAATTAAAAATGAAAAAAGGAATTATTTTTGGAGGTTTTTTGTATTTATGGTTTTTTTTATGTGAATTAAATGAAATTAAGAAATTAATTAATTAACCCTAATTCTACAATTTTTATTTATTAAGAAAAAAACATGTTAAAGTTAAACCTAAAATTAATCTAATTATTTACATGGTAATTTATTTACGAAAATAACATTTAATAATTAATTATGGTGAAAGAAAAGAATAAAAAAATAATTAAAACCTAATTCTACAAATTTTAAGTTTATTAGAAAAAATATTAAGATTTAAACCTAAATTTAACCTAATTAGTTAGTGAGATTTATTTACAAAAAATATTAAAATAAAATATATTAGTTTTTTGTCTTTTTTGATTTTTCTATTGTTTTTATATTTTTATGAAAATAAATTGGTTTAAAGAATTAAATTAAAAAAACTAATTAAAACAAAAATAGAAAAAATATGAGAAAAGAATGAGAAAGGCAAACCATGGGGGGTCTGTCCCCAAATTGGAGGGTTTATTGTAGCAATTCTGGCCCACTTGTCTATGGCCTTGTTTGACTTTTATGCCAGCGTGTAGGTGCGTTGACTCATGCCTTCCATGGTCTCTGAATCCTGGCCTTGGGTTTGATCTGGGTGGCCATGTGGCGCTCTTAGACTATGGAGTGTACGCTGGAATTCTGGGAGCGAGCTACACATAAGCACAATTAGAAAAATAATATGGAAAGGGAGGGGGACCTGGGATTCGAACCCAGGTCCCAGGGATTACCAATACCAAGCCTGACCAGTGGAGCTAGTGTTGCGCTTTGTTTATTATATGGCCAATGAATAATATAAGATAAAACAAGCGTTAGTGCTCTTTTTTCGCGCGAAATTCAAATTACTCAATCAGATGGTGCCACCTACTCTTCTTCTTCCTCGTTTTGTTTTTTCCTGAAACATAAAAAGGTTAGCGGGGGTTTTGAACCCCCCCCCCAAAATGCCATCTTTTTAATAATAGCGAATAGCCCATGTGGTCACATAAATTAGGCGCGAGGGGTGTGTTGTATTCGTCCCAGCTCCCTGATTTCAACCATGGCATTGAGGTTCTCTAATTTTACAGTATTTAGAAACGCCTAATTTGAAAGTCCTGTAACCCTAGCGTCCTTTAATGGTGATTCTTCATACAACACGTAAAAACTCAATTAAAGCACACAGTTAGCTTTAGAATCAATCAATGAATACAAATCAAGAATCAAAATGCATGGATATGGCCTGAATAATAAAACACGATTATGCAAAAAGAAGAACACAGTCTGACTTATAATTACCAATTCTTGATGTTTCAAGCTATGATTTTGATCCAGGCACCTTCCTTGATGTCTCATCAAGACAATGAAACAATTATTTTGGCTTGAATCGCACTAGAACCTAGTTTTCAGTTTTGGAATTTCTTGTCAAAAACTCAAACTTGGTTATGGATGTATGGCGCAGCTTGGAGGTTCTGAACACTAGGGTTAGGTTTGCACTTGTATAGAGAACGAATTTGATCAATAATCCAAGCCCATAGCCTTGCTTTTAATGATTTTCAAGATTTGATTTTCAAGAATCTTTTCCAATATTTCTTCATGCATATTTGATACAAATCATGGCCAATCACTTTAATTCCTTCCATATCTGATCATGCACGAAATCTTGAGATTATTCCATGCATAAAAAGATTTAAAAAGTTTGTTTTGGTATTTTCCACATATTTATTTTAATTAAATGAATTATTAGCAATTAAAAATCCAAATAAATAAATAAAAATGATGAAAAACTTCCCTTTGGGCCAAATGGTCGTGCACATGCCTTGGATGATGAATTGTGGAAGAAAAAGAGGCCCATTAGCATTTTTAAGACTTTTGAAGCAATGTTGACTTTTCAAAATACCCAAAAATTTCCCAACTTCCACAAGGCATATCTTGCTCAATTTTTAAGCTTTGCTCATGTTCTTGGACATTTTGGAAAGGTATTTGAGTCCTCTAACCAATGTCGTCTGTCCCATGTCATTTTGATTTACCAATCTCAAGTTATGGCCTTTGACTTAAAGTCCCTTTTTGTTGACTTTTGAAAATGACCTATAATGTTGAAATTGATAACTTTTTGTGAGAGCATTTCTTGGACTTGAAGTGTGAAGAGGAGTTGTAGGAAATGTCTTTATCTTCAAAATGAGCTTTGGAGGGAATTTTTCTGATAATCCATGTGGAAGTTATGCCTTGGCCAAGTTACAGTTGACTTTTTCAACTGTCCAAATATGGAAACTTTTGCATCTTGAGACTTTTTGAGCCAAGCTTTGAGAATCATGATCAAGCATTGATCAAATGATGTTTGTGGCTTCAAAATGAGATGTTGACCAAAAATTTGAACTTTTGACTGTCAAATGACCATTTTGCCCCTATAGTTGACTGTAGAGCTATTAGGGTTTTTGACTGTGCAATTTTGTGCTGTAAGTCTTGAAACTTGGTATGAGGATACTTGACCATGTTTATAGGCATGTGGGACTTGATTGGAACCTTGGAAACTTCATTCTCTTTGCCAGAACCAAAACCCTAATTTTGACTGTTAGGAGGCCCTTGAACTGTGCAACCCTTGGGGAGATTTTGAAGCTTTCACTTGGCAAATTTTGAAGAATATGGGAGGGCAAATTTTGGGGTACAACATATATGTATGCAATGTTTTCAAGGATCTCGCGGGGTAAACAAGAAAATGTCAGAAGTTGAATTTTGCAGCTTTGATTGAAGAACTTTGTATCGTTGAGAGTCATTCTACGAGAGTCAAGCTCACCATATCAAGTGGGTCATAGCCCCTGACTCAAGTTGTTGAGTTTTGATCTTCTAATGACATTGGCTAGAGGAAAATAAATCCCCTTGCCCCTTTCTAAATGTCTGATTTATCATAACCTGCATCACAGGCTCTTGAGATCCTTGAAACGGTTAAGTAAATTCTATGGTATGATGTTATGATGTGTATGCTATGCTTTTAAGCAAAGGTGCTAAGTGATGTAAGCAAGTAAACCTTGCAAGAAATCCAAAGTATTGGACAATGACTGTGAACAAAACTTACAAGGAACTCATGTTGTCAAATAATAAAACCCTGCAAGTAGTTCACGTTGAAAGCACACAAGTCACACAAACAGCCTTAGGTTTAGGCTTGCATGGGTTTTAAGGTAGTACCCTTTTGAAGTTGGATTGGTTCAACCTGTCTTAGGAAAGTAACTGGGTTCTAAAGATTCTCAATATCACTGATCATCCTTTATCGGGCATTGTTTCAGCTCAAGCAATCTTTCTTGCGGTCGAAATATCCTGAAAGTCTGATCTCAATGAGTGTAGCATCAAGTATCAACCAATCCTCAGCTTTATACCGAGGCCGGCTATCTCACTACTTTCTAATGGACAAGTTTATTCAACTAAGGTTCTAAGGTCCGTTAGTGTTTCACGACACCACGTGGCGGCCCCGTATTCTCCTCGTTTCCACATGAAGGATACCGGTACCAACCAAAGTGTCACACCAACACAATCATCGCTTAAACCATATCAGTCTATGCCATACAGTCTCCATGATCTATTGTTGTTTACCTAAAAAGTGTCCCCATATCTGGGTGTAGGATCTTTAACAATGCTCAAGCAAAACCCTGTAAGAATAAAGCATACAAAACAAACAAGAAAGAAATTAAAAAAATGACCTAGATCCTAAGGTATACCCCATTTATTTAGTCCCCAGCAGAGTCTCCAATTCTGTGATACGGTGGCAGAACTGACTGTTATACTGGTTTGTGTTTTTTGTTCATAAAATGTCGCGGTAAGCAAGAGTTGCCACCAAATTTTATTTTATCCAATCAGGAAAAGGAAAAAGAACAGAAAAAACCTTTTTCAAGATGTTTCTAAGTACGGGGGGTAGATTATAGAAAGGGAAGGTTTAGCACCTTTTCCATCCATGGTTTTTCATGGGCTCTTAGATACTTGCTCATTTTGAAATTGCTTGTGCGTGCTTTGCTTTGAAAAGTTTTATTTTACTTCGTTTTAACCCTTGTTTCTATCCTCAAGAGTGTTACGAAGTGTTTTAAAAACTTTAGTTTGAAAAGTTTGTTTGAAAGTGTATGATGTAAAAGATTTAATGTTTTGAGCAAGTACCTAACATTTATCTACCTACTCGAAAAAAGGTGTTCTTTTCCTCCAATCCTTTAGACTGTGTTATCCTACTATTAGTGAGTAGGTAACCTTAGTTGTTGGATGTTTGAGGGACTATCAAAAGGGACGTTTATGGTCATTGAAGGAAACATGTAGGGATACTTTAGCAGTTCGAAGGGACTGTCATCATATATTTGTAGGCAACATCAAAGGACAAGATCATTTCTCGTAGGCAACTCGGGGGACATTAAGGGACTATGATCTTTATGATGACTTTTAGATTGAGGGTATTTTGCTAAGATATCCCTACGTTCGAGGGACATGACCATTGTTTTCCGAGGCAACCAAGTGGGGAGTACTCTAGGGGTGCAAGTGTGCAACAGTGTGTTTCTATCGTTCATTTTTATCTTTCCATATAATCCTATTAATCTAAGCATTACATAAAATATAGTAGCAGGAGATAAAGGCGGAAATGCAAAGCTAAGCTATTACAGAGCTTTGGGGCAGTTACATAATAGTGAAGAGGGCGGAAGAGAAATCCTAAAACTATTACATTCCGGAAGCAATTACATGATAATGAAAAAAAGCGGAAAAATAAAGTTACGCTATTACAGTTGAATGCGCCTTATACACTTTATCTAGGAAAATAAAAATATGATGAAAATAGAAAAGAAAATGTTTTGGTAATTTTTTATGAAAAAAATGATTTGTGATAATTAATTAAATAAACCTAAAAAACTTAATTAATATTAATTAATAAAAAAATGTTAATTTTGAAAAAATTTAATTAAAATATCTAAATTCTAATTAGTTTTAATTTAAAAAAAGGTTAATATTGAAAAAAAGTTTAAAAAATATAAAATTAATTAACCTAAAAACTAAATTAGGTTTTTTTGAAAAAAAAAAAGGTTTGTGAAAAACGTTATGTGGTTAAATGAATTTAAGATTGAAAAAAACAAATTGGTTAGAAACCAAAAACAAACAATAAAATTAAAAACCTAAAATTAAATTAAAACCTAAAATTAATTTAAAAACCCTAAAATTAAATTAAAAAAACCTAAAATTAATTATTCGAGTTTAGGAGGAAAAATCAAAGGTTTGTGAAAAATATTAGGTTTTATGAAAAAAGTTTTAAATAGAAAGAAGGAAAATAGGTAAAATAGATAAAATGAATGGAAGAAAACCAAAACTAATAGGGGTGATTGTTGAACTCACGCCCTTAACCTTCTCAGGATGTCTGTCTCGTCATGCATTGGTGGTTGTTTTGTTTTGGCCTCAGTGTTTTGTAATAACCCTGTATGGGACACTATCTAAATCTGCAGTGTTGAATCTCATGAACACATTAATTAAATTACTATATCATGAAATAAAAATAAAGCAAATATATGAAATTTTGTAATGTTAAAACCGATATGGCATGTATGAATGCTCCTACACCCTTTTGATTATGGAGATCAAACCAGCCTTACCCTTACTAGAGAAGTAGTGAGATGTGGGTTTGTAACAAAGATGGCTTGTTTGTAGTGAGATGGGGGTTTGTAATAAGGATTTTAAGGTTTTTAGGGTTTTTGAAGGAATTTGATATTTTGAGAGGGTTGTGGCAAAGGTTTTTTTTCTAGTGTTATTTGTGTGAAAAAAATGAGATTATATAATGGAAATTAGAGAAAAAATGGGCTTTGAATGTGCAATTGGGCCTCCAATAACCACAAGCAATAATGCAGATTTTTATTCACTTGAGTCCGTCGCGTTCCAGGCTAAATCTCAGGGGCTTAAATGGAATTTTTGAAGTTGAAATGTGAAAAAAAAAATGTAGCCGACATCGAGAACTAACTCCTGTCCGAAAATGGACTCAATTGGATAAACGATGAATTAGTTATGAATTTTTAAAGTTTTGGTTCACACAAACTTATTATGGGCTCCAGTGTCAACTCTGACACGTTCTTCAATAAAAACTGGTATTGATCGGAGCATAAACCAGTCTCTACTTTAGAAGCAAAGTTGTAGATCTCTGAGTCATTGATCTTCTGTAAAAAGATGGGTCAAATCCGATAAAAATTGACTGAGTTATGAATTTTCAAAGTTTCGACCCAGATGGAATAATATTCAGCATTCAGGATTTTCAGCGTGTCACGCGCACTCTGAGCAAAAAACGAAGGCCTTTTGGATATCGTTTGAACTCAATACCTCCTGTGAATACTTAGCCAACTCAATTTTTTAAATTTTGGCGCCGGAACCAGCTCGATACGATGAAAATCGACCAAGTTATGATTTTCTGAACATGACGCAAATAAACTTCTATCATAAATTTTCTGTAATAAAATACTTGATAAATTTACATTTTTGAAGACCTTCTGATTGAAATTGGCTTCCATCCGTGAGAGATGAAAATGTAGATGACGTCAAGACGAAATTTTTGCCACCGGAACAAATTCAAAACAAGCCACGATCTTCAAGTTATGAATTTTTTAGTGCGTAAAAACCGTACTTTTAGCACACTTTTTCACCATATTTCTTCGAGAAAACTCACACATTCGGAGGCCTTCTTTAAAGAATTGACTCTTGAGCCGAACCTGAATTTGAGAATACGTTATCAGATATATCTTGGCGAAAGAACACCTGAATATGATGCGCTGGGTTGGACTTGTGAATCTTTGAACCCTGAATTATTGCAAAACGGCGAATCGATCTTCAGCACGGAAAATACTCTGAGAACATCCATTAGCGAAATAAACGTCACTTATAACCTGAAGAATCTTGATAAATATACCTTTATTCCATAACCATAAAACCAATAATATGCGTGTATGAAAAGAGGATAAATTTTGGGGTACAACACCATGCCTAGGTTCTGTCATTGTAAGTGTTGCCACTGAACCATGAACAACTATCGATCTCACAGGAGATAAAATCGTCGCGCTTTGAGTTGTGGCACTCACTGGTATGACATCCACATTTTGTGTAGAAATCTGTGTATGTGCAGTGTTTGTGTCAGAGCGTAGCATTTTAGACTTCGACAGATGTTTACCACTTCTTAAATTCATACACACACAAACTAAACTATAAGAAACTTTGTAAAACCAAACACAAATACGAAATTATTAACAATGTCCCACTGGGTGTGTCAATTTGTTTACCTTTGGTTTTGGTAAAAAACACTGGTCTCTTAACAAAAAGTTTACTGGAGAGATCGACCAAGAAATATCAATATAATGCTTCAATTTTTGAGTGTTTTCACAAAGTATGTTCAAAAGGATTCGTTCGACTAGCGCCAAACGAGTTTATAAGCAATAAAGAAAGACTTGTAAAATAGAACAAAAAGTGTTTTAAATAGTAGATATAAATAACATAATATTAAAATAGTTGAAAGTAGGTTGATTCAAATGTACATTGCCCTAGCTTGACTTATTTCGCTCGTTCGTTTGGGTACTCTGAGTGAATAGCGTACAGGAATGTGAAAGTTTAAACCTTTCATACTATGCACTAAATGCTTTATTTATAATATACAAAAATAACTACTTTCTAGCAGACTCCGCTTCTTCGTACGCCACGTATATCTTGTAACTCCTCTCTGTGATCTCACGTTCTCCATTCGTACTCTCGAACCCATGTTCTCCAATTTTCCCTCCAAAATTCTTTGCTTTCTTGATGGATATTTTGGGCCCTTTTGAAGTTTCTAGGCCCAATGACTTATGAAATCCTCCATGGTCATCTGCTCCTTTTTTCAGGCGCAATCGCTTGTTTGTAGAATCTATGCAGGTCGACTGCATTAATAGTCGAACACTTTGTAGAATATCTCTAGGTCCTAGTTCAACTACATTAGTAATCACTAACCAAGACTTAAATTGCTCTAAATCGTACTAGCCAAGTCAAGTTTCAGAGCTTTGAAGTTGAGCTTCAACAAGTAAATTCCTCCATCAATTCTCTCCAAACTTGTTACTATAATATAGCTCTCATCACTCTGATACTCATAACATCATTGGTTTTTAACTGGAAGTGAGTTTTGCTCATGAATTTCCAAATCCCTCTTCAATTGTTTCCTTCTGGTTTTTTCCAAATCGACTAAGTTGTGGTTAATATAAATTTTTCGCGAGGATACCGTTGGAATCGTCTTGATGAGACGAAGCGAATGACACTGGTCTAAGCTTCTAATTTTACAGATTGAAGGTCCTACAATTTGCACGTGGCTAGTGGTTGAATACGATCACATGTCATCTCTTAACCAATGACATGATGTCACACTATTTTTTCAAAATATGACTTAAATTAATGTAGCAGAGCTTTATTCACTAATGTCCATATCATGCACAGCGCGCCAGATCCATTAGATTTGATTAATAGCGTGTTTTGACATTGATTCAGTGGTCTACATTTTTTAGCTTTATTTTTTATTTTTTTATTTTTCTATTTAATTGTTTTAAACTTCAAAAACTCATAAAAAATTCATTTCAACTTCTAAAATTGTGAAAAAAATTATCAAAAATACTTTTGATTTTTCTCTTTCTGATTTTTTATTTTTTCACAATTTTATTTTATGGTTTGGTATTTTTTTATGATTTTTCACTTTATTTGACTTATTTTAATTGTTTAAAAATACTTTTCTTGATTTTAAAGTTCTGAAAAAATTATGGAAGAATCCAATGACCTCTTGACAAATATTGGTGAGCTCATTTTATTTTTATTTTCTATTTTACTATTTTTCACAAATTTTGGCTTATGTTGATTATGTCTTTATATTTTAAAAATAGTTTCTGACTTTAAAAAAATTCTAAAAATTTCTGTCAACACTTTTTGACACATGTTTGACCTCTGATATTTTTTTAGGATGTTTATTTGGTGTTTTAATACATGTTGTGTATTTTACCAATTATTTATTTTTTTAATCATTTAAATTTTGTTTTATATTAAATATATCTTATGATTTTTTTATTGGTCCTGATTTAGAAACACTTGAGTGTTATTTTCGGACAAGTTCCTCAACCTCATTGGATATGGGGTGTTGACAGGTTGAAAAACCAAATCTACCAAAATGAATGAATGATATTGATGATATTTGAAACCCTAATTTCATCGGATACATTGGTTATAATATCATTTCCCTCCCTCTTCATCTCATCCCTTTCTTGTTTTTACTTGTGCTACATGTTTTTGGAGAATGACCTACATATCATTTCTCTAACATGTTTGGTACATAGATTTCTATTGACTGACCTAAAAATAGGTGTGACTTCTACATAAGTCCACTTAGAATTGCTTAACATAACCCTAAATTTGTCCTGATTCAAAAAGTGATCATTCGTGGCCCAAACTTATGTTTGCAACCCCAAGTATGTTTAATTTGGAACCTTAGATCCAATAACTTTGAAGTTCAGTGTTAGGAGGCTTTGATTCTATCAATCCTCTAATGAACTTCATGAATTTTGTTCTAAGTGAATCATTTGAACACCGTTGATCATATGTGGTTGCTTTGAGCACTTGAAATGAATGATATACTTGACAAAAAGCAAATGAAACTTGTTATTGAGAAGCTTTGATTTTATCAATCTTCTAATGAGTTTTCAAAATCAAGCTTCAAGATGGTCATTCAACTAACCCTCTAACTTCTAATTCGCTAACAATTAACTTTACTTTATGCCTTTATTTTGTGACTTTAATTTTATGTACCATTTACTTTAGCATTTACATTTCATGCCATTTTTTCTTTTGCTCATTTGAGCATTTATTTTTATGTCATTCTATCTTTGCTCACTTGATCTTTCTTTTCTTTTAAAAACACTTAATAATCAACTTGAACATTAAAATCTTTAAGGTAACTTGGACTATTTGATTACTATCCTTAGCATTGTGGAGTTGTGGATCTCTCAGACTTAGGATTAGAAGCCTTGATACTTGTGGACCTTGTTGCTCTGTTATTATTCTATCTGATGTTCTTGGGGTTTACTTCAAGGCACTAATTGATTTTATTTGTGTGCAGGTTATTCTGATTATATGTTTTGTCTGTGATTAAGAATTCCTCTGTATTCAGTCATTACTCTGCCCAATTTTTGTGAAGACTTAATTCTGAAGCGTGGTATTCTTCAGAGGTTTAGTATTTTTGCTTGCTTGGTTCCAATTCAAAGGATGATAATTCTACATTGACTTCATATGTCAAGTGTTGGATTCTTGTTGGTTAGATCGTTCTTTTTCTTAGCCTTTAATTTATGCTTTAGGATAGTCCCTTCATCTCCTCCCATCTTCTTTAATTTCAAAAATCTTCTCCCTCTTTTTTAAAAATCTTCTTGTTTTCTAACTTAGACTTAGGTCCATGCATTTTCAAAAATCTTTTCTTAATCAAACTTTAATCAATTTAATCATACTATGTCATCTTTCTCAAGACTAAAAATCATTAACCTGATTTAAACTATTTTTGCCACTTTGGCTTTTTACTTTAAAACATTTTCTCAAAAGATTAGACTCTTGCCGATTCTTATAGTGACGCGAGCTACTAAACTTCTATGATATATAGTGAAATGAGATATTTTCCACTTGGGTGTTGAGTTAGGCTTTGTTGATTTTAAAATTCAAGCTATATCCTCCACTTTGAGATGATGCAAATTCTCCTTTCTCATAATCGTGGGTAGTAAGTATGTTTTTCACTCGGATATGACGATGATGTCTTTTCTCTTAAAAATAATCAACACACATGTGTTTTATAATTTTTGAGGTGAACTAAGAGTACTCTGATCCCCTATTACACGTAAGGTGGTACGTAGGCACTAAAGGTTCGCAACCGCGGCAGGTGCAAAAATTAAAAAAAAAACTTCTTTTCTCATCTCCACCGTCTATTTTTGTATACACTTTTTATAGCCAAAATACACAGATTTTCAAAGAGGTTCCTGCGGAGTACCATAGATATTTAGGGTGCTAATACCTTCCCTTTGCATAACCAACCCTCGTACCTAGATTCTCTCTCCTTTTTTTAGTATGTACGAGTTAAGTCAATTCAATGGCTTAGTCTCAACATTTATACCGCTATAGGTGGCATTATATGGAACAAGATGTTCCAACATCTGACTATGATTGTGTTTGTTGCTAAGAAGAGTTGTTCAAATAAAGTGCTTGACATAACTAGTTAAGGAAGAGGTTCAACATGTAGCTAAAATGGTTGACAAAACTAGTTAAGCAAGAAGTTCTTCATGTAGCTAAAGTTCTTGCCACAACTTGTTAACCAAGAGGTTCAACATGTGATTTTGTATCATCTTGGCATAAGGTTTAGGTTCTAACTATCTTTATATTTCCTTCTGAAGAGTTGTGGTGATAACTTCTTCAAAAGATGCAAAAGTTTACTGTTGGAATAAGTTTGTCAATTCAAATCAATTTGGAAAAGATTTTTTTAAGTCATGAATATGGAGAATATGATTTAATTAAAAGATTTGGATTTGATTCAGTTAAATAAGATTTGATTGGATGTACTTTGAAGGAAGATGTGATCTAATATTTATTCTATAAAGAAGATTTATATGAAGAAAGTTATTTTGGATGTTTTGGTGTAACATGTGGAACACGAGGTTCAGCCATGTGTGCTACAACATTTGGTCTCTTTCAATAGATCAATGATGTTGCAGTTTTGGTGAAGAAGGAACACATGTGGAATATGATGTTCTAGCATGTGCAATGCAACATCTATCTCTTGTCAGCATACTATGTTGGATGCTTCTAGGTGCAAAATTTCTAATTGAGATTCAATCAGATTTGTTGCAGACTATTTAGCAATGTTTGTGTGATATGTTTGACAATTGTGAAGATCAAATAAGATTTAAATAGTGATTTAAATTTGAATTTAAAATATAATAGATCATATCTTTCGTTGGATATTTTTATGGAGCAAATCAAATCCAACAGATTCAATTATTATTCTGGACAAAATTAAATCAGAAATTCAAAGGAGAAAAGTCTAGAATTTCATTGCTATTTAAGGAGACTCATACCTCACGTTGAGGCATGCATGTTTTGAAGATACCTATTGTTAGGGTTTATCTTTTGAGTATTTTCTTGTGTTATTTTCGCGCACCACTCTAGTGCTTCCATTCATATTTTAAGGCATAGAGTTTGGTTTGTTAGTTGAGTTGTAAAACTTTCTTCCAAGACACTAATTCTATAAGCTTGTGAAAAAGTATTTGTTATACACCATACTATTGCTTCACTAACTTGACATAATTGTTAGTTTGTCTTAGTTGAGTTGTAAATTCAATAATCATTTAATGATTAAGTTGATCAGTTGGGATTAGTGATTGAAAAAAAGTGAGAGAGATTCTCATATTTAGGGGGAGTCCTAAATACAAAGTCACTAGGATTAGGAAGAGACATTGAACATCACGAGGTTGATGTTCTTATAAGACTAATTGTACTAATTCGAAGTAGTGAATTTACTTTATTGGGTAAAGTTCCCTCCAGACATAGGTGTGGTTTCACAGAACTGCATTATTAATCTCTTGTGTTCTTTACTATTTTTCTGCTTCATCATCTTGTATAAGTTAAGTTGTTATAAATTGGTAGTAAATTTGGTTTTCTGGTGTACAATGTCTTATACATCGTGTCTAACATCTGTCCCCTGAATCTATTATCTGTCTTAAATAAATTGGACCAGTTATCTCAATATCGTGTCTAACATCTATCCCCTTAAAAACAAAATTTTAATATACATACAATAATGAATATACTATTTTTCTTCCTAAAACATGTATAAAGAAATTCTACAATTTTTCAGCACTGAAACTTCAACTTAAAGTTCATGATCTAGCTTTATTACAAATTTATTTCTTATAAAATTTATACTCAAACTGAAGGGAATTAAGTCTACTTTTTAGATATCAAAATGAAACTTGAAATAGAGATGCGAAATAAAAAATACGGGCTGTTTTATGACACATATGGGGAAAAATTTTCTCCCTGGTCTAAAACACTAATCCACGGTTTCTTGAGTATCTTACAAGTCTTAATATCAACCTCTAAAAATTAATTATCATAATTGAGTGTCAATTTCGTACATACATAGCTTTAACAAACGAATGGGGAAAATAAGAGTTTGTTTTACAAACTCAGGGTTTAATTCAGTTAGTAGAATGAAATAGTGAAGGGATAAAACTTACCTATGAAACTTTCATTTATAAATATACAACTTCGTGTGGGAAAATGAGAGTTGGAGTTAATTTTGATAGAAGAAGAACCAAAAATGGAGTTTTGAAATTTAATATATTTCACGATCGTTAATACTCCCTTGACAAAGTACTTTATTATCCTTCCTTATTTTTAAGTTTTTCAAATTTGTCAATGGCTACATAAAAGTCTAAAATACTTCTTTCTCTTAATGAATTCTACAATTTAGCATATTTTTTCAAATGTTAATAAACTAATTATTTGATGTAGGAAAAAAACACTGATAATAAACAAAATAATTAATTTGTATTGAGGTGTTACAATATGTATATATATGTCACTAGTGGTACCCCTTTTGGAGAATGCAAAGAGGATGAGGGCAAATCTTCATCGTATCTAGTGACAAGTTTCGACATAGTGGTTGTTGGAAAATGCTACAATACCCAATGCTTACAAATATGTGACACGAAAATATTAAGAATTATATAAAAATATTAGGTTTTATGAATATTGTCTAAAAGAGACAAGTGTTTATTTTTAATTGTTGGGTCTTGAACTTTATTTCATAGTCTAGCTTGGTGTACAAGTGAACTAAATATGCATTGTCCCAAAAGTACTTGTGAAAATTGTATACCTTTATGAAGTATTTTTAATACACATACTATTAACATGTGTTGCACTCTTATATACAAAAATAGTTGTGCCAATCAAGTATAAAAAATAACTCTTAATGGCACAAAGACGATGATGTTCTATGTGATAGTCATTATTGTGATGAGCAATAAAGGATTACAAGTGATTAATGTATAATATTCCGGACATTTAAATCTAGTATGACATTCTTGAGTCATTAACTCTTTGATTGAGCTTCCTCAAGAGTAATTCCAAACTCTTTAATCGACATGTATATTTCCATAAGTCTATAAATCATAGAATGATCCAATAGTCGAACCCAAATAGGAAGATGGACTAGACATTCCATGTTGTATGGTTGTGGTGTGAACGATTATTTCTTAGGGGCGACTTCATCCTTTGTGTCGTGTAGGATTGATAGAAATCCACTCACATTCATGAGGCTTACTGTTGGGGGAAATCACAAAAGTATAAATTTTTGGAAACCATTGGTGAATATTATGAAGTCTAAATTGAGAAATTGAAAGGGCATGTTTTTATTAATAGGTGGGGTAATAACACTTATCAATTCAGTGTTATCCAACTTACATGTATAGAATATTTGTGTCGTCAAAATGCTAGCTGAAGTCATCAATGAAATTCGAAGAATCCAAAGAAACTTCTATGGAATCGTATGTCTGATAAAAGGGGTGTGTAATGGGTAAGTTAGGAGTCCATATGTAGATCCAAAGAGGAGGGTCATTTGGGTATTAAATAAATTGCAAGTTTTAATAAGGCCATTCTGAGTAAGTGGCTATGGAGAATACCGTGTAAGGATCATGCTCTTCGTATAAGGATCATACAATTTAAGTATGAGAGTCTATGCAAGAGATTATGGTCTAGTGAAGATAATAAGGAAAAGAAATTGGATTCATTATGGTGGAGGGACCTTATAAAAGTGGTGGGTTCAGTGGTCTCAATAGGCCTGCGAAAGTTAGTGACCTTTAAGTTGGGTAATGGAGTTGGAATTCCTTTATAAATAGTTAAATGAGTGAGTTCAGTACCTCTGGAAATTATATTTCCAGAAATATTTCAAGGAAGTGTATCTAAAGGTGTTTATGTAGCTGATATGTGGGACTGGATTATGTCGAGTTGGAAATGGAATGTAACAAGGAATGTACTAGTTGATAATACTGTAATGCAAGAGCAGTTTGAGGTTTTGTTAAATCCACTAGCAGAGGTGGAACCTATTATTTAGCAATCTGATGCAGTTGTTTGGCATTATGACCATAACTTTTCTATTACCTCGTGTTATGCTAAACTGTTACAGGAAAACAAAGTTAGGTTTATGACTAATAACACAAGTTTAGCGTCAAAGGTTACTTGGAAAACTCATGTTCCTTTCAAAGTTAAGAATGTTGGGTGGAGGCTTTTGCAAGATCGCCTTTCAACTAGGAGACAACTGGCCAGAAGAGGAACTCTCCGTAATCCGTCAGATGAAGTTCGTGTTTTTTGTTTCAAGGAAGATGAAGATGTTGAGCATGTAATGTTACATTTCACTATAGTGAGGAAAATTTGGGATAACATTCAAATGTGGGCTCAAGTTGAAATGTCAGCGGAGGCAGACTATAATTTCCATTTTGTGAAAGTAATTACCACTTTAAATAAATTTGGAATACAAAAAAGAAGACCGTGGACTTTGTGGTTAGCAGTGTGCTAGTGCATTTGGAATAGCAGGAACAATATCATTTTCAATGAAAGAATTTGAGATGTTGGAGAAGTGGTATTTAAAGTGAAGTTGTTTAGTTGAAAATGTCTAGCCATAGACTTGAAAGGGAAGGTGTTTTGTAATTTCCATGAATAATGTCAAAATCCTCGGAATTATATTAAAAAATTTGTAATTGGTTGTTGATTAATTATCTTCATTTGTATTTAGGTTAGAGTACCCTAGTGCTCTCACATTTGCTTATAAATAAATAAAAATACATTCCATGTCTAAGGTGGGGGTCATATTGTGAAGTCAAGATTCTTCAGCATTATGTTTTTTTGAAGACAACTACTATGTGCATATATCAAAGGATGTGAAAAAACAACATGATTAAAATGGCTATGGATCAAGATTGTAACTTTATGAAGAGTATAATTGATCTTAACTTATTGCGGTATAAGAATGCAATCTATATTGATAACTTAGTGCTCAAAATACTCCTAAATATTCACTTGCATGGTCTAAAAAAGTTGCATTGCAAACTGTTTTTGCCTTTAAAATAAATAATTTTTCAATTTTTAGTTCAGGAAATCGATTACTCCTATTTCAGAAATTGATTTCCTTCACTAAATTTTGAAAATTCCAGAAAATAGTTTTTTGGCATGGAAATCGATTACCCCTATTTCAGGAATCAATTTCCTTCACTAAATTTTGAAGTTTTCATAAACAATTTTCAGTTATGGAAATCGATTACCCCTATTCTGGAAATTGATTTCCTTCACGATTTTTTGAAAAACCAGTTGTAACGTTTCATGGGAAATCGATTACCCCATATTTGGAAATCGATTTTCTGAGTTGGCAATAGTATTTTAAGCCTATTTTGAATTTGAACGTTTTGGAAAACACATCTCTTAACCATTGCTTGTTTTCATTAATTCACACACTTTCAAAAGGGTGTTAAGGTGTTATATTTACTCTTATTTTTAGAATTCAAATTTCACCTCTTCCATTGTAATTTAACATCATTTTATTCATTCAAAATTCAAACAAGTGTTTTGATACTTCAACTTTCATTGAGATTTTTTTCTACATTTGTTCCTCATATCATCCTAGAAAAATTCCTCCATCATTCATAAATACTTGAGCACTAATATATCTTTATACATTGCTTGTTTGGAAGAGAATATCAATCTTACTGATTGATACATATTCATAAACTTTATTGCTCAAATAATTTCCAGATTTTGTTTGTAATTCCTTGTTTTCCATGATTGTTGGAAATAAGAGAGTAGAAAGGAAATGATTGTTTTCTTGTTTGGTTGTATTGTGTTGTCCAAGATTGTTGGAAGCAAGGGTTTGAAAGTGAGATGATTGTTCTCATTTCAACTTGGTTGATCCAAGAGGATTGTTCTTGGTGGTTTTGTTGTTAGAAGATTGTAGGAGAAGTCTTGGTATAAGGCTTGTACAAAGATCTAACAATAGTGAAATCTCTTTCATGTTGAAAGGGAGCTGGACATACTCTTGGACTGTAAGAGGAACCAAGATACATACTTGTGTTCTTTAATTTTCCGTATTTATCGCTTTCATCTTAAATCATAACCAGAAAAGAATGAATCACATTTCTAAACGTTTGCACCAAACCAGAAATATAAGAACAACTTGTTTCTAAAACGCGGTAAATTTTTAAAGTCCTAATTCACATCCCCCTCCCCCTCTTAGTTGCACTCCAAACTTACAATTGGCATCAAAGTAGATTATAGGTAACTAGTTCCTAAAGATACAGAATGTCTTCCGTAAATGAAAATCTGGTTTTCAAAGACGGTGGTAGCAATAACAAGCCTCTATTGTTTTGTGGTGAATATTTAAATTTTTGGAAAACACGCATGAAGGCGCATTTATAATCTCAAGGAAAAGGGTTTTGGAAATCCTTTTTAGAAGGTCCTCACGTTTCTACATGTGTTGTTAATGGCGTTGGTACTTTGAAGCCAGAAGATTCATGGGATGAAGATGATGAAGAAAAAGTTTTTACGATAAGAAAGCAATAAATTTTCTTCAAGGTGCTCTTAGCATGGATAAATTATTTCGTATTTTAGCATGCACAATGGAAAAGGAAATACAGGATACATTGGTGGAAAATCATGAAGGAAACATGTTGAGTCAAGAGTAAGAGTTATTCAGAATGCAGCCCCGAGAATAAATCATTGACTTGCAAAAAAGACTTATGCACTTGACAAATCATTTGAAAGCACTCGGTAATACTTTAACTAATGATGAACTTAATCTTAAAGTGCTTAGATCTTTATCCAGAGAATGGCAACCAAAAGTGAAGGTAATATCCGATAAGAAAAATCTATCCAAAATGACTTCTGCAACATTATTCTGAAAACTTCAATAATATGAGATGAAACTTGGAAGACTTGAAAAGCATAAAATTCAAATAAAATATTCAAAAGATATTTCCTTAAAGACAAGATTCAAACATCATTATAGTAATCAAGAGTATGAATCCACTAGTGAAGAAGATGATGGTCTTATTAAGAAGTTTGAAAAGTTTCTAAGAAAAGAAAGAAAAAAGAAGATCATTAAAAGAGAAGCACCAACAAGGAAGATTACATGCTTGGAATATGGATAAAAATGTCATGTTAAAAGTAAATGCCCTACACTTGAAAATAAGAATAAATACTTCAAAAAAAATAAGGACAAAAGACCAAAGAAAGCATATGTAGCATGAGATGACAATGAAATAAGTTCATCTTCAGACGAAGAATATGTAAATCTTGCATTGATAGATTCACACCACTCTGATAATGAAGAAGAAGAGGTTAGTAATAAAATATCTTATGATAATGTTTCTCTAAATTCTATTGGATAACTACTTAATGAATGTAAGATTTTGTATAAAAAGGTGTCAATCCAAAAGAAATCAATTTTATCTCTTAAAGAAAGGATTGACATCATGGAAAAGAATTTTGAAGTTGAAAAACAAAGTTTTATAGAAAAATAAAAACAAAATATTGCATGCAAATAGTGTGATTCACTTTCTTAAAAAATTGTTCAATTAAAAATAGTTCTTGAAAGATATGAAAAATGACAAGTTGGAGTGGAAAATGTTCTTATCCAACAAATATATTTCAATGATAAAAGTGGAATTGGTTATTCTAAATCTAATAAATCAAGTACTAGTAAAAATATCCTTGTTAAAGCAAGTGACCAATCCAACAAGGAAAAAATGAATAAAGCGCAAAAGGTTCATCATCATCCTATGAAATAATTTCCTAAAAAGAAATCTTATGTTCCTAGATATAGAAGTAAATTTCTTTCTACATATTTTTATTGTGGTATAAGTGGCCATAAACCTAAGGATTTCTATGTTAGAAGCTTTAGATTGACAACTGGACATTATGTGTGGGTTAAGAAGGGAACTAACTATGATGGACCTAAAGCACATTGGATACTAAATCAAACTTAATTTGTTTTGTAGATTTTCTTGAGGACCACTTAAAATGTATAGTGTTTTAATAAGTGGTAGTTCTAAGAATTTGATGGGATACATAAACTAACTTTTAAATCTAGTTTAAAAGTCCAAGGGTTATTTCACATATGAGGAATACCTTAAAATAAGAATTTTGGCATTAGAAAAGTTGGAGCACTAACTTTCACATACATTGAAGATGTACTTTATGTTGAAGGACTAAAGCAAAATCTTCTAATAAAAAGCCAATTTTATGACACAAGCTTCAAGTTCATCAAGGAAGAATGTTTAATGAAGTAACTCAAGAGGTAAAACTCATAGATAAAAATTGTGTTTATTTTCATAAATTTCTTTATGTATTTTATATATTTTCCCTTCCTTTTTGCTAATGATAAAGGGGGGAGAAGATATATATGTGTATGTATATATGTATGCTTGTCTCTAACTATTGTAGACCAAATAAAGATGTAAAATTCTCTACTCAAGGGAGAGATTTGATCAAGGGGGAGTTATCAAATATAGGGGTAGAATTATCATAAGATATTCTCATTGGTTCTAAAATATTCAAGCATCTCAACTTTCAATGGTTGTTATCATCAAAAAAGAGGAGAATCTGAAGTCAAGCTTTTTCAATATTATGTTTTGATGAAGACAACTACTATGTGTATATATATCAAAGGATGAGAAAAAGAAATATGAATAAAATGGCTATGGATCAAGATTGCAACTTTATGAAGAGTAACATTGATCTTAATTTATTGAGGTATAAGCATGCAATCTATATTGATAACTTAATACTCAAAATACTCCTAAATATTCACTTGCATGCATGGTCTAAAGAAGTTGCATCGTAAACTGTTTCTGCCTTTAAAACAAATATTTTTCAATTTTCAGTTAAGGAAATCGATTACCCCTATTTCAAAAATTGATTTCCTTCACTAAATTTTGAAAATTCTAGAAAACAGTTTTTAAGCATGGAAATCGATTACCCCTATTTCAGAAATCGATTTCCTTCACCTAATTTTGAAATTTCCAAAAAACAGTTTTCAGTTATGGAAATCGATTACTCCTATTCTTGAAATCAATTTCCTTCACGATTTTTTGAAAAATCAGTTGCAATGTTTTAGAGGAAATTGATTACCCCATATTTGGAAATCGATTTCCTAAGTTGGCAGTAGCATTTTTCAGCCTGTTTTGAATTTGAACGTTTTGGAAAACACATCTCTTAACCACTGCTTCTTTTCATTAATTCACACACTTTCAAAGGGGTGTTAAGGTGTTATATATACTCTTATTTTCAGAATTCAAACCTAACCTCTTATATTGCAATTTAACATCATTTTATTAATTCAAATTTCAAACAAGTTTTTTGATGCTTCAACTTTCATTGAGAATTTTTTCTGCATTTGTTCTTCATCTCAGTCCAGAAAAATTTCTCTATCATTCATAAACACTTGAGCACTAATATATCTTTATACATTGCTTGTTTGGAAGAGAAGATCAATCTTAGCGATTGATACATATTCATAAATTTTATTACTCAAATAATTCCCAAATTTGGTTTGTCATTCCTTGTTTTCCAGGATTGTTGGAAACAAGAGAGTAGAAAGGAAAGGATTGTTTTCTTGTTCTACTTATTTGGTTGTACCTTACTGTCCATGATTGTTGGAAGCAAGAGGTTGAAAGTGAGAAGATTGTTCTAATTTTAACTTGATTGATCCAAGAGGATTGTTCTTGGTGGTTTTATTGTTAGAAGATTGTAGGAGAAGTCTTGGTATAAGGCTTGTACAAAGATCTAACAATAGTTAAATCTCTTGAATGTTGAAAGGGGAGTGGATGCAATCTCGCACTGTGAGGGGAACAAGGATACACCCTTGTGTTCTTTTCTTTCCCGTATTTATCGCTTTCATCTTGAATCATAACCAGAAAAGAAAGAATGACATTTCTAAACTCTTGCATCAAACTAGAAAAATAAGAACACCTTGTTTGTAAAACCGGGTAAATTTTTAAAGTCCTAATTCACCCCTCTTAGGCGCACTACGAACTTACACATATCACCAATAAGAAGATGAAATGATGATTTCTCATAATACCATCTCTCATAAAATACGACAACATATTTTGTGGTATATGTAAATATATCTGGTCCATGCAACATTCTAAAACCATGTCTTTCGACCATATCCGAGATACTAAACAAAAGTTAATAGAGTAAATATATCTGTAAAACTAAAACATATTTAGGTTTTACATCTTATAGAAGATAAAATATCTTCACTTAGCAACATATATTTTTTAGAATTTTTTCCCAAGATGCCACACCCCTGAAACATAATTCCCACAATGTCACAGTTTGAAAAAAAAAATCTCAGAATGCCACGTTCAGAAGGCTTGCGCCATTTGAAATGGCGCGAGGATCCCACTCGTTGCACAGCCAAAAGGCTTGTGCCATTTCAAATGGAGTGAGTGTAATTTTTTATTTTCGTTTTTTATTTTCTGATATTGATTTAATATAAGGTTTATTATTTAATTTTATTAATTACTTAGAAATAGTTAAAAAAAAAATTTAAATATATAATTAATTTATAAAATACTAATTAAACAATTTAAATAATTATAAATAAACAATTGAAATGTTAATAAAAATAATTTTAAATAATGATAGACTTGAAACATCAAATTACTAATAAAAAATACGATTAAGCATAATTATAAATAACAATACATAGGTACAACCAAATACATCAGTATAACTAGTTAGAAGGGCTTGCAGCGTTGAGGCGATGCATACATTTTTTGTGCATATGGGGTTATTGACATATCCCACATTGTCTTTTTATTTTCTTAACAATGTTCATTTCAGTCCTAATGTGAGTACTGTTCGGGCGACCTTTTTTGTTTCATCGCATCCTTTCGTTATGCAAAATAGTATCACCTAGATATAGAGGCCAACTATCTTCTTGGGGAACACCGATGAAACTCTGTTGGTAAACTTTGAAGACGTTTATAACTCTATACACATGAGGGATAAACTTAGTGTAGTTGTGGTTAATGCGAGAACAAGCCGCAATAGTATATGAGCAAGGAACATGAAAAGTTTGAAATTTTTCACAGTCACATGTTCGTTTTTGAAGGTCGACGTTGAAATGAGTAAGTGGTTGACAATTGTTATTATTAACCGTCTCTTGGACCACGAAATAGTGTCTTTCACGGTCAAAAGCCAATACATTGCAACTGTGGGATTTTCTACTTCTTCTGCAATTCTTTTCATGTAGTTATCTGTGAATTTCTTTCCTGGTGACAAATTTTTTGCCCAATTCTTTCCTCGCTTCCCCCATAATGTTACCATCATGTAGCATGTTGATCTTACAAGTGATGTAATAGGTAGATTGCGGGTTTCCTTCAACACTGAGTTTAATGATTCAGCAAGGTTGGTTGTCATGTGACCCCATCGTGCTCCTCCGTCGTAGGCTCGCGACCATTTTTCCCCTGGAAGGTTCTATATCCAGTTAAAAGTCTTCGTGTTTGTTTGGAGGATCTCCTCCCGATAGTATGCATATGTAGTCTCATTAAGTGCATACCTTTGTATAAGAATTAAAAACAGTAATATAAAAGAACTATATATTTAAAAGACGAATAGGTTATAATAATTGTAAAAAATAGAGAATAAATTACCCAAGTTAACAACTGTCTTTCGAAGGTCTTTGTCCTTGATTGTTCGCATAAAGTTTTATGCGATGTGCCTAAAGCAATACACATGTACTGATGGAGGGTTCTGCCAATCATTGTTTGAGTTATTGTAGGCACTCTTAATGGACTCATGTTGATCAGATATCAAACATAAGCCTGATTGGGGTGTGACGTGGAATCTCAAGTTTTTCAGAAAGAAACTCCAAGCCCCACCCCCCCGGTCTCACCTTCAACCAATGCAAAGGCGATAGGGAAAATGTTACCGTTCCCATTTTATGCAACAGCCAGTAGCAATGTGCCCCTATATTTTCCATATAACCATGTACCATCTACATGCACTATTGGTTTGCAATGTGTGAAACCCCTAATACAAGGTTGAAAGGGCCAAAAAAGGCGATGGAAAATTCTTGCACCACCAATTTGTGTTCCTTCATTTGAATATACATGAAGTGTTTCAAGATTTATGACGGTACCTGGGAGAAATTGTTGCATGACTAACAACCATTGTGGGAGGTTATTGTATGAGGCCTCCCAATTTCCATAAATATCTTTGATTGCTTTATTCTTTGCAATCTACGCCTTTTCGTAAGATGCAGTGTACTCATAAGTCGTACGAATATGAGAAATAATATGTCTAACCTTGATTACAGTGTCACTTTCGACAAGAGGTTTGATGTTATGGGCGATCATTTTTTAGTTAAGCTTTTGGAGATCTTGAGATATAGTAGACGACATGCAAGTATGTGGTCCTTCAATATTTTTAATATTAATTATATTTGTTCTTTCAATATTATTAATATTAATTTTGAATATTATTGAATATTAATGTTGAATATTTTTTAATATTATTTATTTTTATTACAAATTGATGATACTTATGTTTCAAAATGGAGAACTCGAGCTCATAAACCTCTTAAGCTACATGTAGTCATAATCCCTTATCTACATCTTTCTGGTTTCTACCATGTATCTACAATAGGTTCCACACACATCGATTCAAGATTAATTATAGCATTACTAGAACGGTGGAGACCCGAAACTCATACATTTCATCTTCCAAACTGTGAATACACAATTATCTTGGAAGATGTGAGTATGTTATGGAGCTTCCTGTAGATGGTAAAGCTGTAAATGGTCCAACGAAGCTAGGTGTTGGTGCATGGAGTTCTATTTTAGGGGATGAACCACCACAAACTGATAATGGAATGACTGCGAAGTTGACATGGCTTAAAGAAATGTACCAACATGAACCACCAACCGAGGAGTCACCCAAAGAGTATAAAATTAAGCATGCTCATATTTATATTCTACTACTCATTGGGCAAGTTTTGTTCCCTAACAAAAGCGGTAATATTATCCACTCCAAATGGATACAATTCGTTGTGGATTTGGAAGATTATGGAAAATTTAGTTGGGGTTCAGCTGTTTTAGCTAAATTATATAGGGAAATATGCAAATTTGTAGACGTCAAAGTTACAGAGATGTCAAGATGCATTTTACTTCTCAAAGCTTGGGCTTTTAGATGCATGCCTATTATATCTCTGGTAGCTCCGCTTCAAGCACCATATCCTTACGCAAGAAGGTAATATTTTAATTTTAATTTATAATTAAAATTGTTAAGATACTTTAAAATAAATTTTATTTTTTAATTCCTTTTATGTGGTGCATCAAGAAACTTGACTACCAAAACAACCCGCGCCACCATCTACAAAGATACCGATTCAGGATTGATCACATGCTTCCAGATCAGGTTTTTAGTCTTCACTTTACTACTTCATATATATTTATAAATTTATTTTGGTTACACTAACAAGTTTTATCTATAATTTTTCAGTTTATTTGGAGGCCGTATCTTGGATTAGCGCCACAAAGGCACATGGACAGCTTGATATGAAGCTCAATAACATACCTAATATGTTTTTATATTGTAAAAATGCACCAAGATGATAGGGTCAAACTACAATTTGGCCATTTACAAGGGATACCTGAAGAACCTCGATGCCTCGCATAACACCATAAAATGACAACGAACAAACCGCACCAACAACCATATACCATACTATACTTCGATGAGCAAAATTGTTGGTTGCATCGGGAAATGTTTACGTTGGATGGAGATCAATTACAAATAGAGGAGAAATCGTCCTATGAGTACATGCAATGGTATCACTCGCTTCCATATAGATATGCATTGTACGAACAATTTCTCACTGACCCTCGTCATAATCAGTATGCCCCGACTCAGGCAAAAGACTCTCAATAAATTCCACAACCCTTCCAACAACAACCTAATCACTCACATCATTCTCAAACTCCTCATCCAAACTCTTCCAACAACAAACACATATCCCCCACTATTCACAACAACAAACTCCCATCCCCCATTATTCTGAACAACAAACTTTTAACCCCCACTTTTCTCAACTACAAACTCCTACCCTTATTTTTACCAACAACAAACCTTTAACACCCAATACCCGCAATCTCATTCCCAATCAAATTACATATATAAAACCCAACAACCACAAACATACAATTGGCCAACCATATAATTCACACCTATCTTGCGACCAAACTTTGATTCTCCCTCTTCCGAACATAATCCTACAACGTCTAACATACAACCATCCACAACGCCTTATGTTTCTACCATGTATCAGCCACAACAAACCCAATAAAATTTTGGTTGGAATATTAACGTCAGTAATTATGATTTAATAGAAACCATTTGGTCTCCTTCGCAGCCTATAGCTCCAACGTGGAAAAATCCTCCAGCAACAGATCCAACACAAGGAAATCCTCCAACACAAGAGACCAAACAAATACAACAATATGGTTTTGGTTATCGTGCTCCTCAACCGCATTATTATTGGACCAATACTCGTTTAGGTTCGGGTCATCAACATTAAGTCATGTAATAATAATTTTTATTATTTAATTATATATTTATATTCACTTTTTAACATTTTAATTGTTTATTTATAATTATTTAAATTGTTTAATTAATATAATTAATTATATATTTAGTTATTTTTTAATTATTTCTAATTAATTAATAAAATTAAATAATAAATTTTATATTAAATCAATAACAGAAAATAAAAAACGAAAAACAAAATTACACTCACACCATTTGAAATGGTGCAAGCCTTCTGGTTGTGCAACAAGTGAGACCCTCACGTTATTTCAAATGGCGCAAGCCTTCTGAACGTGACATTCTGAGAATTTTTTTTCTAGATTGTGGTATTGTGGGAATTATGTTTCAAGGGTGTGGCATCTTAGGAAATTTTTTTATTTTCTATGTGCCAATTTGTTTCAACTTTAAAAAAATGGATTTTTTTCTTTGTATTTTTTAAAATAGATTTTACAAAACTGTTTTTCAAAATATTACAATTTTTTTTATATTCGTCTTTTCTAAATTGAAACATTAAGTTTGACATCCTATAACATAAACATGCATTATTGAAGATCAAAACATAGTTAAAATAACAATTTTTTCAAAAAGTTATATTTCAAAAATAATTTTTATGAAAATCTATTTGAAATAACTTCAAAATTAACTGATTTTTCAAAATTTTGATATCTAAAAAAAATTTCAATAAAAAGATGAAATATCTAAAATAACATTTCAAAAATAATTATTCAAACATAATTTTTATTTGTAACTTTTATGAAAAGTTTTTTTAAATTTTTTTTTATATAAAATTATGTAAAATTATAAAAATCATTTTTTTTAAATCAAAACAAATTGTCCCAAATAATTCTGTTTTGTTTTTAGTATTATAACTTCTACATCGATTACCGCATTAAAATATTTAATATAGACAAATAAATACAGTATAAAATTTTATTTTAGCCACAAACATCTTTTATAATTTATTAAAGTCATTAATATTACTCCTATCACAGTGCATGCATCAGTACTACATCCCAGAACATCATAGTTCAATTTGATTCTTTGTCAGTATTTATTTAAATTTTCAGTTTATCTCTTTGTTTTAGTTATTGGTTATTGTTCAACAGATAGAAGATACTATTGGTCGATAAATGTTTTTAAACCATTGGTTCTTGTTGTTTGTCAGAAGTGTCAACACTATCATCAGGTTCAATTGTACAAGAAACAGTCAATATAAAAAGGCTTCAAAACATGTTTTTAATGTAAAAGTACAGTAGTATCCTTCAATTATTATTTTTTGCAAAACTTTGATATCTTTATGCTCAATTCCATAAATAATACAACTTTATTATATAATCATTCTATTTTATGTATTAAGTTTTCTATATATATAAATTAGAAAAGTGTGTACTTCACCATAAATAAATTAACGATATTCAGACGTTATTTTTTATATATAATTAATTATTGTTAAAAATATGCATTTTCCAGCTATTATTATAAATAAATAAAAAATCAGTTTTATAGTTAACTCGGTTAAATACAGCTTCACAATTTTGAACATTATTTAAATTAACAATCTAACCCTGTTAAATTAATCACATTTGTACATAAGATTAATTAAGTGTTAAAAAAATTACAGCTAACATTAGTTTTGTATAAAATAAAAGTGTTATATGCAAGTAGGTAGACAGAATGATTGGTAAGTGGCATGTGATGTGGGATAAAGAATTGAATAAGACATAAAAATGAGAGTGAGTCAGAGAGTAACAGAGATCTTATTGCAAATGAGTTATCAAAGTATCCATCGTCTTGCTGACACTGTCATGCCACACATGCATGCATGGATCCTATTGCTGAAAAACAGCAGCCAAAAT
Organism: Vicia faba; assembly: GCA_948472305.1. Taxonomy (NCBI): domain Eukaryota; kingdom Viridiplantae; phylum Streptophyta; class Magnoliopsida; order Fabales; family Fabaceae; genus Vicia; species Vicia faba. Next base: position 1,212,254,115 of record OX451735.1, read on the forward strand.
ATATTGTGCTTCATGATGGACTTTACAGTTGGAAATAAATACTTACATATTTCTAATATAAAAATTAGATATTTTAAATATAAATGAATGGCTCTTGTGTTTGGTTTCAATATATTGTCTCTTATAAAAGAAATACTAAACGAATGAAGCATTTACAAGACCTTGTTAACATTACAAAATAATCAGCCAAAAGAAATATATAATAAGATCTTAATAGTAAATCTTTTGTTTAAGAGATTAAATTAGTGGGATATTCGTGTGTTATGCATATTTTTATTTTTAAAATATAGTAAAAATATAAATAAATAAAATAAAATTGTTTTATCAAAATAATTTATTATTTTTAAAAGAAAAATATTTTTAAAATAAAAATAAAATAGATTTACGAAATTTTTTTAACGTTAATAATATACATTTTAGTTTTCCATATATTATTTAAAAAATATTATATCTTATAATAATTTCAAAATAAAAACATTACTAATAAAAAAACAATATATTTTTTTTCGTGTAAGTTAGTTTGTATACTCGTGTGTTCATAGATGTATTGGTGTATATTTTTATTTTTATTTTTATTTGAAGTATAAATAATTTTTTTTTCCTTATATACAAATATTTGAATCTATCATAGATTTTTCAGTATATAAAATTTTGACATTATTTATAAAAATATTTATGTAATTATTAAATTTTATAAATATCAACTAATAACATAGTATTTGTAAATATTATTTCAATTGTATGAGTAAATATTAGTAATATAATTAAATAAAATTTTCTCGTGTTTGGATTCATTCATTATTTAAAATATATTTATTTTTATTTTCTCTAATTATATAAGAAATATAATAATTTGTGGATTTGCACGGATCTGATACAGTAACCCGTAAATGCGCACAAATACTAGTATGACATGCAAATTTTTAATCATTTATTATGAATATTGAAAGAAAAAAATTAAATACATAATAGAAAAGACAAAATTGTTTTTAAAGATTTAATAAAAATGACATAAAAAAAGACAAAATTGAGTAACTAAAATAGTATATTAATTTTAAAATAGATAATAAATCAGTTTCTATAATATATACGTGTGTATGCACGGATTAAAAATTATTTTGTGCGATACATTTATATTTAAATCTATGTTTAGAGAAATATTTATAAAAATTTTATTATATGAATTTAATCGGTTATATCCTGTACCACTTTAACAAATTGTTAAATTAGATAAAAAAAATCTTAATTTCTTAAAAAATCGTAAAAATTAATTTATTTTTTGATATTTTGATAATAGTAAGAATGATTTGATACATATTAACCAACCATACCTAATGCCTAAGTATACGTTAAAGTTAAATATAATTTTGTTTGAGATTACTAAATGTGAGGTTGGTTTTTTACAACGTCAAATACATAAGGAAGTTTACTTACACATAACTAAAGCAAGATATCAAGAATAGAAACCTTTAAAATAAACATATCCGCCATGAATATACGAACACCTCTCATTCCATCAGGTGTGACAGCACAGCTCTTCCTGATACTCACTGAAGTCAAGTTTGATAGACCTAATGCAACAAATTTATCTTGATTAATTATGTTAATCTAATAAAACTCTTGATGTCTCGTATCTATTTATGTAAAATAACTCCAATATGCATAACATCCAATGTGGGTTATCATTCATTCATGAATTTCTCCAATTTTATGTGCAAGACATAAAAAAAATTTTGAATAATAATTTGTTTTGTTACATAAAAAAGAAAGACAACGATAAAGATGGAAAATAGTAATTCTATCTACCATTTCTTGATGCACAAGATTAATAAATAAAGAAAAGGTAAAAGAGAATATATTTACTGTAATGACGGTTATAAAGTTTACAAATGAATTATTGGAAGGTTACACATAACAGCTACCACTAGTCTATTTATACACAAAGTAAATTATCGCGTAGGTCCTAATAAAAGGTAGACTTAATGACTAAGTTAAAATGTACAAATTAGAAAATACTAAACTTAACAGTCACGCTAACAAACTCAGAACCCAGAAGCTGAGCTGAACATACTTATGGACGTAACCTCAAAAGCTCCTGCTTCTGACTAACAATAACTTCTTAATATATCAAACTATTACTTCTAACTAAGCAGTCTCAGAAGCTTACAACTCCTTGCTAACAACCTCAGAAGCTCAACTGCTTCTGAGCAAAAACATCTTCTGGATATGAATTACTTCTAACATTATCCCTTAATTCATATTCAGCTAACCAAAACTCTTCAACACCAATTTCATCCCTGAAACGGATAAAGTGTCCAGTCTTAGACATGTATGATTCAATTTGTATATGTTATTATTATCACATGGATAATTTGTTAGACATTAGGAACATATTTGACCAATTACTAGACATTAAGGACATTTTTTTACAATTTGAGTACAACACATGATTCTACTTAAGATTTTAAGATCCGGATCGTTGAGCGTGAGTAAGATCATAAAATCTTAAGATTTTAAGATCTAGATCGAGATCTTGACAACTAGAATCTAAAGTGAAATACACATCAACATAGAAAACTCATGACAGTTTATAAAAATGAAAATGAAAAATTAGTAGCAATCTAGCATTTCAACATTGTGTCAAATACATTGTGTCAGAATGAACTGTGAAAGTTTCAAGAACTTAATTGAAATTCTGGCAACCAGAAAAGTGTCGTTTTGAGAATTAGTAATGAAGGAGCATTCAAGAATCTAAATTATGAACATAAATAGTTAGAAGAAATGATGGAGAATAAATACCAAAGTTAAGCTAACAAAACTAAATCTATCTGCATAAAATACCAACTTTTGTGTTTAACAGTCGTGCTTTGAACTTGTGTACAGCCTGTGTCGTGAGTTTTGCGCTTATGTACCATTTTTGAGTCTGGAAAGCACATACAATATATTTACTTCATTACATGATGAAGAAATTATTATTCAACAAATATTTCACTGAACATCGCATAAACAAACCTAATCCTTTGTGGCTATCTCTCTCATTGTTGACATCATGTCAAACATCGTCGAAAACTATCGAAATTGTAACCTTTTCTTTAATATTCCTAGTCACGTAAAATAAAAAATACTCAACAAAAGTTAAATAACAAAACATATGGAAGAAGAAAATGAAAACATTCGGCGGATTCTCTGCATTTAGCAAGAAGGAAATCAAAATTGAAGAATAAATATATTGAACGAAAAAAAGAATTTGCTCGAAAAAATGGAGAGAAGAAATGAGATACCCATGTTCTTTGTTTATCAGCACCATATGCTTAGGTGCAGGTTTTGTTGCATTTTCATTCGTTCAGCGTCCCGACTTCTAATATTTTATATCTATCCACTGCAAAAACTCACGATTTAAACACAATTTTGGTAAAATAAATTCAAGATTTTAGTCAAAATAGATCAATTCAAACTTCATCAAATTTGAACTGTCTATCCCTAACCCACATATTCAAACTTCTGGTCCATGAAAAAACCTGCAAAATATGTGAAGCAATTGTAAATCTAAATGTAACTATCTAAGAGACATGAATTTAAGGACATTATATGCTAGTCATAAAGTTGTGTATGAAGATATAGTAAAATTCATACCAACAATTCATGTTTTGGGAATGTAAATTTAACTTAAAAGTTTAATATGTATTAGGTGAAAGAAAGAAGATGATAAAGTATGTTTCTAAGATAATCAATTATCATTTCAAGGAAATATAGAACTAATATCTCAAAAAAAAAATTAAAAAGAACATTAAATAATCTTACTATAGGACAATCTGGAAGTCAAGGATAAAAAATCAAAAAATTATTTTCTATCCTTTCCAATATGGTTGCTAAGGAAAATTACTTTCCTTATATCCCTCTCTCCTAGTTCCCAGTTGGACCATTCTATTTCCTGTCATCAAAACTTCAGGTTTAATAATAGCCTTCTCCTTATCTCTCCCAATTTTGTGGGGGGGAAGAACATTGAAGTTCCTGATTCAATTTTGAAGTTAAGAGCTGATCACTCATCTTGACTTGCATCAATGACCATTACCTTGAACATAGTTTCTCAAGCGCAAAAACTACATACCCTACTGTTGTACCCCAAAATTTGCCCTCTCATCCTTCAGGAATTCATCCTGAACTCTCAGATTTTCTCTTAAACAAATCCAAGCCCTTTATTATCATTCCTTTCCAAGTAAACAGTTTACAAGAGCAAAATGGTCATTTGCAAGCTCAAAAGTCAAAACTTTTACCTTGGAAAAGTTAAATTCTAAATACTTAGAATTTTTCTAAAAAAGAAAAGTGTTTAAGAAGAAAATGGCACTTCAGAGCTTCTGAACCAACCTCCAGGCAGAAACGGTCAGAAGTTGCAAACTTGACTCAACACATAACATTCAGTCAGAAGGTGGCTCTTCAGCAGCTACACAAACTCAGTCAGGGATTGTAAACGTGGTTCAGCACGTGATCTTTAAACAGAACATGGCTCTTCCAGCAGTTACGCAAAGTTCAGCCAGAGTTTGTTGGAGAAGTGTAAAGAAGGCAACAAAGCCTGAAACTCCTTCAGAACGTACTGAGATCAGAAGGTAATGGGATCAGTAGATTGGGTAAAATACTGAAGCAGGATCACTAAGTCCAGAGTTTTTAAAGGTAGATCAAAGGAGCATGCTGGGAAGTCTGGAAAACTCTCAGAATTTGTTGAGGCAGCAAGAGGCCAAGGTCAGAGCGTGGTTTACGTTGTTCTTTTTGGTGAAGCAGAACTGCTGGCTCAGGTTTTAGGTAATGATGCAAAATCTCCTATTACAAGATTTTGGATTTTGACAAATCTCATCACCATTTAATGCTCATTAATCCTCACAACCACTTTTGAGCATTCATCCAAGAGTCTCTCCATGTGTGGCTTGGTAACACCATTGTGCAGGCTTAGGCATGGGTCTATGCGCCACTTTTCGCCTATAGGTGTCACTTCTCCTTAATCCTCGCTTACTGTTCCAATCTAGGCTGAAAAGTTGTCCATCATCACAACTTTTCACGAACTTCCTTCAAAAACAAGTTAACCTCTACTGTATAATATTGGCGTCATTTAACACTCAAAAATCCATAAAGCCCTGCCTATAAATAAGACACCATTGTCCATCACAACGGACGTGAAGAAACATCCAGAAAAATTGCTAGAAGAGGAACAAAAAACTCTAGTGAAGGAAACCTTGTGAAACTCTGCCAAAATCCCTAGTATTTCAAAACTTTGAACTTCCTGCCTCCAAACTTCATTGATACTCAGTTTGCTTCCTGACTAGAGAATGCCCATACAGTTTCTAAGCATACATACACATATCTTCTCCATCCACCCATTCTAAAAAGAACCTGTCCAGAACACCATCAGAGCTAAAGCTAGCTCCAACTCACAGATTTTCTTCCAACAGCAAGGTAAGCACCTGCTGACTCTCATCACGCTGCTAAGCATCATCAGCTTTGCATGCTCAACAAAAACAATGTAAATATCATGTTGTTGCTATATGCTTTATGAGTATTTTCATACCTCTGAATGCTTAAGTAGGAAGTGAATTAATATAGAACCTGTTTGTGACCTTGTTGGTTCTGTCTTCTGAAACACTTTGACACCTGCTGGGATTATCCTAGGCATGCCTTCTGTTTTGTGGAAAAATAATAAAACTGCAGATGTTTTGGCTAGCACAGGGGGAAACCAAGCTCTGACTTTGACGTCAGCACTTCTGAGGCCTGTTTTGTTGTCAATAATATCAGAACTTCTGAAAATTATTGTGTTTCCATCAGGGTCAGAACTTCTGACTTCTCCACTAACAAACTTTTGTCTTGCAGCGCATGGGGGTCAGAACTTCTGACCTTCCCACTAACAGGTTTCTGTTTTGCAGGGCACCAGAGTTAGAAGTTTTGACTCATACAGTTTCACTAACAGGTTGATATCCTGCAGCAGGCCTGGGTCAAAACATTTGACTTCCTCTCAGTAGCGCGCTAGCCCTCTCTCTCTCTCTCTTTCTCTTTTTCTTCCCCTTGTTATTTTCTTTTCTTATATATTTTTGTCGTTGAACCACCCCCATGTACAAGTGTGTATCCCCCATCCCCTAAATATTGTAATAGCGTATGATTTTAGATTTCCGCATTTTATTGCTTTCAAATGTAAATGCTAGTAATTAGGATATGTATGGCAAGATAAAATCAATGAAATAGAAAATCCTAATTCAAGATAAAATCATGCATGCAATAAAACACACTTGCACACAAACACCCTTATGGTATCTCCACTTGGTTGCCTAAACAAATGGCCATGGTGTGCATGCTAGGTATCTTGGCAAAACAAAAACAAAACAAAAGATCATAGTCCCTCGATGACGCTATCTTGGTCGCCTAAATAAAATGATCTAGTCCCTCAAAAATTTGCTAAAGATAACTAGCACAATTGTTATCATGGTCAATACGATGACCCACGCCTGTCCCGTTTAACATCCAAACACAAGGTTGTTTACCAAATGCAATGGTAAAACAACACTGTCAAAAAGGTTAAAAATGTATAGGAAAGATCTTTGAGTAAAATAGGGTAGATAACTCTTAGTTACTTGATCAAAACTTGCAAAACATCCTTGCTATTTTCAAACACACTCCACAACACAATCAAACTTTCAAACATTGAAAAATCTTTTCAAAAGATAATACACCTTTGTATATATTCAAACAAGAATCATTACAAAGGTTGCCACAACGATGGCCTCTTTTCAAAACATTTTCAAACCACACACAAAGCACCATTCAAACAATTGAAAAGAAAAAGCAGGTGATCTAAACAAGTAACTAAGAGCCCATGGATAACCATGGATGAAAAGGGTGTTTGCACCTTCCCTTTTCATAATATACCCCCAAAACCCAAGAAAACATCTCAAAGGTCTTTCCTGTGCTTTTTGACCTTTCCTTTGGATAAAATAAAAAGTCGGTGGCGACTCTTGCTAAACCGAAACATTTGCGAACACAAACGCAAAACCTCAAGCCAGTTCTCCCACCGTATCACAGAACTGGCGACTCTGCTGGGGATTATTCTAAAAGTGGGGTTATCTTAGGGTTTAGATCACCTTTATTTGCTTACAATTGCTTGACTTGTTTGCTTTACACTTTGGTTCTATTGTTTGGGTTTGAATCCTCTACCCGGATTTGGGAAACATAATAGGTAAATAGCAATATGTTGTGGAAACTGTGCGGGGTATACCGACACGGTCTAAGCAATAGCTATGTTAGTATGACATATTTGTGGGTACCGGTAGCCTTTGAGCCAATCAAAGAGAATACGGGGCCGCTGAGTGATGTCATGAAGCACTAACGAACTTCTAGAACCTTTACTTGACCATCTTGGCCTTATTAGGGGTAGTGAGATAACCGACTTTGATGCAGTCCGAAGTTGGTAGATACTCGATACTACACTCATTGAGGGTTGTTTTCTTGGAATATTTCGGTCGCCAGTTAAGTGGCTAAACTGAAATAATGAACATAGAAAATAATCCAGTGATATTGAGCTCCTTAGAACCCGGTTACTATTTATAGGACAGGTTGAGCCAACTAACTTCAAGAGGGTACTTACCTATGAAACCCCATGCAAGCCTAAAACTAGGATCTTGTGTGATTTGCTTATACATATACTTGTGCATACATCATGAACATCATAAAGCATCATATGCATCCACTAACCATTTCAAGGGTTTGGATCTTCATCTTTGTTCTTGTTTTGTAGGTCATGGAATCTCTTCGCAGAAAAACTATTCAGGTCAACCTTGTGAGAATCCCTCCTCTACTCAAGGAGCTTACTTCCAAGATTCCAGAGAATTCTCCTTTCATTGAAAGACATGGTAGACTTCTCAACTTGGTCAACTCCAACATTGAAGAAGACATGGTGAAAGTTCTCTTCCAGTTCTTTGACCCCCTACACCATTGCTTTACATTTCCTGATTACCAACTAGTACCTACTTTGGAGGAATTTTCTCAACTCCTGAGGATTCCTATTCTCCATCAACTACCCTACAACGGTACGGAAAGAGAACCAGAGCCTGAAGATGTTGCTCAAGCCTTACACTTGCAACCATCTGATATCAAAGGTCATTGGGAAACCGGAAGTGGTGTCAAGGGTTTCTTGGAAAAGTTTTTGTTTGAGAAGGCACAAGACTGCTGGAATTCTCTAGATCTGCAAGCTTTTAAGAAGATTGTAGCACTTCTCATCTATGGGTTGGTCTTGTTCCCAAACCCTGATCAGCTTATAGATGTGAATGCTGTCAAGATTTTCATATCTCGGAATCCTGTGCCTACATTTCTTGGGGACATCCTACACTCATTTTACACACGAACAATGAGGAAAAGAGGTGTTCTCATGTGTTGTACTTCTCTTCTAGCAAGGTGGTTTATTTCTCACCTTCCCCAGTCAGTCTTGAAGAATGAACAAGGCTTGAGGTGGTCACAATGGTTGATGACTCTTACACATTCTGATGTTCATTGGTGTTCTCAGTCCAGAGAAAATGTCATCATCATTGATCGTTGTGGGGAATTCCCTAATATCCCACTACTTAGCATTATGGGAGGCATTACCTACAACCCCTGCTTAGCTCTGAGACAATTTAGGTATGCCCGAAGGGATGACCCACATGACATGCTGATTCCAGACTTGGTTTTTGACTTCGACAACGACGCTTAAGGACTCCGATAAAGGTTTATCCGAGCTTGGAGGATGCCCAACAAAGTGGACAGTAAGACACTGGGACACAAGAATTCCATCCCCCTTGAGCCTTATCTCAAGTGGGTACGAATCCGCGCCCAGAGTCTTATGATGCCTTACCCCCACATTCTCCCCGTGATCAAAGAGCTTGTTCTAGAAGGAGAGGTTTTGTACACCCTCCTACATCCAGACATGCCAACATCATTGGAAGAATTGCAAAAGAGTTGGATACAACTCAAGGAAGAACAAAATACTTTTGAAGCCAACTTCTATGCCAGTGAGAAGAAGGTTTTGGAACTTACCCGCCGACTTCACGAAGAGGAGACTCTTAACACCTACATCGCACCAAATAGGATGCGCAATGTCTTTTTACATTAAGAATTTTGTAATATTTTGCCCATGGGGCATTTATGTACTAACAAATTTCTTTTTATTAATATGACGTGTGTTCTTTTTGTTTGCAACAACTTTGAATTTCCGAATCCTTGAATGCATTACATGAATACATATCATTCATCATATGCATAAACAGGTCTTCACACCAGGTTTCCTTATCTTTCTGCTGTTTATTTCAGCAAGATGGATATAGAGCAGACGATCAAAGATCTGCAAGCACAAAATTCTCAGTTCCAACAACTCCTCATGACCTTGGCAAAGGGTCAAGAGGACCTTAAAGCACTGTTAGAGAAAGAGAAGGAAAAAGACAAAGATAAAAAGAAGAAAAGGGCCGGTGTGGCCACTATGGGAAGAAGGTTTGAGAACCAGGCTAGAAGGGTCCTCGAGTTCCCTTCGACGTCTGACGAAGGGGTTGGTAAAGGAAAGGGAGTTGCAATGCCCTCCGAATCTGAAGCTGAAGAGGAAGAAGAAGAAGAGGAGGAAGATTACTCTGAGCAGCAGTATCCTCCTGCGGACGATAAGTATAAAAATCTGGAAGATCGGCTGACAGCCATGGAAGTACAAAGGGTTCCTTGGCTGGATTTCGAAGAACTAGGGTTGGTTGCTAGGATCGTAATTCCCCCCAAGTTCAAAGTGCCTACATTTGCTAAATACGATGGTTTGTCCTGTCCGAAGATGCATTTGCGGTCCTACGTCAGAAAGATGCAACCTCACTCTTCTGATAAGGATCTGTGGGTCCACTTTTTTCAAGATAGTTTGTCAGGTACGCAATTGGACTGGTTCTATCAACTTGAGAGATCTGATGTTCATAACTGGGAGGATCTGGCTGCTGCTTTCTACCGACAATACCAATATAACGCAGATTTAGCGCCTACTCGTACTCAACTACAGAGTATGGGTATGGTTTCTAATGAGGGCTTTAAAGAGTATGCCCAGAAGTGGAGGGACCTGGATGGAAGGGTGCAGCCACCATTGTTGGATAGAGAGCTGGTTGATATGTTTTTGGGGACGCTGTATGGTCCATTCTTTAATCACCTGATAGGGAGTTCATCGGCAGGGTTCACTGAATTAATTTTGACTGGTGAACAAGTGGAAGCAGGCATCAAGAGTGGCAAAATTCAGAGAAATACATCTGCTTCTGCCGCTGTCAAAAAACCTTTTCCAGCCAAGAAGGAGGTATCAGCTGTTTACACTCAAAAAGGTCGCGGAAGAGAAGAGCGCCGGTCAACGGTAGGGGCTGTAATGATCCAAAAGAATGCAGCTGATCAACCAAGGAATGATCAACCAAGAGTTAACCAACAAAGAGGAGGAAGGCCTTCTAGGCAGTTCACCAAAATAAACATGACGCCTGCCCAGGTTCTCCCTCATCTATTGAAGTTGAATCTTACAACCTTGAGAGATCCACCACAAAATCTGAATACAACTTCTCCTTTTTATCATGCCAATGCTAAATGTGCTTACCATTCCGACAGTATAGGGCACGACACAAACAACTGTTGGGCCCTTAAAAACAAGATCCAAGATTTAATAGATGCCAAGGAGGTAGAATTCGATGCGCCCGAAAAACCTAAAGTGATTTCCGCCCCAATGCCCAAGCATGGTCATAATGTCCATGCTATTGTAGAAGATCCTCATGTTACTGCTGTTGATGACTTAATGACTTCATTTCCAATGATCAAGATGAATCTGTTGAAAGCCGGGATTTTCCCGGGCTGTGAAAAAGATTGTTACTTTTGTTCAACCTTACAAACCGACTGTCCGCTATTGAAGTCAGGAATCCAACGCCTGATGGATAATCAAGAGATCCTCTTTCAGAAAACTACTATTGCTACTATTACTCATGTTACTCCTATTACTCATGTTACTCCAATCAATGACATTGCTATAATCACCATTTCCGACAATCTTTCCAAGACCTGCAAAAGGCCTGTTAAGATTACACCTGATCCAAAGTTTGTACCGCTGAAGATTACGATGTCGGGGCCTATCCCATATAAGTCCAACAAGACGATACCATGGAATTATGGAGGAGAGATTTTCTACCACGATGTTAAGCAGATCGAATCAGTCTAAGAAAGTTCCGATGAAGAAACTCCTGATATAGGAAATATTGTGGGAACGAGTAAGATAACTCGTAGTGGAAGAATCTTCTCTCCGGAGATTGCTCCTCCAAGGGCAGTCTTCGGACCCTCAAGTGCTCCTGTGCCTGTCAAGATATATGTGCAAAGTCCAGTGATTGAAGAAATTGTTACTCCCGAAGTTGTACCCTCTGCTGTTACTGCTGATAAAGGTAAGGGGATCCAAGAAGCGCCTGTCATGACGAGGGCTCAGACTTTGGTTATCCCCGAGACCACCCAAAAGGAAACGAAGGAGATTTTAAAGATGATTAAGAAGAGTGACTATGATGTCGTAGAGCAGCTGGGGGAAACCCCTTCAAAAGTCTCTGTGCTGGCTCTATTACTCTTCTCTGAGGCTCATGCCAAAGCCTTGATCAAATTTCTAAAGACGGCACACGTGCCTCAAGAGACTTCTACGGATCATTTTCAATAGTGTGTGGCTAGCCTTACAGCCGATAGTGGTCTTGGCTTCTCTGACGCTGATCTAACGTCAAAGGGAAGAAAGCATAATGATGCGCTGCATGTCTCGGTGGAGTGTAGAGGGACCACTCTTGCTCACGTTCTGGTTAATACCAGTTCATCTTTAAATGTCCTACCAAAGAAAGCATTGGACAGATTGGACTGTGAAGGTTTGGCCCTAAAGTCCAGTAATATCATTGTTAGAGCTTTCGACGGTTCTAAGCGGATGGTTCACGGAGAGGTGGACATCCCAATTAAGGTGGGAGCGGAAATTTTCAACTCTACCTTTTATGTGATGGACATCCGTCCTTCATATTCATGCTTGTTGGGAAGGCCATGGATCCACAACGCTGGGGCAGTCACTTCTTCTCTACACCAGATGCTCAAATACCCAGTCCAGGGTAAGATCATAACAGTTCATGGTGAGGAGGAGTATATGATAAGCCACCTTAATTCTTTTCGCTATGTGGAGTTAGATGGTGAATTCATAGAAACACCTTTCCAACACTTTGAAGAGGTTTCTCCTGAAGTTGCGGAAGCCAAGACAATGACTGATGTGCCCATCATTACCAAACCCGTGTCCCGGATGTCATCCCTTAAAGATGTGGAGGTTGTGATCAAGGAAGGAGGAAGTACAGTGTGAGGTCAGCTGCTAGATTTTCCTTTCAAGGCAGATAAGTTCGGTCTGGGTTTCACTGCTGCTAGTCAGAAGGCTGTGCGTCGTTCCCGGGATGGAGGACCACCATTAAAGATCACTCATCACGGATTTCATGCTTTGGAAGATGTTGAAGATGAGAGCAACTTTAAAGATTGGATTTTCCCGACCATCGAAGGAGGATTGAACAACTGGGAGGCGAAGGACTTCGTTCCCATTACTTTCATCAATCAGTAATTTATCTTTTGAACATTTATGTTGGTCTGTAATAACTTTTAAACAATTCGTACACTCTTTTGCCTTATGCCTTACCCGGGGCATATAGGTCCACTTGTAAGGGTTTTTGATTCTTCATTCTCATACGCCATTTTTAATGAATCATGGACGTTTTCATATCTAGACTTTTGTGTTGATTTTCTTTCCTTTTACATTTTTTAAAGGTGGCTATCCCTTACGCACACCCACACTCACAAAATGCAGGTACCCATCCACTCTGGATTCCATGGGTGACTATTCTGCTTTGGCTTTCAGTGACTCTGAAGATCTGGTCAATCATGCCGAATACGAAGGTGATGAAGACTGTGAAGTGCCTAGAGAGTTGGCTAGACTTCTACAATAGGAAGAAAGGGTTATTCTGCCCCATGAAGAATTGCTAGAGACTATCAACTTGGGTACTACCGAAGACAGAAGAGAGGTTAAAGTGGGTGCCGACCTGAAGCCAAATGTCAAAGAGCGTTTAGTTCAGCTGTTGAATGAGTATGTTGAGATCTTCGCCTAGTCCTATGAAGACATGCCGGGATTGGATACAGATATTGTGGTTCACCGTCTCCCTACAAGAGAAGACTGTCCACCAATCAAACAGAAAGTCCGTCGAATGAGGCCTGATGTGTCTGACAAGATCAAAGCTGAAGCGATGAAGCAATTCAACGCTGGTTTTCTGGTTGTTACTTCCTATCCACAATGGGTTGCTAACATTGTGCCCGTGCCTAAAAAGGACGGTAAAGTCAGAATGTGTGTGGACTACAAAGACTTAAACAGGGCTAGCCCTAAAGATGATTTTCCACTACCACACATTGACATCTTGGTTGACAACACAACTCAACATAAGGTATTCTCTTTCATGGACGGATTTTCAGGGTATAACCAGATCAAAATGGCCCCCGAAGACATGGAGAAGACTACTTTTGTTATGCAGTGGGGTACCTTCTTCTATAAAGTGATGCCATTCGGACTGAAGAATGTCGGGGAAACCTATCAGTGAGCCATGGTAGCTTTGTTTCATGATATGATACATCATGAGATCGAAGTCTACGTAGACGACATGATATCCCGTTCACAAACAAAAGAGGAGCACCTTGACCATCTGCAAAAGCTGTTTGACAGATTGAAAGAGTATAAGCTCAGACTGAACCCTACCAAGTGCACTTTTGGAGTCAAGTCTGGTAAACTCTTGGGATTCATCGTCAGCAACAAAGGCATTGAGGTTGATCCTGCTAAAGTTAAAGTTATACGAGAAATGCCTGCCCCCCGCACTGAAAAGGAGTTCAGAGGTTTCTTAGGATTCCTAAACTACATTGCAAGGTTCATTTCTCATCTAACTTCTACCTGTGAACTAATCTTCAAGCTGTTGAAGAAAGATCAGGTGGTTGAATGGAATGATGACTGTCAAGTTGCTTTTGATAAGATCAAGGAGTATTTGTTGGAACCTCCTATCTTGATGCCACCCGTCGAAGGAAGGCCGTTAATCATGTATCTGACTGTTTTGGATAATTCAATGGGGTGCGTACTGGGCCAACATGACGAGTCTGGTCAAAAAGAGCATGCCATTTATTACCTTAGCAAAAAGTTTACCGACTGTGAGACTCGCTACTCACTGATCGAGAAAACTTGCTGCGCTTTGGTATGGGTTGCTCGCCGGCTAAGGCAGTATATATTAACACATACCACTTTGCTGATTTCTAAAATGGATCCGATCAAGTACATCTTCGAGAAGCATGCTCTATCCGAAAGAATCGCTAGATGGCAGATGATCCTCACCGAATACGATATACAGTACACAACCCAAAAAGTCATCAATGGGAGTGTGCTAGCCGGTCATCTGGCTCATCAAGCTGTCGAAGATTACCAATCTATGAGGTTCGACTTCCCTGACGAGGACATTATGACATTAGACAACATTGAAGGTAACAGACCGTATGACGGACCTGAACAAGGATCCCAATGGACCCTGTACTTTGATGGTGCTTCAAATGCACTTGGCAACGGTATTGGCGCGGTACTTATTTCTCTAGAAGGTTGCCATACACCTTTCACTGCTAGACTCTTCTTCAGCTGCACCAACAACACGGCCGAGTATGAAGCTTGTATCTTTGGTCTTAAGGCTGCGATTGATTTAGGAATCAAATCCTTGGTTGTGTTTGGAGACTCTGTTTTGGTTATCAGTCAAATCAAAGGAGAGTGGGACACTAAACATCCTAACCTCATCCCATACAAAGAACATGTCCTAACATTGCTGCCTCATTTCGAGCAGATTACCTTCGAGCACTTCCCGCGAGAAGAAAATCAGCTAGCGGATGCTCTAGCTACAATATCTTCCATGTTTAAACTTAACTGGGATACTGAGCCTCCCTAAATCACCATCGAGCGAATGGATGAACCTGCACATTGTCATGAGATTAATACCGAAGAAGTAGTGGAACAACCTTGGTTTCATGAAATCAAAAGGTATCTCAAGACTCGAGAATACCATGAAGGAGCTTCAGTCAACGACAAAAAGTTCTTAAGGAGATTTGTTGCCAAGTTCTTCCTGAGCAATGGCATCCTATACAAGCGCAACTATGATTGTGTTCTTCTTCGTTGTGTGGACAAGGTTGAAGCTGAGTTGATCATGACTGAACTGCATAGTAGCATATTTGGCACCCACTTGAGCAGACATACGATGGCTAAGAAGATTCTAAGGGCAGGATAGTACTGGTCTACCATGGAAGCTTACTGTCATCAATACGCCCGTACTTGTCACAAATTCCAAGTCTATGCTGACAAGGTACATATTCCTCCAGTTCCTCTCAATTTCCTAACAGCTCATTGGCCATTCGCAATGTGGGGAATCGACATGATTGGAGAGATCAAGCCTACAGAGTCTAATGGACATCGCTTCATCCTGGTGGCTATTGATTACTTTACCAAGTGGGTCGAAGCAGCTTCCTTCGCCTCCGTTACAAAGAACGTGGTTGCCCGCTTCATCAAGCAGAACCTCATTTGCCGGTACGGTATCCCTGACCGTATCATCACGGACAACGGTACAAACCTGAATAACACTGTGATCACCGCTCTGTGCGAGAAGTTCAAGATTCAACATCATAATTCATCTCCCTATCGGCCAAAGATGAACGGTGTTGTTGAAGCTGTGAACAAAAATATTAAGAAGATTATTCAAAAGATTGCAGTCACCTACAAGGACTGGCATGAGATGTTACCATTTGCTCTGCACGGATATCGTACCATGACGCGTACTTCAACTGGGGCAACCCCCTTTTCTTTGGTATATGGTATGGAAGCTGTTTTACCTATGGAGGTTCAGATTCCCTCCTTGAGAATTATGAAAGATGTTGGTTTAAGTGAAGACGATTGGATTCGGACCCGACTTGATCAACTTAATTTGATCGATGAGAAGCGACTTACTGCTGTCTGTCATGGTTAGACATATCAAAAGCGGATGATCAAGACTTTTAACAAGAAAGTCAGACGTCAAGTATATCAAGTCGGAGATCTTGTAATCAAGCGGATCATCTTGCCGCAAAGTGATCCCAGGGGCAAGTGGACTCCTACTTACAAAGGACCATTTATGATCAAAAACATCTTTTCTGGTGGGGCTATGATTCTAACCACCATGGAAGGCAACGACCTACCGCACCCTGAGAACGCAGACATAGTCAAAAGATACTACGCATCAATGACCCGACAAGTTGAAAACCCGAAAGGGCGACTTGGGCAAAAATGGGCATCCCGGTGAATCGAAAACCCGAAAGGGCGGTTCAAGCAAAAATTAGGGATAAACAAAAAAAATGTATACACCCAGCAAGTTGAAAACCCGAAAGGGCGACTTGGGAAAAGAAGGGTTTCCCGGTGGATCGAAAACCCGAAAGGGAGGTCTAGGCAAAATTTAGGGAATTAAAGCGTATGACTATGTCTCAGCAGATCACTTTAAGGACAATCTCTCCACGGAAAAGCTCCAAGCTTCTGATCAATCCAATCATCTGCAGACGAAGCGACGAATGGACAAGATACTCAAAGTTGCGAAGGCTATAGCAGAATGGGAACCCCATGGAATTATTTCACATAGCCACCTTTCTTTGTATAAAATTTTTCTCATTTTTATGACAACATTCTCTTACTAGGGTGTCTGTCTCCTTTGTACAAAATACTTACACAGGTTAATACAAAGTCACTTCAAAGTGCATAAAATTGTTCGTTTTTTCTTTCTTTTTACACTTGTGTTTTATTTGAAAACGTCTAATGATTTATTAAAATGAGCATATGCATTTGAATATAATCACTGCTTATAAACAAAACGAAATGAGAAAGAATAATTACTGAAAGGATGGAAGTATAAGAAGATGTCTTTAGGCTATTCCAGGAGAAATCCCCTGCAATACATCATCCAGATCCTCGGCGGAACTGAAGCCTTGAAATGTATATCCCCAACGGAGTTAAGTTTCAAGAATCCCCATCAGAGCTGAGTTTTCAAATTCCCAATCCCCAGCGGAGCAAAACTTTGAACTGCAAACCCTCGATAAGGATGAAACATTCTTCCCCAAGCGGAGCCAAAACTTCAGCCTTTGAACACTAGTGGAGACCATCCAGTTTCCTCCATTATCCCTGAAGAGTCATTTTAAAACCAGATATTTCCTCATAGAATTATTCTTCCCCAGCGAAGTCGTTACGATCAAAGCAGCATGTCTTGAAGATCCCCAGTGGAAATGAAATTTTGATCTATTGATCCCCAGCGGAAACCATTCAGTTTTCCCCTGATATTCCCAACAGAACGGAGATCCTCACTCTTGAAGTCCCCAGTAGATTGGCATACAACCCAAACTCCTGATCTCCCCAACAGTATAGCTTCTCTCCATAAAGGTGGTCAAAAATCTTGAATCTCCAGCAGTGGTCATGGATTTATTTTCCCCCACATAGTTATTTCCCAGCAGAACGAAGATTCTTGTTCACATTTCTCCAGTGGAAGCCCCCAAGGTTCCAATTCCCCAGTAGAGGTCTTCAGAGTTTCCCTATTCCCCAGCCGAGTAAGGATTCCCATTGGTGTACTCCCCAGCTATGGTCATCGAAGTTCTCTGGATTCCCCAAGCAGGTTTCTCAAGCAGACTTAATGATTCCTACATCCCTGCAGAGTTTGTCAAGGTTCTTGTTAATTCCCACAAGTCACCAAGGATTTTCTATCTCCGACAGCAGTCCAGGATTTATTTCCTCGGCAGCAGTCGAAGATTTCATTATCTCCAGTTATCAGGGATTTAGCTTCCTCAGCAAAACAACTAATCAGCTTACATGCGCATACATTACATTCATAAGTCATGAGCATTGACAAAACACATGTATTACATCATACGTTTCATGCAACATAACTTTGTATTTCAGCTAACATTCTACCCTTTTCAGGATGAGATCAATAGCTATCTAAAACAGATGTTCAAAACTCAGAAAACGGCTTAGAGATGCTCCAGACACGGACGCTTCTCTATTTGTTTATTCAAATCAAGGGGAAGATTCTTGCTTTAGTACTGAAGCCTGGACTCGACCAGATAATACCTTGATTATACTGAAGACCGGAGATCGACCGAAAAATAGTTTAATCCCCAGCAAGCCGTGAAGCCCGGATTACGACCGGATAGCAGCTCATCCAAGTACCATGAAGCCTGGATTCGACCAGATAGTGGCATTATCCTAAACACCAGCCGTGAAGCCCGGATTACGACCAGATAATATATCAACAAGTTATTGTGAAGCCTGGATTACGACCAGATAATGATATATCCTTAATACAAGTTATGAAGCCCGGATTCGACCAGATAGTATCTTGATTTCTCCGAAGACCTTGAGGCCTGGATTCGACCAGATAATGGTATGATACATCGTGAAGCCTAGATTACGACCAGATAGCGGTAAAAGACACTGAAGCCTGGATTTCGACCAGATAACAGTAAGGTATACTGTGAAACTTGGACGCCGACCAAATAACAGTTTACTTAACCTTTTACCTTGAAGCCCGAATTCAACCGGATATTGGTAGACCTCAAAGTCAAATGGAAACCCGGAGGCGACCAAATAACCATTTGATTTCCTTCTGAAGCCTGGATGTTGACCAGATAGGAAGTACGAGACTGTAAAGCCTGGATGCTGACCAGATAACAGTTCACTGTCACCTCTCCAACCGAAGGATGACCCCCAGTAGAATAACAGACGACTGAAGTTCTATTTCTACCACAACAGAAACCAGCATTCCCCGATGTAGTCCTCCTTAACAACGGGTATACGGGCTCTCACAAAGGAATCTCTTATGCGATCAACTTTTCTTGGATGGCATCTTTAAGCCCATCTCCGACAAGATTCTGTCACATCTTCCAAATGGCATTTTTAAGCCCATTTCCTTAACTATACTCTGACGAGCGCAAATTTACGGGCACTCTATTGTCCAATCCTCTTTTACCTTCGAGTCACGAAAGGCAAACTCGCCAATCTAACTCTTTAGGTTCAAGAAGATTGAACAGGGGAAACTGTTGTATCCTAAAATTTGCCCTCTCATCCTTGAGGAATTCATCCTGAACTCTCAGATTTTCTCTTAAACAAATCCAAGCCCTTTATTATCATTCTTTTCCAAGTAAACAGTTTACAAGAGCAAAATGGTCATTTACAAGCTCAAAAGTCAAAACTTTTACCTTGGAAAAGTTGAATTCTAAATACTTAGAATTTTTCTAAAAAAGAAAAGTGTTTAAGAAGAAAATGGCACTTCAGAGCTTCTGAACCAACCTCCAGGAAGAAACGGTCAGAAGTTGCAAACTTGGCTCAACACATAACATTCAGTCAGAAGGTGGCTCTTCAGCAGCTACACCAACTCAGTCAGGGATTGTAAACATGGTTCAGCACATGATCTTTAAACAGAACATGGCTCTTTCAGCAGTTACGCAAAGTTCAACAAGAGTTTGTTGGAGAAGTGTAAAGAAGGCAACAAAGCCTGAAACTCCTTCAGAACGTACTGAGATCAGAAGGTAATGGGATCAGTAGATTGGGTAAAATACTGAAGCAGGATCACTAAGTCCAGAGTTTTTAAAGGTAGATCAAAGGAGCATGCTGGGAAGTCTGGAAAACTCTCAGAATTTGTTGAGGCAGCAAGAGGCCAAGGTCAGAGCGTGGTTTACGTTGTTCTTTTTGGTGAAGCAGAACTGCTGGCTCAGGTTTTAGGTAATGATGCAAAATCTCCTATTACAAGATTTTGGATTTTGACAAATCTCATCACCATTTAATGCTCATTAATGCTCACAACCACTTTTGAGCATTCATCCAAGGGGTCTCTCCACGTGTGGCTTGGTAACACCTTTGTGTAGGCTTAGGCATGGGTCTATGCGCCACTTTTCGCCTATAGGTGTCACTTCTCCTTAATCCTTGCTTACTGTTCCAATCTAGGCTGAAACGCTGTCCATCATCATAACTTTTCACGAACTTCCTTCAAAAACAAGTTAACCTCTACTGCATAATATTGGCGCCATTTAACGTTCAAAAATCCACAAAGCCTTGACTATAAATAGGACACCATTGTCCATCACAACGGACGTGAAGAAACATCCAGAAAAATTGCTAGAAGAGGAACAAAAAACTCTAGTGAAGGAAACCTTGTGAAACTCTGCCAAAATCCCTAGTATTTCATAACTTTGAACTTCCTGCCTCCAAACTTCATTGATACTTAGTTTGCTTCCTGACTAGAGAACACCCATACAGTTTCTGACCATACATACACATATCTTCTCCATCCACCCATTCTAAAAAGAACCTGTCCAGAACACCATCAGAGCTAAAGCTAGCTCCAACTCACAGATTTTCTTCCAACAACAAGGTAAGCACCTGCTGACTCTCATCACGCTGCTAAGCATCATCAGCTTTGCATGCTCAATAAACACAATGTAAATATCATGTTGTTGTTGTATGCGTTTTGAGGATTTTCATACCTCTAAATGCTTAAGTAGGAAGTGAATCAGTATAGAACCTGTTTGTGACCTTGTTGGTTCTGTCTTCTGAAACACTTTGAAACCTGCTGAGATTATCCTAGGCATGCCTTCTGTTTTATGGAAAAATAATAAAACTGTAGATGTTCTGGCTAGCACAGGGGGAAACCAAGCTCTGACTTTGACGTCAGCCCTTTTGAGGCCTGTTTTGCTGTCAATAATATTAGAACTTCTGAAAATTATTGTGTTTCCAGCAGGTTCAGAACTTTTGACTTCCCTACTAACAATCTTTTGTCTTGCAGCGCATGGGGGTCAGAACTTCTGACCTTCCCACTAACAGGTTTCTGTTTTGCAGGGCACCAGAGTCAGAAGTTTTGACTCATACAGTTTCACTAACAGGTTGATATCCTGCAGCAGGCCTGGGTTAGAACTTCTGACTTCCTCTCAGCAGCGCGCTAGCACTCTCTCTCTTTCTCTTTTTCTTCCCCTTGTTATTTTCTTTTATTATCTATTTTTCTCGTTGAACCACCCCCATGTACAAGTGTGTATCCCCCGTCCCCTAAATATTGTAATAGCGTAGGATTTTACATTTCCGCATTTTATTGCTTTCAAATGTAAATGCTAGTAATTAGGATATGTATGGAAAGATAAAATCAATTAAATAGAAAATCCTAATTCAAGATAAAATCATGCATGCAATAAAACACACTTGCACACAAACACCCTTATGGTATCTCCACTTGGTTGCCTAAACAAATGGCCATGGTGTGCATGCTAGGTATCTTGGCAAAACAAAAACAAAACAAAAGATCATAGTCCCCCGATGACGCTATCTTGGTCGCCTAAATAAAATGATCTAGTCCCTAAAAAATTTGCTAAAGTACTTATCACAATTTCTATCATGGTCAATACGATGACCTACGCCTGTCCCGTTTAACATCCAAACACAAGGTTGTTTACCAAATGCAATGGTAAAACAAAACTGTCAAAAGGGTTACAAACGTATAGGAAAGATCTTTGAGTAAAATAGGGTAGATAACTCTTAGTTACTTGATCAAAACTTGCAAAACATCCTTGCTATTTTCAAACACACTCCACAACACAATCAAACTTTCAAACATTGAAAAATCTTTTCAAAAGACAATACACTTTTGTATATATTCAAACAAGAATCATTACAAAAGTTGCCACAAAGATGGCCTCTTTTCAAAACATTTTCAAAACCACACACAAAGCACCATTTTAAACAATTGAAAAGCAAAAGCAAGGGATCTAAACAAGTAACTAAGAGCCCATGGATAACCATGGATGAAAAGGGTGCTTGCACCTTCCCTTTTCATAATCTATCCCCCGAACCCAAGAAAACATCTCAAAGGTCTTTCCTGTGCTTTTTGACCTTTCCTTTGGATAAAATAAAAAGTCGGTGGCGACTCTTGCTAAACCGAAACATTTGCAAACACAAACGCAAAACCTCAAGTCAGTTCTCCCACCGTATCACACCTGCCTGCATACACAAAAAGTACATGTTATTAACAAACTACATACGCACATACACAAAATGTACATTTAATTAAGGCATTGTTCGAATCAAGTTAATAAATTAATGCATATCGTGTACACACTTACCATATAAATAAATAAAACATAATCAAATGTGGCAATACCTCAAACACAAAGAAACATATGTTTGAATGCTTCCAAACACAAAATAACTCATACAAACAGTAGATTATGTTCATATGCACCAACCTGCAATCATAAATACCATTAAGTATCCCAAACACCAACCATGTGCGGAACCGTATCCACATATCCCAAACAATGGATATTCCGACATCCACATAATCAAACCTGTAACACCCTCTAACCCCACATAGACATAAATATCATAATCAGAGTAAATTAACATACATCTCAAAGAGGGCGTCACAATTGACTTCACAAAATGTTAAAGAAAATTCAAACATGCATACTGGTCATGATCATAACACGTATTCAAATTCATGTTTCACACACCAATACAAAATATAAATCTGCAGCAGAATAATTATCTCAGCATAAAGATATAAATGATTGAAATCCCATACCGACAATCATATCATAAGTATTAGGCACTATGGACAAACATCACATTATCTCATACATATCTAGATAAAAGAGTAATAACAAATATCTCTCAAAACAAATTAAAACATGAGTTCAAATATTCCCCATGTTACATAGACCAGAGCAATGACTCACTACCTAAGAATAAGAAGATAAATAAGGATCTAACTCCTCCTCTAATCCTGGTAAGAAACACCAATATCTCTGGTACTTGAACGATGTCGTATAAAACATCATTCCAACATAAGGGTGGGAATTCATATCATTATGAAAATATATAATCATAAGCAATGTAAAACATACATACACCAATATGAATTCATCACTTTTCACAAAACCACGTATTAGGTATAGCATAGTCCAATATACCAATCCACATATACAACATAGCTAATAAATTCATATTCCAAAATGAAATTCAATTCCAATTAACCATAATTATACAATTAAATCAATTATCACATATTGCATATCAAAACACCACATTCACACTAATATTACATAATGAGTAATAATGCAACAATTCACATTGACCCATGTAACTCCAATGCACCTCAAATACATTATGCATGTGGTACCAATGTTATCCTTACAGGTCCTGCCGGGACCACATCTTCTAGACAAATAACCACCAATAAAAGCCTGATTCAACCTTAAGCTTTCAAACCCCATTCAGCGTTAGGTTTAGGACAAGTCAATAGTCCCTATGGAAATACCAAACCTTGCCTCTTTACACAAATGATGCATGTACATGTGCAATCTCAATAACTCATCACAACAACGCATCACATAATTCAACATATTTTGAATTATATTCACAACATTGCACAACATACATCTTTCATGCCAATTAATCACATATACACAATCTCATAGTATGAATCATCTCAATACATCATTATAACATGTAGTAATTAGATACAAATCATGCTATATTCAAACATCATCAAATTCCAACACTTACATACACAAGGATCAAAGAAACCAACCAGAGTCCAATCTTCCCGTGAATGTATGTGAAATTTCTAATAAACATATGCAATTAAGACCATCTCACAATCTTAATCATTCAAACATATCACAATAATTCAACACATTGAATTATCCGCCAACAATTGCACAAAACATACATTTATCATGTTGTCATATAAACATCATTAACAATACATTTGCATAGTATTAACCATCATCATAGCTCACAAATAACATATAGCATATAAGCCAACCGATGTCATTTTCAACAATCACCAAAATATAACATACATATACTAAAATAAAGTAATCATGTATTCATCAAAATGCATCTAAAACCAATCCAAAACTCATTGAATAAATTATTAAATTTATGTAAACTAATAATAATTCATAAGCATGCAAACACCTAAACCATTTATGCATAACAAGATATTTTGATCCTAGGCAACTGCGCTAAGCGGCCCCACCCGCGCTAGGTGCCACCTGCGAAAACCAGAAAAAATCTGCTGCGAACAACTTCTGTCCAAACACGAAAATCTAACTTAAACCATGTTATAGTGTCCATTTTTCACTAAATAAATGTATTCTATCATGTATCTATCATATATCATCTATTTGTATCACAAAAACATGATTTCCAAACATCAATTTGGGATTATAATTTCAACCTAAGTGAATCAAAAATCTAAAAATTGAAATACCCAATCCTAGTTCATGTTACTAATCATCACACAATCATATACTCCCATAATAATATAGATTCTCACTCTTACCTTGATGGTAGCTACCTTAGGGTTATTCCTCCTTCTTCTCTTCTTTTCTCCTCTTTTCCTCTTTTCTTCTCTTCTCTTTTCTTCACAAAAATGAGGATTCTAATCTTTGTTTTCACATAACCCTTACTAACTATTGTTTCTCTTATTGGTCTTAGCAACTCATACCCCCTTATTACTTTTATTTCTCATAATTAGGCCTAACTAGTTATTTCATTCATTAATACACCTAATAACTCAATTATTTAAATAACACATATATTCAAATAAGTAAATAATTATCATGCCACATAATAATTAAATAAACAACTAATAAAATAGATAATAAATATATGGATGTTACAACTCTCCCCACTTAAAAGATTTTCTTCTTTGAAAATTATCTCAAACGAACAACTCGAGATACGAATCCTTTATCTGACTCTCGAGCTCCCAAGTCACGTTACCATCTGTTGGTCCTCCCCAAACCACTTTCACTAAAGAGATCTCTTTACCTCAGAGTTTTTTCACTCCTCTATCCTCTATCGGCATAGGAGATATCTCAACAGTCAAATTATATCTTACTTGCATATCATCTAAATTGACAACATGAGACGGATTCACAATGTATTTCCTCAATTGAGACACATGGAACACGACATTGAGATTAGAAAGTGACGGTGGCAAAGCAATTTGATATGTCACTTCACCTACTTTCTCGGAAATCTGATAAGGACCAATAAAACACGACGTTATCTTACGCGACTTCAAAGCTCTACCAACACCGGTTACCCGAGTAACCCTTAGAAATACATGATCATATATCTCAAAATCAAGGGCCTTACTTTTGTTATCATGATAACTCTTCTGACGACTCTAAGAAATCTTCATCTTTTCTCGAATCATCTTAATCTTATTTGTAGTCTGTTGAGCTATCTCAGGTCCAACCACAACACTCTCACCAAATTCATACCAACATAAAGGTGTCCTACACCTTCGTCCATACAAAGCCTCAAACGGTGCCATTATAATACTTGAATAGAAACTGTTGTTATAAGTAAACTCAATCAAAGGCAATTAATTATCTCAAGAACCTACTTTATCCAAAACACAAGCTCTCAAAAGATCCTAAAATGACTGAAATGTCGTCCCAGTCTGACCATTTGTTTGCGGATGATACGCTGAACTCAAATGTAACTTCGTACCCAAAGCATCTTGTAAACCTTCCCAAAAATTCAAAGTAAACCTCGGATTTCTATCGAAAATAATACTCAATGAAACACCATGCAAACTCACAACCTTCTCAATATACAACTTAGCAAAACATTCCATTGGATAATCCATCCTAATCAGGACAATGTGAGAAGATATCGTCAATATATCCAAAATAACCCAAACATCATCACAATACACCACAAATGGATTTTCCATATGAGGCAAAATCAAAATGGGAGAGGTTGTCAACCTTCTCTTAAGCTCTTAAAAACCAGCTTCACGCTGCAAAGTCCAAATAAAGGCTTGACCCTTTCTAGTTAACTGCGTCAATGGTAATGTCAACTTGGAAAAACCTTCAATAAACTTTCAATAATAAGCTGCTAAACCAAGAAGACTTCTAATCTTAGAAACATATTGAAGAGCTTCCCATTGAGGCCCAACCTCAATCTTCAATGAATCAACAACAATACCACCCCTTGATATTACATGACCAAGGAAACTCACTTCCTTCAACCAAAACTCACACTTAGAAATTTTCCCATACAACTGCTTCTCTTTCAACACAGTTAACACAATCTTCAAATGTTCAACATGTTCCTCTTCACTCTTAGAATAGATCAAAATGTCATCAATGAACACAATAACAAACTGATCCAAATACTGATGAAACATTGTATCCATGTATTCCATAAATGCACCAGGTGTATTGGTCACACTGAGCGACATAACAAAATACTCATAATGACCATACCTCGTCCTAAAAGCAGTCTTCTGAATATCTTCAGCCTTAACTCGAATCTGATGATACCCAAACCTCAAGATACGAATCTTTTATCTGACTCTCCATCTCCCAAGACACATTACCGTCTGTTGGTCCTCCCCAAACCACTTTTACTAAAACGATCTCTTTACCTCAGAGTTTTTTCACTCCTCTATCCTCTATCGGCATAGGAGATATCTCAACAGTCAAATTATATCTTACTTGCACATCATCTAAATTGACAACATGAGACGGATTCACAGTGTATTTCCTCAATTGAGACACATGGAACACGACATAGAGATTAGAAAGTGACGGTGGCAAAGCAATTTGATTTGTCACTTCACCTACTTTCTCGGAAAACTGATAAGGACCAATAAAATACAACATTATCTTACGCGACTTTGAAGCTCTACCAACACCGGTTACCCGAGTAACCCTTAGAAATACATGATCATATATCTCAAAATCAAGCGACTTACTTTTGTTATCATGATAACTCTTCTGACGACTCTAAGAAATCTTCATCTTTTATCGAATCATCTTAATCTTATTTGTAGTCTGTTGAGCTATCTCAGGTCCAACCACAACACTCTCACCAGATTTATACCAACACAAAGGTGTCCTACACCTTCGTCCATACAAAGCCTCAAATGGTGCCATTACAATACTTGAATAGAAACTGTTGTTATAAGTAAACTCAATCAAAGGAAATTAATTATCTCAAGAACCTACTTTCTCCAAAACACAAGCTCTCAAAAGATCCTAAAATGACTGAAATGTCATCCCAGTCTGACCATTTGTTTGCGGATGATACGCCGAACTCAAACGTAACTTCGTACCCAAAGTATCTTGTAAACCTTCCCAAAAATTCGAAGTAAACCTCAGATCTCTATCGAAAATAATACTCGATGAAACACCATGCAAACTCACAACCTTCTCAATATACAACTTAGTAAAACTTTCCATTGGATAATCCATCCTAATCAGGACAATGAGAGAAGATATCGTCAATATATCCAAAATAACCCAAACATCATCACAATACACCACAAATGGATTTTCCATATGAGGCAAAATCAAAATGGGAGAGGTTGTCAACCTTCTCTTAAGCTCTTGAAAACCAGCTTCACACTGCAAAGTCCAAATAAAGGCTTGACCCTTTCTAGTTAATTGCGTCAATGGTAATGTCAACTTGGAAAAACCTTCAATAAACTTTCAATAATAACCTTCTAAACCAAGAAGACTTCTAATCTTAGAAACATATTGTGATACGGTGTGAGAACTGACTTGAGGTTTCGCGTTTGTGTTCGCAAATGTTTCAGTTTAGCAAGAGTCGCCACCGACTTTTTATTTTATCCAAAGGAAAGGTCAAAAAGTACAGGAAAGACCTTTGAGATGTTTTCTTAGGTTCGGGGGATATATTATGAAAAGGGAAGGTGCTAGTACCCTTTTCATCCATGGTTTTCCATGGACTCTTAGTTACTTGTTTAGATCACTTGCTTTGCTTTTTCAATTGTTTGAAATGGTGCTTTGCGTGGTTTTGAAAGTATTTTGAAAAGAGGCCATCATTTTGGAAATCTTTGTAATGATTCTCGTTCGTAAGAATGTATACAAAGATGTTTGTCTTTTGAAAAATGTTTCAATGTTTGAAAGTTTGTTTGGAAATTGTTTTGAAATTGTGTGTGATAGTTTGAAATTAGCAAGGATGGTTTGCAAGAGATCAAGTAACTAGGAGTTGTATACCCTTACTCAGAAGTCTTTCCTACACATTTTTAACCCTTTGACATTGTTGTTTTACCATTGTATTTGGTAAACAAACTTGTCTTTGGATGTTAAACGGGACGGGCGTGGGTCATCGTATGAGCATGATAGCAATGGTGCCAAGTATCTTAGCAAGTTTTGAGGGACTTAAGATCATTTTTGTTTAGGCAACCAAGATAGCGTCATCGAGGGACTATGATATTTTTGTTTGTATTGTTTTTGTTTTGTTTTGCCAAGATACCTAGCATGCATACCATGGTCATGTTTTAAGGCAACAAAGTGGATGAAACCCTAGGGGTGCTTGTGTGCAATGTGTTGTCATTTTCATGCTTTTTTGTCTTGCATTAGGTCATGCTATTTGTTTTGATTTTGGTCTTTGCATACAAAACCCTAATCTTACTATCATGCATATAATACGATAAATTGCGTAAAAGTGAATCTAAGACTATTACAACAGTATTATGGGGAGGGGGTACAAGTTTGAATAAGGGGATATTTGCACAAAAATAAAACCCTAATTTACTATTACAACCCAATTGAATTTATTTGACAATAAATAAATGAACAATTTATTTAAATGTACAATAAAATGTAAATATGCAAAATGTTTTTTGTATTGATTTCATGTATGAGAAAATAAGTTCATTTATGTCCTAAAAATAAGAAAGTAAAAATGATTATTTTTTGAAACGGTGAAAACCCTAATTTTTTTGTTTAAAAAGATATATTCTATATTATTTATTTATTCATTTTTTTTGTTTAATAAAAATAATAATAATATATACACAAATGTTGAAAAATTAAATATTATATGAAAATATTACTTTAAGTGTATAAATAATAAAAATAAAAATGTTGGTATTTTCAAATTATTTTACAAGTTTATTTAAGAAAATAAAAGTATTAAACCTAATAAACTAAATATTATGCAAAAAAAAAAATATGAAAAAATGAAAAAAAATAAAGGAAATATTTTTATGATTTTTAATGTTTAGGAAAAAATAAATAAAAGTCAGAAATGTGAAATATGCAAGAAAATATGAAAAATAAAAGAAATGGGCCAAGGGGGTGCAAATAACAGAATGCAGGGTGTCAAAAGTCAAACAAGCCAGGCCCATGCCCAAGCTGCACTTCGTCCCTGTCCTCTCACCAAAACGTGCGCGCCCCTGTACTTCAAATTTGTTCTCTCTATTGCTTGCATGAAATCAAAAACTCACAACATGAAACTTATAGAGCTTTAAAACACGATTCTAATGATATAAAAAACTTGATCTAACTCTCAAAGACCAGAGAGAATTTCAGTGGCCCTAAATTCTAACCTAATTTTTTCAGCATGTTCAACATCTAAATTCTCCTAGCTCAGTTAATATAAATACAAGCTATGCATATGTACAGTTCAAGGACATTAAGGACTACATTTTTGCTTCACAAACCTAAGCCTAATGATGTCTAAATAAGGAGATAGAAAGTTGGAAATTACCTTGTTCAGTCAAGTTCGAATATGGCAATGTAGGAGTTGTGAGTGAGGCCTGAAGGTCGTGTTAGCTTGCCTGAAGTTCCTTTGACCTTTCCCAATGCTTAGCTTGCTTTGAAATGGCATGGATCTCCTTGTAGAACTCAACCTGCAAAACTTCAAAATAAAAATGGTGAAGTGTGAAAATGAGGTTACAGTTGCTGGATAGGGACTTGGATAGTTCAAGTGTGATGTATGGAATGTATCTGAAGTGGTTCAAGACAAAACGCACGAGGGAATATGGATTTGGCCAAGGTTCTGCAGAGCTTGCCCTGTTTTGGGCAGAAATGGAGTTTTTGGTGTATTTGGGTGTTTGAGAGGCTTGGCAATCGTGTTTTAGGCTTGGTGTAATATGCTGAACCTGTTTGAAAATGTTACAAGACTTGGTTTTATCAGATTTTCAAGTTGTGGACTTTTTGCACAATTGCTTGTTTTTGAAGAAAAGGTAGGAAGTGATAATGCCAAAGCCTGTACAGGCTAGCTCAAGGCCCGAGGAGAGTTGGTAAACCTTTTCTGATGTTTATGGATCTTGTTTTCATAAAGAGATTAGGTTCAATGCTCAAGATAAACAAAATTGCAAAAAGTATGCTTTATGGAAATGGTATTGTAACCTTTTTGCCAATTTTGGAATAACTCTTTGTGTAATGCTCCATAACTCAGAACGATGCCTTTGTCCAATGTATTTTCATTTAATTAAGGAGTGTGGAAAGGATTAAGACCTGTAAAACAAGTATAATCATGATCCAAACTGATTTGCAACTTGTGCCAATGTGAAAAATGCCATGGACAAAAGTGAGAAATGGCCATTTTCTTTTCTTCGATTCTCCCCAACCATAAATGATCTTGGAGAGTTCTTGGAAATTTTGGAAAGCTTGTAACATTCTCTACAATCCATATTTGAAATGAATTTTTAGATTCCAATTGGAACTAGGTGAAAAGTTGCCATGAAGTTAGGTCAAAAATCTGCCTAAACTAGGGCAAAATTTCACTAAGTTAAAAGTTTCATGGACCCTTGTTCACAATATCATAACTTGAGATCCAAGCATCTTTTTGGGAAAACTTTGTGAATCAAAGTTGTAGATTTTTGGAGGACTACAACTTTCATGTTGGAAGTTTTCTTTGAATCCAACTGCATCATGGTGAAAAAGTTGGGAAAAAATAAGAAAATTTCATAACTTAGAAAATTTCTAAGTTATGAAATTTTTCAATCTTAAACCCTAATTTTCAAAATTAGGTTTCTTGGTCAACAAGTTTCATGTTTTAACACAACTTGATGAAAAATGACCCTTGGCACTTGATTTTGACCAAAAAGTCAAAGTTTGACTTTTCAGTGTACAGTTGATTTTTGATCAGTTAACTGGAAAATTCATCTGTCAATCTAATGCATTTGAGATCTTTTGAACCTTGTGATTAGGTCAAGATGATGCCATTGAGTCCTTGAAACCATGCTTGAACCCAATTTGCCATTGGTTAGGTTAAAAATCAGAAATTGCCCTTCTGCAGTCAAAACCCTAAAAATGATCATTTTGCCCTTTTGATGATCTGATCAAATTTTTTGAGGAGTTGTGGTCCAAACTTGATCAAATGGTTCATATGAGTCTATAACGTTGATGTGGATAAAAAATTATGAGGTTTGACTGTAAATTGGCCACAATTGACTTTTTCCCCAATACAGTTGATTTTTAGGTCAACTGTCCAATTGACTGGGCAAAAATTTGATTCAAGGCTTGAAACTTGGTATGAGCAATCTTAGGAGTCCAACATGAAGTATGAAGGTAACTTTGAGCATTGAAAGTCCAAAAATCCCTGTGCAAACTTAAACCCTAATTTCAGGTCAATAGTGCAAGGAGATGTCTTGAACTGAGCAAACTCTAATCCTGTCTGGAGTCAAAGAGTCTTGTGAGGGGAATCTTGATAAAATGAGGGGGGGGGGGGATTTTGGGGTACAACACATATTTAAGAGCTTCCCATTGAGACACATCCTCAATATTCGATGAATCAACAACAATACCACCCCTTGATATTACATGACCAAAGAAACTCACTTCCTTCAACCAAAACTCACACTTAGAAATTTTCGCATACAACTGTTTCTCTTTCAACACAGTTAACACAATCTTCAAATGTTCAGCATGTTCCTCTTCACTCTTAGAATAGATCAAAATGTCATCAATGAACACAATAATAAACTGATCCAAATACTGATGAAACATTGTATCCATGTATTCCATAAATGCACCAGGTGCATTGGTCACACTGAGCGACATAACAAAATACTCATAATGACCATACCTCGTCCTTAAAGCAGTCTTCTAAATATCTTCAGCCTTAACTCGAATCTGATGATACCCAAACCTCAAATCAATCTTACTAAACAAACTTGCACCAACCATCAGATCCATCAAATCATCAATTATCAGAAGTGGAACTCATTCTTAATAGTCACCTTATTCATCTGTCTATAATCCACACACAACCTCATTAAACCTTCCTTCTTCTTAACTAACAAAACAGGTGCACCCCATGATGACACACTCGGACGAACAAACCTCTTCTTAAGAAAATCCTCAAGTTGGCTCTTCAACTCTTTCAATTCAGATGCTGACATTTGATATGGAGTCATCAATACCAGACTAGTTTCAAGAACCAAGTCAATTGTAAACTCCACTTCATGCTCCAACGGCTAATCACTTATATCATCGGGGAACACTTTAGGAAAATCATGAACTATCGACATTTCACCAACTGCTCCTTTATCCTCAATTTCCAATATTGCTATCAAAGCCAATAATACAATGCCATCCTACACCGACTCATTCACTTTACTTACTATCAAGCTAGAAGACAAGCATATCCTATCCAATACGATCCCGTCTACTATCAACAAGAGATTAAGGGTGATGAGCTCCTCAATTTGTCAATAGGTAGCCGACAACCATGTTTGTGGCATAAACCATCATTACACAAGTGCAATAACATCCTTCATTTATGCTCAAATAAGCACTCTTGCAATCAACAGAACACTGAACCAACACTCCATAACTGAAACAACTCAGAGAAGAGAAATCTTCTCCCCCACTTGTTTCAAACTCACTCATGCAAACAAGCGGTTTGAAAAACAAACAAGTACTGATAGTGTTTCACACACATATCAAATATAATAGGGAATAAACACATTAATAACCTGGCCAATCTGACCGACCATTGCTATGATACCACTATTATAAAACCCTGTAACCCCATATAGAAATAAATAGCATAATCAGAATAAATTAGCATACATCTCAAAGAGGACGTCACAATTGACTTCACAAAACGATAAAGAAAATTCAAACATGCATACTGGTCATGATCATAACACGTATTCAAATTCACATTTCTCACACCAATACAAAATATGCATCTCGCAGCGGAATAATCATCTCAACACAACGATACAAATGATTGAAATCCCATACTGACAATCATATCATAAGTACTAGGCACTGTGGAAAAACATCACATAATCTCATACATATCCAGATAAAAGAGAGTAATAACAAATATCTCTCAAAACAAATCAAAACATGAATTCGAATATCCCCCGTGTTACATAGACTAGAGAAATGACACACTATCTAAGAATAAGAAGATAAATAAGAATTTAGCTCCTCCTCTAATACTGGAAAGAAGCACTGATATCTCTGGTACCTGAGCGATATCGTATAAAATATCATTCCAACAGAAGAGTAAGAATTTATATCATTATGAAAATATATAATCATAAGAAATGTAAAACACGCATACACCAATATGAATTCATCTATCTTCATAAAACTATATATTAGACATAACATAGTCCAATATACCAATCCACATATACAACATAGCTCATCAATTAATATTCTAAAATGAAATTCAATTCCAATTACCACAATTGTATAATTAAATTAATTATCACATGTTGCACATCAAAACACCACATTCACACTAATATTACATAATGAGTAATAATGCAACAATTCACATCGACACATGTAACTCCAATGCAACTCAAATCCATTATGTATGTGGTACCAATGTTATCCTTACTGGTCTTGTCGGGTCCACATCTCCAAGACAGATAAACACCAATAAAATCCTGATTCAGTCTTAAGCTTTCAAATCCCATTCAACGTTAGATTTGGGACAAGTCAATAATTTCCATGGAATTACCAAACCTTGCCTCTAAACATAAATGATGTATGTACATGTGCAATCTCAATAACTCATTGCAATAACTCATCACATAATTCAAACATTTTGAATTATCTTCACAATA
Source organism: Vicia faba (assembly GCA_948472305.1). Taxonomy (NCBI): domain Eukaryota; kingdom Viridiplantae; phylum Streptophyta; class Magnoliopsida; order Fabales; family Fabaceae; genus Vicia; species Vicia faba. The sequence goes on from OX451735.1 coordinate 1,212,288,092, forward strand.
TTGCACAACATACATCTTTCATGCCAATCAATCACATATACACAATCCCATAGTATAAACTATCTCAACACATCATTATAACATGTAGCAATTAGATACAAATCATGTTATATTCAAACATCATCGAATTCAAACACTTACATACACAATGGTCAAAGCAACCAACCAGAGTTCAATCTTCCCATGAATGTATGTGAAATTTCCAATAAACATATGCAATTAAGACCACCTCACAATCTTAATCATTCAAGCATATCACAATAATTCAACACATTAAATTATCCACCAACAATTGCACAAAACATACATTTATTATGTTGTCATATAAACATCATTAACAATACATTTGCATAGTATTAACCATAATCACATCTCACAAATAACATATAGCATATAAGCCAACCGATGTCATTTTCAACAATCACCAAAATACAACATACATATACTAAAATAAAGTAATCATGTATTCATCAAATATCATCTAAAATCAATCCAAAACACATCGAATAAATTATTAAAATTCATGTAAACTAATAATAATTCATAAGCATGCAAACCCCTAAGCCATTCATGCATAACAAGAAATTATGATCTCGGGAAACTGCGCTAAGCAGCCCCACCCGCGCTAAGTGCCCCTGCGAAAACCAGAAATTTTTTGTTGCGAACAACTTCTGCCCAAACACGAAAATCCAACTTAAACCATGTTCTAGTGTCAATTTTTCACCAAATAAATGTATTCTAGCATGTATCTATCATATAGCATCTATTTGTATCACAAAAACATGATTTCCAAGCATTAATTTGAGATTCTAATTTCAACCTAAGTGAATCAAAAACCTAGAAATTGAAATACCCAATCCTAGTTCATGTTACTAATCATCACCTAATCATATACTCTCATAATAATATAGATTATCACTCTTAACTTGATTGTAGCCACCTTAGGTTTCTTCCTCCATCTTCTCTTCTTTTCTCCTCTTTTCCTCTTCTCTTCTCTTCACAAAAATGAGGATTCTAATCTTTATTTTCACATAATCCTTACTAACTATTGTTTCTATTATTGGGGTTAGCAAATCATACCCCCTTATTACTTCTATTTCTCACAATTAGGCCTAACTAGTTATTTCATTCATTAATACACCTAATAACTCAATTATTCAAATAACACATATATTCAAATAATTAAATAATTATCATGTTACATAATAATTAAATAAATAAACAACTAATAAAATAGCTAATAAAAATAGGGATGTTACAACTCTCCCCCACTTAAAATATTTTTGTCCTCGAAAATCACCTCAAACGAACAACTCGGGATATAAATCTTTCATTTGACTCTCCAGATCCCAAGTCACATTACCATCTGTCGGTCCTCCCCAAACCAATTTCACTAAAGCGATCTCTTTACCTCAGATTTTCTTCACTATTTTATCCTCTATCCGCATAGGCGATGTCTCAACAGTTAAATTATCTCATACTTGCATATCATCTAATTGGATAACATGAGACGAATCTGTAATGTATTTCCTCAATTGAGACATATGGAACACGTCATGAAGATTAGCAATTGACGGTGGCAAAGCAATCCGATATGCCACTTCACCTACTTTCTCATAAATTTGATAAGGACCAATAAAATGAAGCGTCAACTTACGCGACTTCAAAGATGTTCCAAACCAGTTACCAGAGTAACCCTTAGAAATACATGATCATCTATCTCAAACTCAAGTGCCTTCCTTCTCTTATCATGATAACTCTACTAATGACTATGAGAAATCTTCATCTTTTCTCGAATCATCTTAATCTTATCTGTAGTCAGTTGAACTATCTCAGGTCCAACCACAACACTCTCACCAGATTCATACCAACACAAAGGTGTCCCACACCTTCGTCCATACAAAGCCTCAAACAGTGCCATTCCAATACTTGAATGGAAACTGTTGTTATAAATAAACTCAATTAAAGGTATGTAACTATCCAAAGCACCTCCTTGCTCCAAAACATAAGTTCTCAAAAGATCCTTAAGTAACTGAAACATCCTCTCAGTCTGGCCATATGTTTACGGATGATACGTTGAACTCAAACGCAACTTCGTACCTAAAGCATCTTGAAAACCTTCCCAAAAATTTAAATTAAACCTCAGATCTCTATCGGAAACAATACTCGATGAAAACCCATTTAAACTCACAACCTTATAAATATACAACTTAGCAAACCTTTCCATTGGATAATCCATCCTAATCAGGACAAAGTGAGCAGATTTAATCAATCTATCAATAATAACCCAAACAACATCACAATACACCATAAATTGTTCTGCTGGATAAGGAAAAATAAAAATAGGAGCGGTTGTGAACCTTCTCTTAAGCTCTTGAAAAAACCAGCTTCACACTACAAATTCCAAGTAAAGGCTTGACCATTTCTAGTCAACTACGTCAATGGTAACGCCAACTTGGAAAAACCTTAAATAAAATTTCGATAGTAACCTGCTAAACCAAGAAAACTTCTAATCTCAAACAAAATTCAAATCTTCCCATTGAGACACAGCCTCAATCTTCGATGACTCAACAACAATACCACCCCTTGATATCACATGACTAAGGAAACTCACTTTCTTTAACCAAAACTCACACGTAGAAAGTTTCGCATAAAACTGCTTCTCTTTAACATAGATAACACAATCTTCAAATGCTCAACATGTTCCTTCTCTCTCTTAGAATAGATCAAAATGTCATCAATGAACACAATAACAAACTAATCCAAATACTGATGAAAAATTGTATTCATGTATTCCATAAATACACCAGGTGCATTGGTCACACCGAACGACATAAAAGAATACTCATAATGACCATACCTCGTCCTAAAAGTAGTCTTCTGAATATCTTCAGCCTTAACTCGAATCTGATGATACCCAAACCTCAAATCAATCTTACTAAACACACTTGCACCAACCAACAGATCCATCAAATCATCAATTCTCAAAAGTAGATACTTATTCTTAGTCACCTTATTCAGCTGTCTATAATTCATACACAACCTCATAGAACCTTCCTTCTTCTTAACTAACAAAACAGGTGCACCCCACGGTGACACACTTGGACGAACAAACCTCTTCTCAAGAAAATCCTCAAGTTGGCTCTTTAACTCTTTCAATTCAGATGCTGACATACGATATAGAGCCATTGATACCATACTAGTTCTAGGAACAAAGTCGACCGTAAACTCCACTTCACGCTCTGGTGGCTAATCACTTATATCATCAGGGAACACCTTAGGAAAATCACGAACTATCGGCATTTCAACAATTGTTCCTTTATCCTCAATTTCCAATGTTTCCATCAAAGCCAACAATACAACGCCATCCTGCACTGACTCATTCACTTTACTTACTATCAAGCAAGAAGATAAGCCTATCCCATCAAATTCGATCCCGTCTACTATCAATAAGAGATTAAGGGTGACCAGTTCCTCAATTTGTCAATAGGTAGTCGACAAACAGGTTGGTGGCATAACCATCATTACCTAAGTGCAACAACGCCCTTCATCTATGCTCAAACACGCACTTTTGCAATCAACAAAACATTGAACTAATGCTCCATAATTGAAATAACTCAGAGAAGCGAAAGCTTCTCCCACACTTGTTTCAAACTTAATCCTACAAAAAAGCGGTTTGAAAAACAAACAAGTACCAGTAGTGTTTCACACACATATCAAATATAACAGGGAATAAACACATTAATAACCTAGCCAATCTGATCGACCATTTCTCTGATACCACTATTGTAACATACTCTAACCCCATATAGTCATAAATAACATAATTAGAGTAAATTAGCATACATCTTAAAGAGGGCATCACAATTGACTTCACAAAATGATAAAGAAAATTCAAACATGCATATTGGTCATGATCATCACACGTATTCAAATTCATGTTTCATACGCCAATACAAAATATGCATCTCGCAGCGGAATAATCATCTCAACATAAAGATATAAATGATTGAAATCCCATACTAACAATCATATCACAAGTAATAGGCATTATGGACAAACATCACATAATCTCATACATATCAAGATAAAAGAGTAATAACAAATATCTCTCAAAACAAATAAAAACATGAGTTCTAATATCCCTTGTGTTACATAGACCAAAGAAATGACTCACTAGCTAGGAATAAGTAGATAAATAAGGATCTAGCTCCTCCTCTAATCCTGGAAAGAAGCACTGTTATCTCCAGTACCTAAGCGATGTCGTATGAAACATCATTCCAATAGAAGAGTGAGAATTCATATCATTATGAAAATATATAATCATAAGAAATGTAAGACATACATACACCAATATGAATTCATCACTCCTTATAAAACCACGTATTAGACATAACATAGTCCAATATACCAATCCACATATACAACATAGTTCATCAATTCATATTCCAAAATGAGATTCAATTCCAATTACCACAATTATACAATTAAATCAATTATCACATGTTGCACATCAAAACACCACATTCACATTAATATTACATAATGAGTAATAATGCAACAATTTATATAGACACATGTGACTCCAATGCAACTCAAATGTATTATGCATGTGGTACTAATGTTGTCCTTATTGTTCCTTCCTAATCCATATCTCCAAGATAAATAACCACCAATAAAAGTCTGATTCAGCCTTAAGCCTTCAAACCCCATTAAACATTGGGTTTAGGACAAGTCAATAGTTCCCACAAAATTACCAAACCTTTCCTCTTGACACAAATGATTCATGTACATGTGCAATCTCAATAACTCATCACAACAACTCATCACATAATTCAACATATTTTGAATTATCTTCACAACATTGCACAAAATACATCTTTCATGCCAATCAATCTTATATACACAATCTCATAATATAAATCATCTCAACACATCATTATAACATGTAGCAATTAGATACAAATCATGCTATATTCAAACATCATCAAATTCCAACACTTACATACACAAGGATCAAAGCAACCAACCAGAGTTCAATCTTCCGATGAATGTATGTGAAATTCCCAAGTAAACAAGAGTAGGAGGGACGTATATCCATCACATAGAAGGTAGAATTGAAAAATTGTGAACCAACTTTAATGAGAAGATCCACCTCTCCATGCACCATCCTTTTGGACCCATCAAAATCCCTCACAATTATGTCACTTGGTTTTAACACCAAGCCTTCGTAATCTAATCGGTTCAAGGCACCTTTGGGTAAGAAATTTAGAGAGGAACCATTATCAACCAGGACATGGGCCAGGGTAGTTCCTTTGCATTCAATAGAGACATGCAAAGCCTCGTTATGATTCCTTCCAACTGGATTCAAATCAGCATCAGAGAACCCCAATCCATTATTGGCAGTCAGGCTCGCCACACAGTTTTCAAATTGGTCCATTGTGGTCTCTTGGGGAACATGCACATTCTTCAAAAACTTGATTAAAGCTTGGGCATGAGCATCAGAACAAAGCTGTAAAGACAACATAGAGATTTTGAAGGGGATTTGCCCCAGTTGCTCTACTATCTTGAAATCACTCTTTTTTATGATCTTTAAGATTTCTTCCATCTCTTGGGTGGAAGGTTCCTCAGTAGTAACGTCCTTGGCCGGCACCTCCGTCCTGGCATCAGTACTAGGCTTATCAATGGTAATGCTGACAGGTGTCGTTGTAGTAGTTAGGGGTGATATTTTAGGAGATAAAATCCTCCCTGTTCTCGTTACCTTAGAACCAGCAATATTTGTAACATCATCAGTCTCGTCTTCATTAATCCAGGAATCTTGCTTAATTCCATGATAGTAAACTTCAGCACCGTAATTCCAAGGGACTTCTTTGTCGGAAGAGTAAGAAATCGGCCCAGGAGCAGTAATTATCAAGGGATAAATCATTGGTTTGTTGGTAATACTAATAGGACCCTTTGAAGAGATCCTAAGAGGCTTGTTGGAAATTGTTATGATGGAAATGTCTTCAGTTCTATTGGTCAAACTTTTGATAGTCAGAGTTTTTTCAAAAAGGATCTCATGACTATTTATCAGGCTTTGAACACCTTATTTCATCCATTTGCATCCATTCACTTGTTTGGCACAATAATTACAGTCTTTCAAACAGCTAGGGAAAACCCCAGCTCTCAACAGATTCTCTTTAACAACGGTCAGTGAGTAGTCAAATCTTCAACAGAGGAAACAAAAACAACGTCTTCAATTGCATTGACACCTTTGCCATGATTTGGCATTAGTGCAGTTATAACATTCGGAGTTTCAAGTGGATCAGTCTCAATATTTTTATTATTGATAAGATCTTGAATCTTATTTTTTAGAGCCTAACATTGATCAGTTTCATGCCCTGGGTTGTTGGAATGATATGCGCATTTAGAAATAGGATTGTACTTTGGTGATGTAACATTGGGGTTTGATGGTGGATCACACAATGTTACCAAGTTGGCCTTCAACAGGTGTTGTAAGGATTAGGACAGTGACATATTAATCCTCGTGAATTGTCTTCTAGGAACTTCAGGTCGTTGATGGTTTGCTTGTTGTTGTCTTTGAGCAGATGGAGGATTAGATATCAAAACAGCATCAACAGATTGGTGATAATCTTTTTTGACATGGCTTCTTGAACCATATACGACATTGGTTTATTTCTTGCTAGTAAAAGGCTTCTTTACATTGTTTGATGTAGAAGCAGATGCCATGGGAATTTTTCCACTCTTGATACCACTCTCAACTCTTTCACCAGTCATAATTAACTCCGTGAAACCAGACGATAAGCTCCCAATTAGCAAGTTAAAAAATGGGCCAGTTAATGTTCCCATGAACATGTCCACTAGCTCTCTATCAGTCAATGGTGGTTGAACTCTACAAGTAAGGTCCCTCCATTTTTGCGCGTACTCTTTAAACCCTTCATTAGTACCCATTGTCATTCCTTGAAGATGAAAACTATTTGGTTCCGAATCAGCATTGTACTGATGTTGACGGTAGAAAGTAGTTTCCAGATCTTCCCAAGTATGAATGTTGGAACCCTTCAACTAGTAAAACCATTCTAAATGAGTCACAGACAAACTCTCTTGAAAGAAGTGTACCCAGAGCTTCTTGTCAGTGGTATACGATTTTATCTTGCAGACGTAGGACCTCAAGTGAAGTTTTGGGCATGAAACTCCGTCATACTTAGAAAAGATTGGAATTTTGAACTTGTGTGGGATAACAACCCCTAGTACCAAGCCTAAATCACTGAAATCCAAACCAGGTACGGCTTGAATTTCAACAGCTTTCAACCTATCCTCCAATTGCTTGTATTTATCCTCAGTCGGTGGATATGCCTCATCAAAGTAGTCTTCATCCTTAGACGCTTGATCATTTGCACCCCTAACACGGGTGCTCCTTGCGTCTTCATCTTGGTTCTCGTCTTCCTTGGATGACTCTTCAACTACTTGCATTTGACGACTGAGACCTTTAAACCTGTTTTGCATGTTGATCAGTGCCTTCTTCTTGGTCTTCTTTTTTTCCACCAGACATGACGTTAACTCCTGTTGTCCTTTGGCTAGGGTCAACAAGGTTTCTTTGAATTGAGAATTCTACTTCTGCACGTCTTTCACGGTTTGCTCGATATCCATCATACTGAAATAAACAGTAGAAAGATGAGGAAACCTGTGCTTGAATACTTGTTTATGTTATGATGCATGAAATGAGTATGCAAATGATTTCAAGGATTTTTAAGATTTAAATTTGTTTAAACAAATAGGGAACAAACATTAATTTCATTAATAAGTTCAAATGGTTACAAGATGCCTCTTTGGCTTACAATGGAAGAAACAAAGATAATACAAAATAAAATCCTAAAAAAAAAGACTCAGGCTTCCCATGAGCACATCCTCTTCGATGCAATGTAGGCATTCAAACTACGCTCTTCATGAAGTTGTCCAGTGAGCTCCAAAACCTTCTCCTCACTCGCGTAGAACTGGGTTTCAAAGGTGTCTCACTTCCCTTTGAGTTGAATCCATGATATTTGCAACTCCTCGAGAGTAGTCGACATGTCAGGATGAAGAATAGTGTAAGGAAAATCTCCCTCGGAAATAGGCTCCATGATGATAGGTAGTGTTGTACCCCAAAATTTTGCCTCTCATTTCTCAAGACATTTCTCACAAAGATCTGTGAAAGCTCAAGCTTGCACCAGTATTGACTAGGTCAAGCCATTTCCTCAACATTGATACCTCAAGATTAGGGTTTGAATTTGCATAAGGACAATTGGACTTCTAATACTTCAAGTGAAGTTCTTGGATCATTATGGACATTCTATAATGCTCATGTCAAATTTCAAGTCTTCTCAGTCAATTGACCAAGAGACCAAAAATCAGTTGTGCTGATGAAAAAGTCAATTGTAGCACCAAAAGTCAAACTTTGACTTTTTGGTCAACATTAAGTCTCAAAGATCAAAATTCATCAATACATTCAAAAATATGAAACTTGATCATCAAGAAATCAAGAAAGTCAAAAGTCAATGTGAAAATTCAAACTCTTCAAGACTTAGAAAATTTTCTAAGTGTTTTTTATACATGATAATTTCATTTCTTCATGCCAACTTTTCACCTTGATGTAAGATGATTCAAGGAAAACTTCCAACATGAAAGTTGTAGATATCAATGAGATCTAAAACTTTGTAGGTCAGGACATTTCCTAGAAATGCTTGGATTTTGAGTTATAAATTCATGAAGTCATGGCATTTTTGAATAAATACATAGAGAAATTTTTTAGCAGTTTTGATTAGGATTTTATCCCAACTTCTTGGAATGTTTTCACATAGTTATAAGATAATTTTGTGAAAATGGCCAACATGAAAGTTATAGAGGGTGTTTCAAGATTTCCAAAACATCCAAGAGCATGAATTTATCATATTTGAGCTAGGAGATACAAGGATCTGAAGTTGCACATTCATTCTTGATTTACAAGGCAGATTTGTGATGAATAAGGAAAAAAAGTCTTAGACATGCTGCATAATATTCATTTTGTAGGCATCTTGACTTGAAAATCTATCCATAATAAGATATTTACACAATTGACTGAACCATTATCCAAGTGGTTCAAGTATTGTCCATTGCATCTTTCCATTTTTAGCATAAAGGCACCATTGCCATTCTTGTAAAGTTCACTTTAATCATAAAGTCAATTTCTTGAGCCTCTAACTTGTTGTTATAATCACAATCAACTTCTACAAGTCAGAACAAACATGTTTAAAGTAATCAACCACTTTAGATAGCTTGGTACAAGCATTGGAAACATGTTTTTCATGTTTGCTTCAAAAACAAGCAAGATAACCATAACATGTGATTCAAAATCTGATTTGTTTGAAGTCTCAAACCTTCTCTATAAATAGAGAAGCCAATTGCAAGAGAAAAGGTCAGAGAAAAAAAGAAGGGGAAACTAACACTCAAAATCATTCTTGCTGTCAAAAATCAGAATTGCCCACAAAACCTCCATTTTTAACTTTGAAGCCCAAATCTTTGAATCTCATACCTTGTAAGTTTTCTCCAAACAAACCATCCAAACACTCCACATACATCATATAGAAGTTGTTCAAACACAAAAACAACTTCTGTAGCATCATTATCATCACTTCCGAAGCTCAACAACAACCTATACAGTGGCTCAAACTCAAAGCACAAATTTCAGTTTCAAGGTAAGTTTTCTTGACTTTGAACTCTTCATACAAGCATCATTAATGGTTCATTTGTGAAGATAAAATGTAGTAACCATTTTCCTTAAAGCTAACCTTTTTTTTATCTTCCATTCTTTTCATTATGTGTTGAGAACTAACCCATGTATATAGCAAAACAATGTTGAAGTAGAAAAAATGACAGTATGAGTCAACACATAGCCTTATGAGTCGATACAAACTGCTTTACAGGCCCAAAACAGAAGGAAAAACAATGTATGAGTCGACACAAAGCACGTATGAGTCGACACATACCATTATGTATCGACTCATACTGAGTTGATTTGGCAATACAGGGGCAAGGAAAGTTATGTGTCGATGCATATGAGCTTGTGCCGACACATAATAGTTCAAAATGCATTTTTCCTTCTTTTTACACTGTTTTTACGTTTCCTTCATGGTTATTCGATATGGTTGTAATATTTAAGTTTCTACTTCATCCCAATTTGTAAGTTGTACCCTCGTCCCCTAAACGATGTAATAGGTAGGACTTTATTTTCCGCAATTTAACGCTTTCAAATACAAATGTTAGTAATTAGGGTGTGTATGGCAAGATAAAATCAACAAGTAGATAACCCTAATCTAAGATTAAATGCATTCAAATCAAACACACTATCCACACATGCACCCTTAAGGTTAACTTCACTTGGTTGCCTTACAAAAATGGCCATATTATGCACGTGAGGTATCTTAGCAAAGACGAGCAAATACAAGATCATAGTCCCTCGATGATGCTATCTAAGTTGCCTTACAAATGATCTTAGTCCCTCAAAAAATAATGCTAAGATACTTTGCAACATTGCTAATCATGGCTATACGATGACCCACGCCCGTCCCGCTTACATCAGAAGATAGGGTTGCTTACCAAATCAATGGTAAGACAACAATGTCAAAGGAAAAGAAAATGAATAAGAAATACATTTGAGTAGGTAGATTGCTCCTAATTACTTGCTCTATTTCAAAAAAAACATACTTGCTACTTTAAAAAATAATCACCTACACTTTCAAAAACACATTTCCAACTTGAAAACATTTTCAAACAATCAACAATTTGTATACATTCTTACGAACGAGAATCATTAAAAAGTTTGCCTAAACGATGGCGCCTTTTCAAAATACTTTCAAAAAACCACACAAATCACAATTTCAAATAAAAGCAAGTGATCTAGAAAGTAACTAAGAGCCCATGGAAAACCATAGATGAAAAGGGTTCTAATACCTTCCCTTTTCATAATCTACCTCCCGAACTCAAGAAATAATCTCAAAGGTCTTTCCTGTGCTTTTTCACCTTTCCTTTTGGATAAAAGAAAAGTCAGTGGCGACTCTTGCTAACCGCAACATTTTGCGATCAAATGCAAAACACCCAAGTCAGTTCTCCCACCATATAACAGGTAGAATGGCCTCATAAGGCATCATAATATTTTGAATGCGAGCTCACACCCACTTGAGATAAGGCTCCAAAGGAATGGAGTTCTTATTCCCCAATGTCTTTCTATAAACTTTGTTCATATTCCCCAGGCTCATATGAATCTCTGAGGATAACTTTGGACATAGTTCTCATCGTCAAATGCAATTCCTTAGACAAGTGCATCATGAGGACCATCCCTCCTAGCATACCCAAACTGTCGCAAAGCCAAACAAGGATTATAAGTGATACCCCTCCTAATGACAAGGAGAGGGACATTAGGGAATTACCCACAATGATCAATGATGGTAATATCCTCCAAATATCGAGAACACCAATGAATATTCGAATGCATGAGTGACATCAACCTATTAGACCATCTCATGCCTTACTCATTCTTCAAAACAGATCAAGGTAGGTTCGAAATAAACCACCAAGCCAACAAAGGAGTGCAGCACATAAGAATTCCTCTTCTCTTTATGGTGTGAGTGTGAAGAGAATGTAAGATATCTCCAAGCAAGGTACGCAACGGGTTACGAGATAGAAAAACTTTGACTGCATTCACATCTATGAGTTGGTCCGGGTTAGGAAACAGTACCATCCCATAGATTAGAAGAGCCACCACTTATTCAAAATATTTCAAATCTAGAGCCTCCCAAAATTTTTGAGCCTTCTCAAACAGAAACTTGGCTAGAAACCCTTTAAAATCACTTCTTGTTTCCCAATATGCCACAATGTCGAACCGTTGCAAATGTAAGGCTCGAGCAATCTCCTCAGGTTTCGGTTCTATCTCAATACCAGTGAAGGGTAATTGATCAAGAATAGGCACTCCTAAGAGCTAAGAAAACTCCTCCATAGTAGACACTAATTGGTAATCAGGAAATGTAAAGTAATGGTGCTTAGGATCAAATAATTGGAAAAGCACATGTACCATATCCTCTTCAAAGTTTGTGGTAACCAAGTTGATGAGACGACTGTACTTCTTGGTGAACGGAGAATCACTAGGAACCCTTGATTCTAAGTCCTTGAGTTGAGGAGGCACTCTCACAAGGTTGATTCGAATGGTATTTCTTCGCTTGGAATCCATGTCCTACAAAATAGCATAAAGATAAATCCCAAAGTCCTTCAAATGGTTTGTGCAATTGCAATGGTATGTGTAATCTCAAGCATCAACTCAACTTTAGTTTTGATGAAAGACAAACAAGCACTATGGCAAGAAGGAAAAGAAGTGGAATTAGCTTAAAGCATCATTCACTCAAAGCTTCAAGGATCATGGCAAGCAAACAAGTATATCAATTCTCATTTGAACTAAATTGATTAGAAATGCTCAAAAATGATATACACACTTACCACAACACTTCACTTAAAGTTTAAAGTAAATTCTAAGTTTTTCACCAATGTAAATCGATTAACACATCATGTAAATCGATTTACACATGTTTTTTTAAAAACTGATTGCCCCTGGCAGCAATCAATTTACATGGAGTGTAAATCGATTGATTACTGAACTAAGTTAATTTTTAACACTAGTAAATCGATTAAGACATCATGTAAATCGATTTACACTTCAAAATTTTTGAAAACAAGAACGTTACAAACCCATGCAATCGATTTACATCTAATGCTAATCGATTTACACGTTGTAATTTTTGAAAAATCTGAACTTGATTCAAGATATCCTTCACACCTTTTCTCCAATGGTTTCATGGTCATACATTGCATCTTCTCAAGTTTTACAAACAAAAAAGTGGTATCCATTTGGAAAGGTATCTTGATTGTTTTAAATACTAAATCTTTCAAATTATAAAACAACTCTTCTCTCATGCAATAATTCTGAACTTTGTAAAATATTCAAACTTCATATTTCTTAATTTTTAAGAACAAAGATTTTCTGCACTTTCACACATATAAGAACAGAAATCTTTGAGCATTTTATAACCATTGTGTTACAGTTTGAATTGCTTACAAGAGAAGAAAGAAGAAACTTCATTGAAGTCACTCTATGTGATCAACATCTTTCAAGAAATCATATTTCATAGAATTATACTAAGTGTAACTTATTTCCAGGATTGTTGGAATTAAGTATTAGAATACTTTTGTACCTTGTTGTCCATTGTTGGAAACAAGAGGTATCTTTTGAGAGGATTGTTCTAAAGAGACTTATTGGAAATCCAAGAGGGCGTTCTTGGTATTTGTTAGTGTCTTTAGTTGATAAGACTAGGAAGAGTCTTGTAAAAGTTCTAACAAAATAGTGAAATCTCTTGCGTGTTTGCAAGGGGACTGGACGTACTTCCGGGGTATGGAAGGAACCAGGATAAATCTCCGTGTCTCTTTACTTTCTGCACTTTACCGTTTTCCATAGCACTAAAACAAAACCAGAAAGTGTAAAATAAATCAAAAATCGACCACCACCTAATTCACCCCCCTCTTAGGCGAATTCTTAAACTTACAATTGGTATCAGAGTAGGTTATAGGTAACCTGCTCCTAGAGATCCAGAATGGCTTCCGCAAATCAACAACCCGTTTTCAGAGATGGTGGTAGTAACAACAAGCCTTCTCTATTTTGTGGCGAATACTTTGATTTTTGGAAAATACGCATGAGGGCGCATCTAGAATCACAAGGAGAAGAAATCTGGGATGCCGTAGAAAATGGTCCATTCATTCCTATAACAGTTATCAACGGTGTCGGCACGGCTAAACCCAAAACTGCATGGGATGATGACGACAAGAAAAAAGTCCTCTATGATAAAAAGGCCGTAAATCTACTTCAAGGTGCACTATGCATGGATGAGTTCTTTCGTGTATCTGCATGTAAATCGGCGAAAGAAATATGGGACACCTTGGTACAAACACATGAAGGAACTGTTGAAGTTAAGAGATCAAGGCTGAATACTTTAAGTCAAGAATACGAGTTATTCTGAATGCAGCCCGGAGAAACCATTCTTGACCTACAAAAGAGATTCATCCACTTAATAAATAACTTAAGTGCTCTTGGTAAAACATTGACAAATGATGAACTCAACTTGAAATTCCTTAGATCATTGACTAGGGAATGGCAACCAAAGGTAACGGCAATCTCGGAAAAGAAGAGTCTCTCCGCAATGACTTCTGCTACATTATTTGGAAAACTTCAAGAATATGAAACGGAACTCGGTAGACTTGAAAAACATGAGAATCTAGAAAAGAAATCTAAAAACATTGCTTTAAAAATTGATTCAAAGGAAGTAGTAAAAGAAGACAATCCGGAAGAAGATGAAAATTTCATGCTTCTTGTTAAAAGACTTGGGAAGTTTTTTGGCAGAAATGACAAGGGCTGATCTCATGCAAATAAGAGAAAGCACTTTAAGAAAAGAGAAGCCTCCACATCAACACAAGATGTCTCATGTTATGAATGTGGAAAGCAAGGACATATCAAGCCAAACTGTCCAAATCTCCCAAAGAAAAATGGATTCAAAGGAAAGGACTCAAAACACAAGAAAGCCTACATAGCATGGGAAGATAATGATATGAGTAGTACATCGGAATCGAAAAGCGAAGAATGTGAAAATTTAGCCTTAATGACATCTGTTGTACCCCAAAATTTTCCCTCACATATTCCTCAAGATATGTCAAGAATAATCTCCCAAATTACTCAAGATGGCTCAAGAGGGTATAGTCAAATCACTTCCTAAGACAGTCAAAATTAGGGTTTTGGTTCTTTCAAGGAATTTGAGGTTTTCAATGGTTCAATAAAGTCTCATAGGCCTATATACATTCTCAAGCACTTACATGCCAAGTTTCAAGACTCACAGTGCCAAGTTGCACAATCAAAAGCTCCATTTGATCCACAGTCAACTGCAAGGGCAAAATGGTCATTTTGCAGTCAAAAGTCAGAATTTTTGGTCAACATCTTATTTTGAACTCACAATCATCACTTGATCAAGTCTTGATCATGATTCCACAAGGATAGCTCAAAAAATCATCAAGATGCAAAAAGTTACTATTTTTGGACAACAGAAAAGTCAACTGTATCTTGACCAGGGCATAACTTTTTCATGGTTTGTCAGAAAAATTCCATCCAATGCTCATTTTGAAGAGGATGAAATTTACTACAATCCATCTTCACACTCCAAGTTCAAGAAATGCTCTCACAAGAAGTTATCAATTTCTACATTATAGGTTAAATTCAAAAGTCAACAAAAGTGCACTTCAAGTCAAAGGGCATAACTTGATATTGGTAAATCCAAATGACATGGGACCAAAGGCATTGGTTATAGGACTTCAAGAGCTTTCCAAAATGTCCAAGAACATGTTCATATGATCAAAATTGAGCAAGATATGCATTGGAGAAGATGGGAAATTTTTATGAATTTGCAAAAGTCAACTTTGCCCAAAACACCTTATTTTTGCTAATGGGCCTCAAATCTCTTCTTGAAACTTCACCCATGACTTATGCACGACCAATCTCTTCTTTAATTAATATTAATTCATTTAATTAATTTAAATTGTAGGAAAATAGAAGATTTGATGTTTTCAATCTTTTTGTGAAGCAAATAGGACCTAATCATGCTGGCAAATTCGTGCTCAAAGTCAAAGATACAAAAAATCCAAAATTGGCAACTTTGTTCAATCATGAAAAATCAAAAAGATTTGATTTTCAATCAAGGATTAAAACATCAATGCAATGGATTCTTGCCCAAGTTTTTGACCTAATTCAGTTGCTCTATATATATGCAAGCAAACCCTAACCTAATGGACGTGAAAAAAGCTGCAGAAAGACCATAGCCAATTCAAGAAAATTCAAGAAAAATTGAAAACTGATTTTTGCATTCTAGGGCGATTTAAGGACTTTTTTTATTCTAATACATTGCAGGAGTTCCCAGGAACGTGTTGCAATTAAATTCCAATACCAAAGCTCAAGGAATCGTTCATTACAGAACCACGGTTTGCCATTTTTTCCCAGAATCGTAACTCTTAAATCATGCATATTTAACGTGTTTTCTTGATTGATTTGTGTTGCTAGGAACCATACGAAGCTAATGGTATCGTTTAATTGAACTATAACTCCCTGAATCCAAAGATGCCATGAACGATTTCTAGGGTTATTAAGCTTTGAAATTGGGGCTTTATGAACCAGGAAAAATTATGACTCCTAAGACACATGGTTGAGATCATGAGAACCAGACGAATCTAACCCACCTATCGCGAAATATTTATGCTTGCTATAGCTCTAATCACTATTTTTCCTTGTAGTATATAGTGGGGGTTAAAAACCCCCGCTATCTAATATTCTTTCATGCAGAACAACGAAGAAGATGATGAGGTGTTCACATATGGTTGGACCATTTGAATCAGCGCGCGTTTTGTTTTGATTTCAGCATATTTGTTTATTTTCTTATATGATTATTGTGCTTTATTTTAATAACAATTGGAACACGTTGGCTGAGTGGTTGGGGAAAGCATGCAAAGTCCATTGGGACCTGGGTTCGAATCCCAGGTCCCCCAAAACGTTTATCCTATTTTTCTTCATATAATCACATGCAGGTTTCAAAAGGTGTTCTACCATGTGCTTCAAATCCTAGCGCGCCATGTGGCTTCAGGCATAGATCCGGTGGCCATAAATGAAAGACTATCATACTTCTTAGTCAACCAACGCGTGGATAATCACAAAAGTCAAAAGGGCTTGCAGAATTTGGGCCTGAGAATTGTCAAGAACACCTCCAAAGCTGGCCCATCACCCCCTGGGTTTTATTCCTTTTTCCTTTTCTTCTTTTATATTTTCCATTTAATTATTTTACTATTAATTATTATAATTATTATTTTCATTAACAAATTAATTTTTTCATAATAAATTCAGAAAACCTAAAAATAATGATATTTATTAAATGTAATTAGTTATTTTGTAAATAAATACTAACATAATTAATTTAGTTTTTTAATTAGGTTAATTTTGATATTTTGTAATAAATAAAATTAATATAGAATTAGGGTTTTTGATGACTTTTAATCATGTTATTTTTTATTTATTTCCTTAACACATAAAAAACTCAAAAAATATTTCTTTTAATTAATTAATTAGCTTAGGTTTAATTAAATGCCAAATAACAAAAACTTCTTTCTTTCTCCAAAAAGGGTCAAAACCCTAAGAACTTCTCCGATTCAATTTTTCCCTCGCGTATATTCTTTTTTATTCGTATTTTTGATCCATATTATGTAATTGTTCCGAGGATGTAATAGCTTTAATTAGGATCTTTTTATCGCTTTCATTAATTTCCCGCAATTTACTTTTCAAGGGTTTGTTTTTGGCGATGTAAATACCCGACGCCTTGTAATAGTGTAGATTTACTTTCCGCAACTATTAACTGCTAGATGTATGCTAATTAGGCTATGCATGACAAGACTTATCTCTGAAATTAAAATAAACCCGTAGCTCACCATAACATGTGTAAAGATAACTTAACTGAAACCTGACACACTCGCACATGCCACTCCTAGGGTACGCCTCACTTGGTTGCCTCGACGTGGTCATTGAGTATAGGGTGTTTTAGAGGTTGCCCTCCTGTCTGAAGATCAAAAAGTTTCCTCGAAACGGTTGCCTCGGATAAAAAGGATCTAGGATATTAGGGTTACCGCTAAGGCGTCCTACTATTGCTTTGGTGACCACATGTCCCTATAATCGAATTGACCCGGAAAACTCCAACGATGGTGCTACCTACTTCTCAATAGTGGGACGGTACTGTCTAAAGGACATTTACACAACTTAATTTCTTTTGAGTAGGTAGAGGTTCTCAGGTACTTGCTCTTTCAAAACAAAAATACTTTTCGCACTTACACTTTTTCAAACAAAAGTTTTCAAACCAACACTTCATACACTCTTGAGGACTGATACAAGAGTTAAATCGAAGTTTTCAAACAAACTTTTTCAAAACCCACAAACACAAGAAGAGCAAAACATTTTGAAAACATAGTGAGCAAGTACCTAAGAGCCCGTGGATAACCACAGATAGAAAGGGTGCTAACACCTTCCCTTTCTATAATCTACCTCCCGAACCGAGAAACATCTTGAAAAGGAATTTTGCTGTGCTTTTGTTCTTTCCTTGTTGGAGAAAATAAAAGACGGTGGCGACTCTTGCTTACTGCGACATTTCGCGAACCAGCATTCCAAAACAGTCAATTCTATTTCCACCGATCACAGAACTGGCGACTCTGCTGGGGATATTTATAAGTAAGGTGTACCTTAGGATTAGATCGCTTGTGTTTTCAATTGTATGCCTTGAATGCTTTAATATTGTGGGCTTGTATCGGATTTTTATAGATCCTAACCCAGATCTGGGGATACCCTTTAGAAGTAACAACAAACTGTGAGGGAACTGTGCGGGGTATACCGACATGGTTGAAGCAGTAGCTACGTTGATGTGGCACTTTGGTGAGTACCGGTAACCCTTGAGTCAAGTCAAGGAGAGTACGGGGCCTCTGCGTGGTATCACGAAGCATCAACTGACCTTAGAACCTTACTTGACCATCCTGGCTTCTTTAGGGGTAGTGAGATGACCGACTTTGGTGCAGTCCGAAGTTGGTAGATACTCGATACTACACTCATTGAAGGTTGTTTTCTTGGAATATTTTGGTCGCCAGTTAAGTGGCTAAATCAAAACAATGAACATAGAAAACAATCCAATGATATTGAGCTCCTTAGAACCCGGTTACTATTTATAGAACAGGTTTTGAGCCAACTAACTGAAAGAGGGTAGTACCTAAACTTCATGCCAGCCTGAAATCTAAGGGCTCTTTTGTGTGACTTGTGTGCCTTTACCATGTTTGCCTTTTGTGAAAGCTTGTAGTGTGCCTTTACCATGACATCATAACATCATAACATTACATACATCCTGCATAAGGACTAACCCATTTCAAGGATCTCAAGGTTTTGTGATGCAGGTCATGATGAACCAAATGTCTAGCAAGGGGCAAAGGGGATTTATTTTCCTCTAGCCAAGGTTGTCTGGAGATTAAAACATGATAACTTGAGTCAGGGGCTATAACCCACTCGATATGGTGAGCCTTGACCCTTGAAGAAGGACTCTCAGCAACATGAAGTTCCTTCAGTCAAGCTACAAAATTCAAATTCTAACAATTTTCTTGTTTACCCCGCGAGATCCTTGAAAACATTGCATACATATATCATACATATCATTGCATTACAGGTACCCTTTTTACAGGTCACTTATCTTCTTCGCTGTTTATTTCAGCAATCATCATGTCTACTGAACCTTCCACTGAACAAGCTATCAAGGCCCTCCAGGCCCAGAATGCCCAGTTCCAAGAGTTGGTTATGAGCCTAGCCCAGGGTCAACAGGATTTGAAAACTCTGATTCTGAAAGAGAGGAAGAAGAAGAAGAAGAAGAGGACCGTCTTGTTCAACACTGGACACAGATTTGGAAATAGACTGCGGAATGAGGTTGATCTGACCACCTCCTCTGTAGGGAAAGACAGTCCACAAGAGAGAAGGGTTCCTAGCCCCGTAGTCTCTGACAACGAGACAGATTATGATGAAGAACAATATCCTTATGCTAAGGATAGGTACAAACAGTTGGAGGACCGCCTGAGCTCCATGGAGATTCAGAATGTGCCCGGGTTGGACTTTGGAGACCTAGGTTTATCCTCTGGGGTGGTGATTCCCCATAAGTTTAAGGCACCTGCTTTTGCCAAATATGACGGAGCCTCCTGCCCAAAGCTGCACCTCCGGTCGTATGTAAGGAAGATCCAACCTTACACCGCTGACAAGAATTTGTGGATCCATTTCTTCCAGGATAGTCTTTCAGGGACTCAACTCGAGTGGTTCTATCAGCTGGATGGAGCCAGTATCCGTAACTGGGAGGATTTGGCTACTGCGTTCTATAAGCAGTATCAATATAATTCTGACCTCGCTCCTACGCTTACCCAACTCCAGGGTATGTAACTAGGGACAGGTGAAGGATTTAAAGAGTATGCTCAAAAATGGAGAGACCTTGCCGGAAGGGTGCATCCACCTCTAACTGACCGTGAACTTGTGGATATGTTCTTGGGGACCCTGTCTGGTCCATTCTTCAACCATTTGATTGGGAATTCTTCAGCCGGGTTTATAGACCTTATCTTGACTGGTGAGAGAATTGAAGCTGGCATCAAAAGTGGGAAGATTCAAGAAGCTACACCTTCCGATGCTTAGAAAAAGACCTACAATGGGAAGAAAGAGTCCAATGCTGTATATGGTCAAAAGAGTCGTCACGACCAATGCGTAGGAGAAATCTTGATCTCTAATCCTACGCCTGCTCAACAAAGACAGGGGAATCAACGTAAGGAGGTCGCACCTAAAAGACAATTCACTAAGATCAACATGTCACTGACTCAAGCGCTACAACAAATGTTGAAGGCATGGCTGATTACACTAAGGGCTCCTCTCCGGAATCCAAACACTTCCGCTCCTACCTATCATCCCAATGAAAGGTGTGCATACCACTCTGACAGTCCGGGACATGACACAAACAACTGTTGGGCTCTGAAGAACAAGGTCCAAGACATGATTGATACGGAGGAGATCCAGTTTGACCCTCCAGAGACTCCAAACATAATCACTGCTCCTATGCCGAATCATTGAAGGCTTTTGTTTTATTTGAATTTTCAAGTTGTATTTTTCTTTGCTTATTCAAACAATTATTGTCATGGCAAACTTTTTATTTCATTAATGCATCGCATATGTCTTTTTTGAATCAATCCATTCGTATTCACTATATTCAAATTGCTTTCATTTTTTTGTGATGTTCAAACTCTCGATTAAAAAAAATTCTAAGCCTTTTAAGGGAGGATGACGAAAACGATACCACGATCTTTACAATATGCTTTTGAATAGACCCCACTGATGAGGTACAGGCATTGTTTCAAATCTCAAACAGTGGAGTTATAAGGAAGATAATCCCTAGTCAACCCCTTTGAGCCAAAGAAGTTGGAGTTTTTCTTTTCAAAAAATTAAAACCCTTAATCATAACCTGGGGCAGGGTAGTTCTCTCAGTTGATCCAGGTGCACAATAAATGGCATCAAAGGAGTCATTCCAAAACAAAATACAGTGGTGGTTCCTTATTTCATAGGCAGTCAATCTCTCAAAAGATAAAAGCCCATTAAGTCAAAACCTATGAAGGAGACTTACAAAACTGGGGCATCCCGCTGACTGTAATCACAAAAGAAACAGTTCAGGCAAAAAGACAGGGATAATAAAAACCATAAAGAAAGAGATCCTAAAAACTCTCAACAAAAATGATTGCCTGTTCAAAATAAACTTTCAGTATCCGAACCATCACTAGAATATCAGAGCAAAGACTCAAACAGGACCTAAATGCACGGTTAGCTGAGTTTAGGATCGAAGAACATCACGAAGAGCGGGTGGGTACAAATAAATTTTGAGCCTTTATCCTTTGTTTATTAAACCGTGAACCAGGCCACGTTATAACCCTTAAAAGTCTTAGCTGAAGCATGGGTTAGTTCGAAAGCATACTGTTACAAAAGGTATCCTGACTCCTGTAGGGCTTGCTGTAAAATCCTGAGTTGACATCATATTTTACAAAATTCACTTGTTTTATTGAAAACTGCATTTTCAAAAACTTCAAGACAAACATAAGCTTTGCATTCTTAAAATAACATTGTTTGCATATGGCCATTTGTTCAAACAGCAGAGAAATTCGCACGACGAATATCTAGTGAACAAAAAACCTTCTCAATGAAAAGAGTCACCTCAAGTGGAAAGAACACTTCCAATCAAGGGGCACGGCATGATCATTGTCCATCTTCTGGGGCAGTCAAGTCAAGATTCAAGGAATCTCTCAAAATGCCAAATAGCCAGGGGCAAATCTCCATCTGAATCAATTGGGGCATTGGACGTGGGTTCCAGCAACAAATCTTGCACGATCAAACAAAGATCTTCTGGTAGTATGGCAACACAATACTACCAACAATGACAACTCCCTACACTCTGAGAGCGTGGACATAGTCGAAAAAATACTACGCGTAATCAATGACCCGCTAGGTTGACTGGCCTAGGCAAAAATAAGGGCTTCCCGGCGAACCAAAAGGGTTCGGGCAAAAATAAGGGATGAAAATAAAAAAAATCTGTACACCCGACAAGTCGAAAACCTGAAAAGGCGGCTTGGGCAAAAATGGGTATCCCGGTGGACTGAAAACCCGAAAGGGCGGTCCAGGCAAAAGTTGGGGATCAAAAGCGTACGACTATGTTCCGTCATCTCGTCACTTGCCTACCAGAAGAAGATTTGTCAATCGGCAGTTATCAAGCACCTCCACAGGTACCTTCTCCCACAGAAGCTGGGGCAATAAGAATTGTACAAGCTGCTCTGTCCTCCAGGTATAAGGTAGATTCAGCTGAAGAATAGGACCAAGATACCTTCACTCCCCAAGAGTAAGACAGTAATGGAAGCTCTCCCCACCGAGACCTGCAATCACGAACAAATCCGAAATACTCTCCCCGAAGCATAGTTAGTCTACTATCAGCCCTAAAAAAAGTTGGGTATCCCCAGAAGATCTTAATATTCCCCGACGGAGTATACAGATTATCCTCAGCAAGCATCCCCGACAGTCTTAATATTCCTCGACATAAATATAAGAATGTTCCCCGGTGGAATACAAGGTACCCCAGTGGAGTCATTTTCCCAGCACAGTCTGGAAAAAAAAAGCTTCCCCACCAGAGTTGAATCATCTTCCCCAGTAGATTCTGGAAGCTTGTCCCCTGCAGAGTACAAGTATCTCTCCCCAGCCGTATTCAAAAGGTTATCCCCCACCAGAGTCTAACTGGGTTATCCTCAGCAAGTCGCAACGGAAAGATCATCCCCAACGAAGTTCTCTCTATCCCCCAGCGGAGTTCATCATCAAAATCCCCAACAAAGCTTATCAACGGAGCCCCCAGCGGAGTTATCGTTAAAAACTTCAGCGGAACATCTCTTCCCCACAGAGTAATTCCCCACAGAGTAATTCCCCACAAAGTAATCTCTTCATCAGGTTTATTCCCCAACGGAGTCATCTTCTCTTACCGGTATATTCTTGCAATCATCTTCGTTCATCCTCCCAGCGGAAACGAAGAACTCTACTCTTCAACATCAGCCCAGGATTTAACAAACTCCCTGGCATCTTTCAAGGATTTATTTTCCCAGACGAAAATACATTCATAAACATATCAGATTTCACATCTCCTATTTACATACATGATAAAGTGCATACGACACGACCTCATTTATTCTTGAGAACATCATGACATTATGCATTGCATACATCATGACATTGCATACAACGAATGATTTGCCTTTTCAGGAAAAGGTCAATCAAAAGATGATTACCATCAACCTCTTCAGTTCCAGATCAACACCTGTAACTAGCCAGGAAATATCTGTGGACGACTGATTGTAGATCTATACCTGTAACTAGCCAGGAAAGTTATCTACATTGAAGAGATTGAAGATTAATACCTGAAACCAGACAGGAAAACTATCTTTCTTTCTCAGGTCAGAGATTAATACCTGAAACCAGACAGGAAAACTATCTCATCGGCCAACCTTCTTAAGTTCCGGATTAATACCTGTAGCAAGCCAGGAAATATCTGTGGACGACTGATTGTAGATCTATACCTGAAACCAGACAGGAAAGTTATCTACATGAAGAGATTGAAGATCAATACCTGTAACAAGCCAGGAAGACTATCTTTCTTTCTCAGGTCAGAGATTAATACCTGAAACCAGCCAGGACAACTATCTCCTCGACCAACCTTTCTTAAGTTCCGGATTAATACCTGTAACTAGCCAGGAAATATCTGTGGACGACTGATTGTAGATCTATACCTGAAACCAGACAGGAAAGTTATCTACATGAAGAGATTGAAGATCAATACCTGTAACAAGCCAGGAAAACTATCTTTCTTTCTCAGGTCAGAGATTAATACCTGAAACCAGACAGGATAACTATCTCGTCGGCCAGCCTTCTTAAGTTCCAGATCAACACCTGTAACTAGCCAGGAAATATCTGTGGACGACTGATTGTAGATCTATACCTGAAACAAGCCAGGAAAAATCACCTATATGAAGAGATTGAAGATTAACACCTGTAACAGGCCAGGAAACCATCTTTCTTTCTCAGGTCAGAGATTAATACCTGAAACCATACATGACAACTATCTACTTGACCATCATGAAGCAACCCTACACCGGTTCCTTCTCTTCCAAGATGCAGTTTTACACGGACTCATCATCAGGCAACCCTACACAGGTTCCTTCTTTTAACCTACCAAGTTACAATTCAACAAACAGTTCCAGATGGAATCTTTAAGCCCATCTCCACAATTATCCATTACATTCCTAGATGGCATCTGTAAGCCCATTCCCGACATCACATTGCTGATACTACACCATGCGAGTGCAAATTTCTGGGCACTTTAGTGTTCAATCATCTTCCACCTTCGGATCACGAAAGGCACACAAGCCAATCTATATCCTCAGGTTTAAGAAGATTGAACAGGGGCAACGGTTGTACCCCAAAATTTCCCCTCCCATATTCCTCAAGATATGTCAAGAATAATCTCCCAAATTACTCAAGATGGCTCAAGAGGGTACAATCAAATCACTTCTTACGACAGTCAAAATTTGGGTTTTGGTTCTTTCAAGGAATTTGAGGTTTTCAATGGTTCAATCAAGTCTCATAGGCCTATATACATTCTCAAGCACTTACATGCCAAGTTTCAAGACTCACAGTGCCAAGTTGCACAGTCAAAAGCTCCATTTGATCCACAGTCAACTACAAGGGAAAAATGGTCATTTTGCAGTCAAAAGTCAGAATTTTTGGTCAACATCTTATTTTGAGCTCAAAATCATCATTTGATCAAGTCTTGATCATGATTCCACAAGGATAGCTCAAAAAATCATCAAGATGCAAAAAGTTACTATTTTTGGACAGTAGAAAAGTCAACTGTATCTTGACCAGGGCATAACTTTTTCATGGTTTGTCAGAAAAATTCCATCCAATGCTCATTTTGAAGAGTATGCAATTTCCTACAATCCATCTTCACACTCCAAGTTCAAGAAATCCTCTCACAAGAAGTTATCAATTTCTACATTATAGGTCAAATTCAAAAGTCAACAAAAGTGCACTTCAAGTCAAAGGGCATAACTTGAGATTGGTAAAACCAAATGACATGGGACCAAAGGCTTTGGTTAGAGAACTTCAAGAGCTTTCCAAAATGTCCAAGAACATGTTCATATGATCAAAATTGAGCAAGATATGCATTGGAGAAGTTGGGAAATTTTTATAAATTTGCAAAAGTCAACTTTGCCCAAAACACCTTATTTTTGCTAATGGGCCTCAAAGCTCTTCTTGAAACTTCACCCATGACTTATGCACGACCCATCAAGCTTAATGGAATTTATTTTCTTATTTTTATTGATTAATTGGATTTTTAATTAATATTAATTCATTTAATTAATTTAAATTGTAGGAAAATAGAAGATTTGATGTTTTCAATCTTTTTGTGAAGCAAATAGGACCTAATCATGCTGGCAAATTCGTGCTCAAAGTCAAAGATACAAAAAATCCAAAATTGGCAACTTTGTTCAATCATGAAAAATCAAAAAGATTTGATTTTCAATCAAGGATTAAAACATCAATGCAATGGATTATTGCCCAAGTTTTTGACCTAATTCAGTTGCTCTATATATATGCAAGCAAACCCTAACCTAATGGACGTGAAAAAAGCTACAGAAAGACCATAGCCAATTCAAGAAAATTCAAGAAAAATTGAAAACTGATTTTTGCATTCTAGGGCGATTTAAGGACTTTTGTTGATTCTAATACATTGCAGGAGTTCCCAGGAACGTGTTGCAATCAAATTCCAATACCAAAGCTCAAGGAATCGTTCATTACAGAACCACGGTTTGCCATTTTTTTCCCAAAATCGTTACTCTTAAATCATGCATATTTAACATGTTTTCTTGATTGATTTGTGTTGCTAGGAACCATACGAAGCTAATGGTATCGTTTAATTGAACTATAACTCCCTGAATCCAAAGATGCCATGAACGATTTCTAGGGTTCTTAAGCTTTGAAATTGGGGCTTTATGAACCAGGAAAAATTATGACTCCTAAGACACATGGTTGAGATCATGAGAACCAGACGAACCTGACCCACCCATCGCGAAATATTTATGCTTGCTGTAGCTCTAATCGTTATTTTTCCTTGCAGTATATAGTGGGGGTTAAAAACCCCCACTATCTAATATTCTTTTATGCAGAACAACAAAGAAGATGATGAGGTGTTCACATATGGTTGGACCATTTGAATCAGCGCGCGTTTTGTTTTGATTTCAGCATATTTGTTTATTTTCTTATATGATTATTGCGCTTTATTTTAATAACAATTGGAACGCGTTGGCTGAGTGATTGGGGAAAGCATGCAAAGTCCATTGGGACCTGGGTTCGAATCCCAGGTCCCCCAAAACGTTTATCCTATTTTTCTTCATATAATCACATGCAGGTTTCAAAAGGTGTTCTACCATGTGCTTCAAATCCTAGCGCGCCATGTGGCTTCAGGCATAGATCCGGTGGCCATAAATGAAAGACTATCATACTCCTTAGTCAACCAGCGCGTGGATAATCACAAAAGTCAAAAGGGCTTGCAGAATTTGGGCCTGAGAATTGTCAAGAACACCTCCAAAGCTGGCCCATCACCCCCTGGGTTTTATTCCTTTTTCTTTTTCTTCTTTTATATTTTCCATTTAATTATTTTACTATTAATTATTATAATTATTATTTTCATTAACAAATTAATTTTTTCATAATAAATTCAGAAAACCTAAAAATAATAATATTTATTAAATGTAATTAGTTATTTTGTAAATAAATACTAACATAATTAATTTAGTTTTTTAATTAGGTTAATTTTGATATTTTGCAATAAATAAAATTAATATAGAATTAGGGTTTTTGATGACTTTTAATCATGTTATTTTTTATTTATTTCCTTAACACATAAAAAACTCAAAAAATATTTCTTTTAATTAATTAATTAGCTTAGGTTTAATTAAATGCCAAATAACAAAAACTTATTTCTTTCTCCAAAAAGGGTCAAAACCCTAAGAACTTCTCCGATTCAATTTTTCCCTCGCGCATATTATTTTTGATTCGTATTTTTGATCCATATTATGTAATTGTTCCGAGGATGTAATAGCTTTAATTAGGATCTTTTTATCGCTTTCATTAATTTCGCGCAATTTACTTTTCAAGGGTTTGTTTTTGGCGATGTAAATACCCGACGCCTTGTAATAGCGTAGATTTACTTTCCGCAACTATTAATTGCTAGATGTATGCTAATTAGGCTATGCATGACAAGACTTATCTCTGAAATTAAAATCAACCCGTAGCTCACCATAACATGTGTAAAGATAGCTTAACTGAAACCTGACACACTCGCACATGCCACTCCTAGGGTACGCCTCACTTGGTTGCCTCGACGTGGTCATTGAGTATAAGGTGTTTTAGAGGTCGCCCTCCTGTCTAAAGATCAAAAAGTTGCCTCGAAAAAGTTGCCTCGGATTAAAAGGATCTAGGATATTAGGGTTACCGCTAAGGTGTCCTACTATTGCTTTGGTGACCACATGTCCCTATAATCGAATTGACCTGGAAAACTCCAACGACGGTGCTACCTACTTCTCAATAGTGGGATGGTACTGTCTAAAGGACATTTACACAGCTTAATTTCTTTTGAGTAGGTAGAGGTTCTCAGGTACCTGCTCTTTCAAAAAAAAAAATACTTTTCGCACTTACACTTTTTCAAACAAAAGTTTTCAGACCAACACTTCATACACTCTTGAGGACTGATACAAGAGTTAAATCGAAGTTTTCAAACAAACCTTTTCAAAACCCACAAACACAATAAGAGCAAAACATTTTGAAAACATAGTGAGCAAGTACCTAAGAGCCCGTGGATAACCACAGATAGAAAGGGTGCTAACACCTTCCCTTTCTATAATATACCTCCCGAACCGAGAAACATCTCGAAAAGGAATTTTGCTGTGCTTTTGTCCTTTCCTTGTTGGAGAAAATAAAAGACGGTGGCGACTCTTGCTTACCGCGACATTTCGCGAACCAGCATTCCAAAACAGTCAGTTTTATTTCCACCGATCACAGCATCGCATCACTCCGACGACGAAGAAGAGGTTAGTAATGAATTTAATCTTTCTGATGATGATGTTCAAGGTGCCATTAATGAACTCTTGAAAGAATGCAAAAGTTTATACAAAAAGGTGTCAAGCCAAGAAAAAGAACTTCTAATTTGTCACGAAAAAATTGACACCATGACTAAAGATTTTGATCTTCAAAAACAAAATTTTATAAAAGAAAAGGAAAACTTTGCATGCACCAAGTGTGAATCAAATGTCTTTCAAATTGTTCAATTGAAAAGAGTCATTGAACGATATGAAAAAGGACAAATAGGATTAGAAGGATTACTAAGCCAACAACGTTATCCAAATGATAAAAGAGGTCTTGGTTATGTGAATACTAAGAAACCAAGTAACAATCCCACTGTTTTTGTAAAGGCTAGTAATAGTTCCAATCCCAAGATAGTAGAAAATAAGCAAGTTGTTCATAATCATCAAAACAAAAAGCCTAATGTATCTAAAAGAAAACAAATTCCTAGATACAAGAGCAAATTTGTTCCAAACTGTTTTTACTGTGGTATTGTTGGACACACACCTAATGCATGCTATATTAGAAATTTCAGTATGGCTAGTGGACACTATGCATGGGTGAAAAAGGGAACTAACTATGAAGGACCCAAGGCCACTTGGGTACCTAACAAGAAATAATTTGTTTTTGTAGGTATGCTTGAAATCCACATCAAACCTTTGGTATCTTGACAGTGGATGTTCAAAGCATATGACAGGAGATGTACACCAATTTTCATATCTATTACATAAAGCCAAAGGGTATGTCACCTATGAAGACAACACCAAAGGAAAGATTCTTGGCGTTGGAATAGTTGGCACACCTCCATCCATTCAAGTTGAGGATGTTCTCTATGTTGAAGGATTAAAGCACAACCTTCTTAGCATAAGTCAACTTTGCGATAAAGGGTTCAAAATCAAATTCAACAAAGAAGAATGCCTAATTATGGATGAGGCAACCAATGAGGTAAAACTCAAAGGTATAAGATCTAACAATATTTTTATGATTACTTTAGATGATTTGTCTATGAAGGTACAATGTCTCATGGTAAACAACAATGACGCTTGGTTATGGCACAAGAGGATTGCTCACATACACATGGAGCACTTGAACAAATTAGTTAAGCATGACTTATTTATTGGTCTACCAAAGATGAAATTCATCAAAGACAAATTATGTAGTGCATGCCAAAAGGGCAAACAAACCAAATCAACTTTCAAACCAAAGAATGTGGTTTCAACAACAAGACCATTTCAATTGTTGCACATGGATCTTTTTGGTCCATATAGAACAAGAAGCTTCGGAGAGATCACGTACTTAAAGGAGATATCAAGATTACTTTTGTGGACACTTAAAATCAACTCGCTGACATTTTCACAAAACCACTTGCAAAGTATGCATTCTTCAAAATTCATCGTGAACTCGGAATCCTAGATGAATAAGATATATAAGGTGCACTCTATCCTTAACTATACATAAATGTACATATATATGGGCTTAGAAAATGTTTCAAATGTTACAAATATTGTTTTAAAATTTCTTTCTTTTAAGTAAATCGATTTACTTAGTGTGTAAATCGATTTACCACTGAAGCAAAAATCAATTTTAATAAATTTTTTTTGTGTAAATCGATTTACCAAGTATGTAAATCAATTTACCACTGAATATGAAGCGTTTTTATTAAATTTTTCACTATGCAAATTGATTGATCCTACACGCCAATCGATTTACATCTGTTCAGCATGTGATATTTTTATGAGTCTTTAATATATTGGTCAACCTTACCTTGCCTCTCAACCTCCTACCTTCTTTTTGACCAATCATGGAATCTTGACCAACTCCACTCAATTAAGTCTCATAAAGACCTCACTTACTCTACTCTACTATTTAATCTCACCAAAACTCCCTGACTATCTCATAACACCAAAACTCACTCACTATCTCATAACAACATAAAAAATTCTCTATCTTCCTTACTCAAAACCCTAACCATCTCCATGGCTCCCAAAAGAAAAGCAACAGCCTCAGAAAAAGGAAAGAAGAAAACTATTGCAGCCTCTGAAAACTCATTGCTCGAGTACCTCTCGGATACACAACGTGAAAGATTCATCAAGCACTTTCAAAGGAAAATAATTTCAGCTCCCAAATTCGGTATGTTATCTACCTTTCCCGATGAATGCTTCACTTTTCATAGGGACTTAATTTCTTATGGGTTAGAACCGTTAATATCATCACGTGGTTACTATTATCCGGATCTAGTTCGAGTATTTTACAGCAACATGCATTATGATAACAACAAATGCTATACCCATGTGCTCGGAACAAGAATTTCTCTGCATTCAAAAACAATAGGCAGAATTTTGAACATCCCATATACTGGAAGTTCTCTCTATGATCCAGAGGATGCTGACTGGGAAAATTATAGGAAGAGAGAATTCTTCTACAACATTGGCCGGTTGTCAGAAGCAGAATACCGTGCAAAGCGGATTCGTAGTCTTGGCGGTGTTATTCCGGCTCAGGACACTTGGAGTGCTGGTAATTTTCACATTGATGATAGATTGTTCCATTATTTTCTGGTATATATTTTATTTCCTAGAGCATGAAATCACTGTACTGTAACCGATCTAGAATTGCAAATTCTCTATGCAAGGAAAAATGGCATTTCGGTAAACTGGGCTAAACTGATTGTGGTGCATATGCTAAGAGTTGCCACAAGGGCTACTTTTCTGCCATATGCATACTTCACCACAAGGATCTTGGAAGCATTTGATATTGATTTTACTGGGTTTGAGAGGGTTGAAATGGATCCAATCAGCAATAGGATCTCCATCAAAAATGTTGATTCTCGGATGGGTGTTCATTTCGATTCTGAAGCAAAAACCATCACATATATTGGAGAGGATGTTGTAGGTGATGAAGGCAATAATGCGGATGAAGAAGAAAATGAAGTTCCTCCTCCGGCTGCCTCTTCTGGTCCAACCAACCAAGATGTTATGGATTATATGACTCAACAGTTTGCATCTCTCAACACTAACATCAATGCTCAATAGACCGCGATAAATGATTCTACCTCCTCTCGCATCAATGCTTTTCAGAATGATGTGAACCAACAATTTTCATACCTCTACTCACATCTCCATATTCCTCCATACGATCCAAAAAATCCAGCACCTCCGCCTCCTCAATACACCGGATCACCTCTACAACAACAGTTTCCATATCAAGGACCCTTCTAATATTTTCCTGACCAATATTATTAAATTCCTATTATTTATCATTATGTTTTTGTTTGATAAATTGCTTCAAGTGTTAGTTTTGTATTATGTGTATTTGAACTTCGTTCGATATTTTTTAGAAATTTGCGTTTTAGTTTATGTTCATATCTATTTTAAATTGTTATAAGTATCATCTTATGTTACATCTTTCCCTTCTTTTTGATAATGTCAAAGGGGGAGAAGGATGTGATAGCACTTTATGGTTGTTTGTTTGAGCTTTCTTTTCAGGGCAAGTTTTCAAATCTTTTTCTTCATAGGGGGAGAAATCTATCTTAGGGGGAGAAAACTCCTTTTGCTCCAATTCTGAACAACTCATAAAGAAAGATGGTTTGTCATCATCAAAAAGGGGGAGAATGTAATCTCAAGCCTCAACTCAACTTTAGTTTTGATGAAAGACAAACAAGCACTATGGCAAGAAGGAAAAGAAGTGGAATTAGCTTAAAGCATCATTCACTCAAAGCTTCAAGGATCATGGCAAGCAAACAAGTATATCAATTCTCATTTGAACTAAATTGATTAGAAATACTCAAAAATGATATACACACTTACCACAACACTTCACTTAAAGTTTAAAGCAAATTCTAAGTTTTTCACCTATGTAAATCGATTAACACATCATGTAAATCGATTTACACATGTTTTTTTAAAAACTGATTGCCCCTGGCAGCAATCGATTTACATGGAGTGTAAATCGATTGATTACTGAACTAAGTTAATTTTTAACACTAGTAAATCGATTAACACATCATGTAAATCGATTTACACTTCAAAATTTTTGAAAACAAGAACGTTACAAACCCGTGCAATCGATTTACATCTAATGCTAATCGATTTACACATTGTAATTTTTGAAAAATCTGAACTTGATTCAAGATATCCTTCACACCTTTTCTCCAATGGTTGCATGGTCATACATTACATCTTCTCAAGTTTTACAAACAGAAAAGTGATATCCATTTGGAAAGGTATCTTGATTGCTTTAAATACTAAATCTTTCAAATTATAAAACAACTCTTCTCTCATGCAATAATTCTGAACTTTGTAAAATATTCAAACTTCTTATTTCTTAATTTTTAAGAACAAAGATTTTCTGCACTTTCACACATATAAGAACAGAAATCTTTGAGCATTTTCTAACCATTGTGTTACAGTTTGAATTGCTTACAAGAGAAGAAAGAAGAAACTTCATTGAAGTCACTCTATGTGATCAACATCTTTCAAGAAATCATATTTCATAGAATTATACTAAGTGTAACTTATTTCCAGGATTGTTGGAATTAAGTATTAGAATACTTTTGTACCTTGTTGTCCATTATTGGAAACAAGAGGTATCTTTTGAGAGGATTGTTCTCAAGAGACTTATTGGAAATCCAATAGGGTGTTCTTGGTATTTGTTAGTGTCTTTAGTTGATAAGACTAGGAAGAGTCTTGTAAAAGTTCTAACAAAATAGTGAAATCTCTTGCGTGTTTGCAAGGGGACTGGACGTACTTCCGGGGTGTGGAAGGAACCAGGATAAATCTCCGCGTCTCTTTACTTTCTGCACTTTAACGTTTTCCATAGCACTAAAACAAAACCAGAAAGTGTAAAATAAATCAAAAATCGACCACCACCTAATTCACCCCCCCTCTTAGGCGCAATCTTAAACTTACAGTATGATGTCATGATGTTATGTACAAGTAAAGATACACAAGAAAAGAAAACAAGTACTTAGGTTTAGGCTTGCATGAGGTTTCATTGGTAAGTACCCTCTTAAAGTTTAGTTGGTTCAAGCTGTCCTAGAAAGTAATCGGGTTCTAGGGGATCTCAATATTATTTATCTTTCTTCATCGAGCATTGTTTCAGGCTAAGCCTCTTTATTGGTGACCGAAATATCCCAAAAGTCAGATCTCAATGAGTGTAGTATCGAGTATCAACCAACTTCGAACCGCACCAAAGTCGGTTACCTCACTACTTCCTAATGGCCAAGTTGTTCAATTAAAGGTTCTAAGGTTCGTTAGTGTTTCATGACACCACACAGCGGCCTCGTATTCTCCTTAATTCTCCATAAGGGATACCGGTACCCACAAATGTATCACACTAACATAGCTATTGTCTCAACCATATCGATCTATGTCGTACAACCCCCACAATTTTTTCTATTTACCTAATGATGTTCCCAGATGCGGGTAGAGGATCAAAAAAAGCCAAAACAAAAACCCATAAATGTAAAGCAAACAAATCAAACAATGAAAGCAATTAAATATGATATAGTTCTAAGGTAACCCCACTTTTAAGTTCTCCCCAGCAGAGTCACCGGTTCTGTGATACGGTGGGAGAACTGACTTGGGTGTTTTGCATTTTATCGCAATTGTTGCGGATAGCAAGAGTCGCCATCGACTTTTATTTTATCCAATAAAGGAAAGGGTGAAAAGAACAGGAAAGACCTTTTGAGATATTTTCTTGAGTTCGGGTGGTAGGTTATGAAAAGGGAAGGTGTTAGCACCCTTTTCAGCCGTAGTTATCTACGGGCTCTTAGTTGCTTGATCACTTTGAAATGTTTTGTTTGAAAGGTGTTTGTGATGGGTGTAAGTTTGAAAAAAATTTGAAAACGCGTTTGTTTCGGCAAACTTTGTAATGATTCTCGTATCTATAAAAATGTATACAAAGTGTTGGTTTTGAAAATAGTTCAAAGAGATGTTTGTTTTTGAAGATGCCTTGAAAGTGTGAGTGTGTTTTGAAAGATGTTGTTTTGAAAATGTTGTGAGCAAGAAACTATGAACGTTCTACCTACTCAAAAGGGTCTTAGTTCTTTTCCTCATCCTTTAGATATTTCTATCTTACCATTGATTGATAAGAAGCCCTATCATTGGATGTGAAGGGACCGACGTGGGTCAATCATATAGTCATAGAAGGCAACTTATGAGACATTTTAGCAATTTTTGTAGGGGCTTAGATCATTTTATTGAAGACAAAATTGAAGGGTCATCGAGGGACTACGATCTTTTTTATCGAGGGTCTTTGCTAAAGCGTCCCACATTTGAGGGACGTGACCGTATTTTTTCGGAGGCAACAAGCGAGGTTACCCTAGAGGTGCGCGTGTGAAAAGTGTGTTTTATTCAAGTTAATTTATCTTTGATTAGGGTTATCAAGCGATTGATTTTAATCTTTCCATACACACCTAATTACTATACAATATAAAGAAAACAATAAATTATGGAAATTAAAAATTTTGCGCTATTACAGAGCTTTTGGGAATGGGGAATACAAATTTACAAATGGGGATGGATCGAATCGTCAATGCGACTAAAAATCTAAATAAGCATTCAATACAACCAAATCGAACCGACCAATTAATTAAAACTACAATAATCTTTAAAATTAATTAACAAAGTAAAGTATGGAAATAAAATTCTTGGTATTTTTGTTTGTGAGAAATTTTGAAGGGAAAATAAAAACCTATTCTAGAGGAGAAAATAATTGATTACAAAGAAATTAAATTGAATATACATATCTATTTTGGTATTTTTATTATGAATAATTTAAACAAAACAATTTAAGACTAAATAAAAAGTTAATTAGTAAAATTAATTATAAAATCCCTAACTAAACTAATTAAAAATAATAATTAATTTCAAAATATATATTTTTACTTAATTGAGTTTTAAAACTTCAACCTAAACTAATTTTGTTATCAAATATCTAAAAGAATCAAGAAAATAGAAAAAAAAGGCCCCGACAGGGGTTGAACTCGGTCCCCTGGTTGCTGCAAACAATGCCTTGCCAATCGAACTGTTATGTTTATTCGTTATTATTATGATTTAATTAAGACAAAAGGGGATACAGTAATTGGATTGGGCCAAAAGTCCCAAAGGTTGGCCCGTTTGGATGAAAGAAACAAGGAAAAAATGGGAAACCCTAAAGATAGAGGGACGCTGCTGGTTTTGTTGTCTTGGTAAGAGAAGGAAAACTTAATATTATTATTAATATATGGGGAAGGAAAATGCAGATTTTTTATTATTACTGTTGTGTTATATTTTGTACCATGAAAAACACAAAGAAATATCTCTCTCTCTCTCTCTCTCTATATATATATATATATATATATATATATATATATATATATATATATATATATATATATATATATATATATATATATATATATATATATATATATATCGAAATCCCTAACCCTCTATCCCTTCAAACTGCCCTCATATGGTTCTTTTCTCTTCAAAATCAAAATCGTTGGCGGTGAGATGAACGTAGGCAAGGGACGAAAGGTGATCGGGGATCCATGAGAGAGTCTTTGAATTGGCGTGTGTGGAAGTGGATAATAGAGCACATGCTAGAGCGAAGTCTTTGATGGATGCGTGGATGGTGAAATTTGGGGGAAATAATCGGGAGCTGGTGAAGCTGGTTTGGGAGGGGCGGATACCGGGGATGAGAGAAAAATTTGTGCGTGAGTATGATATTCCTGATTGATGACGAGCATGACAAAGATAATCGGAGACACTGATGCAGATTTCAGGTAATAAGACTCAATCTCGTATATTCTTGATTCAGTGATTTCTACTTCTCCATGAGTTCATTGTTAATGCTGATGCAGTGGAACTTAGCGCGTGGAAGGGATGAGGAACTGGTGAGATACACTACGGTGAAGATGATGGAATCGAATTCGTGTTGTTGATGAAGCAGTGGTTGATGCAAGTTGTTGTTCGAAGGAGGGAGTACTAACGGTTGTTGGGAGGAAGACGGAGATATCGTGGGTGGTTGATCTGTTGAAACAGGGACCAGTTGGTTGTTGACAAGTAGAAGGAGGTCGCGGAGTATGAGATGGAAGGGAGGATGATGGAGTATGTTGATGTTAGCGGAAAGGAATTATGAATGGAATTAAGAGCTTGTTGAAGCTTGAGAGACGATGACGTTTATTGCAGGGACGTTTTTTCGGAATCACTGGTAACTCAAAATTGGAGTTCTCAACTGAAGAATAACTACTGCTTTCAAAAACTGAAACTGGGTTGTAAGTTTTTCATTGGAACAAATTTGTTCCCTTGAAAGGAAATTTTTGGATTGGAATGGTTTTGCCATATGCGTAACGGAAGGACAGAGAAAAGAGATAAGTTAGATCTGATTCTGATCATGACTGAAAAATAAGGAAAACATTCAGATTGGGTGCAAAAATATGGTTTTCTTTCAATAATTTAAGACTTGAGCCAAAGGTTTTTGCGAAAATGACTCAAAGAGAATCTAAGTGAAATAGTTAACTGTATCGCAACAGTTGAGTTTACATAATCACAGGTTCTATAATGAATGTAACTATTTGAGAAAGAAATATATATTTCTCTAGAACTTTAGACAAATATTGACGTACCGAATCTAGGTGTCGACTTGAAGGACAACAATGCAAACACTTACTGCGCTAATCTGCTGATCAAATTGGGCCTTTGATTTTTTTCAAATTAACTTAAATAACTTGTTCGACACTTTATTTACTGAGCTTATTTTCTCCTGTGTTTTAACTACTCTCTTATTACGTGCAGTAAGTTTCAGCTACCATTATAACTTTGAAGTTTGATATGTTATGTATTTTTGGTTGTTTTACAAGGTTGAGAAAATGTTTATGCAGGATGTTTGGAAAAGTTCTTTTTCTTGGAGGATCTGGAAAACTTGCAATTTTTATCAGTTTTATATCTATTTAGGAAGACAACAACATGGCAGGGATATCACTCATCTCAATCTTTTGTACACTAACGGTTTCGCTCAGAATTTATGTTTATCGGTAAATAACACTTATGTTTTTCTCAATCGATTCTATATTCTAAATTCTCTATTTACTAATAAAATGAAATATAACACATCCTTAATGTAGTGATACATCAACAGTAATATGAATTTACGCACGAATGATTCACAAGAGATAACATGTCAAACAATACTCAAGAAAACATTTATTCAACAAACAACAAAGTATCATGAAAACATTATTGATCCGAAAGTTATCAGAGAGACGATTCCTCGACGTAAGTTCTTATGTTGCTATCCTATGTTTTTGTTGATTTTTGAAACTTGTTGGCCTATAGAAATATTCTGCTTGCAGGTTGTGGTGATGGTTGTATTTGAATGAGATTGTTACTTATAATTTGCAAGTTCAGAAACGATTCACAGGTGCATGATAGGACCAAAACTGCTTGCAGTGTGGAGGAAGATTTCAACACTTCGACATTATCACTTCTTTTAGATTTTCTTCCTTTACACCAGTGCTTTTTTTATTCTATTGTGTTTTTTTGTTCCCTTTTCTTTGGTTTTTGCTGTGTTTTTACAGTAAAATGAGGGTGGATTTTGGGGGAGAAAACTATAGAATTTGAACATCTTTGGTATGTTGATTTTCTCCTTTTTGTTGCAGTTTTTTTTGTTGCTAAATTGGTGCAATCTTGGGCACATGACAACAATAGTTTGGACTATTATGCAGCAAGTTTTGGAGTTTATTGGGCAGGAGGACAACAAGCACATCAAAGAGTTTTGTTGACATTTTTTTTTGGGACTGTTTTGGGGACTAAAGAAAAATGTTTGTAGCAAGGCTTTAAGTGGCATATAAATACATGAGACTTAGAGTCATTTAGCATAGGTTTAGAACTTGGGAAATTCTATGTAATTTTAAAAGTATTTTGAGTTTGGAAACTCAAAAGTCTTGTATCATGATGAATTTGATTAAATGTTTAATTTGAAATTTATGTAACAAACTCTCTTGATGAATTTAAGATGTGAGGAACTTGAATTGAATCTTTTATTTGAATAAAGCTTGGAAATTTGAATGAAGATGAATGAAATTGACGAATTCCTTTCCTTGAATTCGAAACAATTCACATGAATGAATTTTTCAAATATATCAAACTTGTGCCACAAGCATATTGATCCTTTTGAATATCTTAAAACAAAGACAAATTCATATGAATGAATTATGCCTCACATGCTTGAATTGAGATGAAGTCAAAAGAATTGTTTGAATGGATCCTCAAATCTTCTTCATTAAAATCCATATCTTCAATTCATAATAACTTGAAATACGAGCCAATACTACAAATCTTGCCTTTAAGAACTTTAGTCAACAATCCACCTTAATCCAATGATCGCTAATGTTCACTTGCAAATGACTTGAAGTAGGCGACAAGAAATCAATGAATCATTGAACCAGAACTCTAGTTTCATGAATTATCTCAACATAAGAATCAAATATCCTTTGAGAAACGTCTGTGACATAAATTGGACCAAGCATAATTTGACCTCGATCTTTGAAGTAATCTCATAGACAACACTATTCGTGATACTTCACAAAAAGAATCACATTAGGACGTTAAGAATTGAAGAAGTTATGAACCTCGAAAATTGGACAAGAGTTTCTTGTGATTAGGTCAAATTTGCAAAATGACCTCTAAAGTATTTGAATTTTCTGATGATCTTTCGCACGTAATCAGCTCTTGACTTGTAAATAAAAATTGAAGATGACGTCAAGGAGAGTCATACGCAAAAACAACCACTCAAAAATATCGACTAATGAAGAAGTTACAATCGTTTGAACTTGATCTTATAAAGGTCGATTTTTGGGTCAATTTAGTTCATTGTCAGTCATCTGAAGCATTGACTGAGCAAACTTGCGATGCAAAGCTTGAAAACTGACATGAACATCCTTAAGAATACATGAAGAACCATGAAGACCATTTGAAACCTTGGAAACTAAATTTATTTTGAGAAGTACCAAACCCTAGTTGCTGACTCAATGCCTAGGAAGAGAATTTGTCTGATCAAACCCTGAGCCATTTTGAGTAGTTGAGAAACCCTGGGAGAACATCTTGAATGAAAAATGGGAGGGAAAATTTTAGGGTACAACAGTTGCCCCTATTCAATCTTCTTAAACCTGAAGAGTTAGAGTGGCATATTTGCCATTCGTGACTCGAAGGTAGAAGATGATTGAACACTAGAGTGCCCAGAAATTTGCACTCGCTTGTGCAAGAAGTAACATTTTGGTTTTATTGTATCGGGAATAGGCTTACAGATACCATTTGGAGAGTGACAGAATATTTGTTGGGGATGGGCTTATAGATGCCATCAGAAGTGGTTGAGAATCGTTGGGGATGGGCTTAGAGATGCCATCCAGAAGCGACTGTTGATAGGGAAATTTAGACTAAGTCTAATGCTTGACTTCAACTAGGAGAAGTATCAGAATAAATCTTTGGTTGATTTAATCTGAGCCAGAAAAGGTCTACTGAGAGAAGTATCAGAATAAATCTTTGGTCGATTTAATCTCAGCCAGCAGGTGTCTTCAAATTTATTTGGGAGAAATATCAGAATAAATCTTTGGTTGATTTATACTGAAATAGCAGATGCCCTTCGCCTGTCTTTAATTGGAAGAAGTAAATCTAACCAAAAGAGGTGTTTTGTTCGCATGTCTTTAACTGGAAGAAGTGAATCTATCTAGAAGAGGACTGTTGATTGCCTATTATTAACTGGAAGAGGTGAATCTATCCAGAAGAGGACTGTTGATTGCCTATTATTAACTAGAAGAGGTGAATCTATCTAGAAGAGGACTGTTGATTGCCTATTATTAAATGGTAGAAGTAAATTCTAAACCAGAAGAGGACTTTGATTGATGATTGTCTTTTCCTGCAAGGAAGAGGGTTAGTCGCATGCAGATGTATGCATGGCATAATGATGTTCTCAAAATAAATGAGATTGTGCTGTATGCATCTATCATGTATGTAATATGATGTATGAATGTGAAATATTATTGAAATGTATCTTTGTCTTGGAAAATAAATCCTTGACAAATACCAGGGAGCCTTTAAATCCTGGACTACTATTGGGATGAAGAGTATACACATATTTAGAATGTTTCCACTAGGGACTCCTGTTTTGTTGTTTGGGGAGAAATCCGCTAGGGAACATTGACTTTAGCTCTTTGCTTAAAGAAACTCTGCGGGAAATGTTGATTTCTGCTTGGGGAATATAGTTTAGGAGCCTTGATTACAGAGAATTGAAAGTTAGTTGTTATCTGGTCGAAATCCAGATTTGGAAGCAACTTGTTGGGGATACTAAAGTTTATTGTTATCTTGTCATATTTTAGGATTTGCAGCGACTTATTGGGGAAGATGAAATTTACTGTTATCTGGTCATATTCCAGGCTTCGCAGTAACTCAAACTGTTATCTGGTCGGACTCCAGGCTTCGCAGTAATTAAAGAAGTTAAACTGTTATCTGGTAGGATCCCAGGTTTTACAATAACTTAAACTGTTATCTGGTCGGATTCCAGGCTTCGTAGTAATTTGTTTACAGAGATGAAGTTGAACTGACATCTGGTCGGATTCCAGGTTTTATAGTAACTTAGATGAAACCAAATTGTTATCTGGTCGGGTCCAGTCTTCACAGTAATTTTCTTGAGAGGATAAAGTTAAACTATTATCTGGTCAGGTCCAGGCTTCACAGTAACTTACTATTATCTGGTAGGATTCCAGGCTTCGCAGCGATTAAAGAAGTTAAACAGTTATCTGGTCAGATTCTAGGCTTCACGACAACTTAGATGAAATTAACTGTTATCTGGCCGGATTCCAGGCTTCGCAGTAATTTGCTAGAAAGGATGAAGTTAACTGTTATCTGGTCGGGTCCAGGCTTCAAAATAACTTGCTTTAGAAGGATGAAGTTTAACTATTATCTTGTCGGGTCCAGGATCTCCGGTAACCTTATGTTATCTGGTCGAGTTCCAGGCTTCGTAGAGATTAAAGAAGTTAAACTGTTATCTGGTCGGATTCCAGGCTCCGCAACAACTTAGATGAAATTAACTGTTATCTGGCCGGATTCCAGGTTTACAATAATTTTCTAGAAAGGATGAAGTTGACTGTTATCTGGTCGGGTCCAGGCTTTGCAGTAACTTGCTTTGGAATGATGAAGTTGAATTGTCATCTGGTCGGTTCCAGGCTTCACAGCCACGTTCAGGGATAGTAACAACTCCATTAGGGATTGCAATGACTCTGTCGGGGGTGAAGGGGTTGCATCCGTTGATTTGTAATAGTCTGAGAAGAAAACTCAAGTTGGGGGATTTGCAGTTTGTTGGGGAAATAAACCCTATTGAAGAGAAAATTTGACGACCCGCTCGAGAGGTGTTTCCTTTAGGGAGAAATCCATAAGGCCCTTTTTTAGACCAAGTCATCTAGGGAGAGGGTTCTCCGGAGATTGAAAATCTGGTTGGGGATTGCACAAATCCAATTCTGTGGGGATAATTATTGAAGTAACTCTATGGGGATAATTATTGAAGTAACTCTGTGGGGATATCCCATGTTTTTTAAGTAAATACTTATTACTGTTTTTACGCACACTTTTGTTAACAGTTAATCATGTTCATATGCATATGTTCATTTAATTTTATCCATTGGACGCTTTTGCACTTAAAACAAAAAAGCAAAAAAGTTTGCACTTCAAAGTATACTTGTATTGATGTTTTCCTATAAACTGGCGTTTTTGTACAAGGAGACAGATCCTAGTAAGAGGAAATCGTCGAATGAAATGAAAAGAGTACAAAGTGAAAGCAAAAATAATAGCCATGTGGAAGTTATCTCATTGTGTTCCAACTCCGTTGTTGCCCCTATGTCTTCGAACATCATCCCCTGCCGTTGAAAGAAGTTGATTGGATTGATCTTGTACCATTGAATTTGGACCTTGGTAATAAAATTGGCTACAGAGATCCA
The DNA here is from genome assembly GCA_948472305.1 of Vicia faba. Taxonomy (NCBI): domain Eukaryota; kingdom Viridiplantae; phylum Streptophyta; class Magnoliopsida; order Fabales; family Fabaceae; genus Vicia; species Vicia faba. Next base: position 1,212,330,448 of record OX451735.1, read on the forward strand.
ACGGGACATAGTCGTACTCTTTAATCCCTAAATTTTTCCTAGGACGCTATCTCGGGTTTTCATCCCACCGGGATACCAATTTTTGCCCAAGCCGCCCTTTCAGGTTTTCGACTTGCCGGGTGTATAATATTTTGCATATATCCCTAATTTCTCCTGAACCTCTTTGGTTCGCCAGGATGCCCTTATTTTTGCCTAAGTATGTCAACCTAGCGGGTCATTTTTATGCGTAGTATTTTTTAACTATGTTCGTGTTCACGGGATGTAGGAAGTCTTCACCGTCCATAGTAGTCAGCATCATGGCTCCGGAAGAGAAACCTTTCTTGACAATAAATGGCCCTTCGTATGTGGGAGTCCATTTGCCCCTAGGATTTCCTTGTGGGAGGATGATGGGCTTTATTACCAAGTCGCCAGTCTGATACACTCGAGGCTTGATTTTTTTATTGAAAGCCTTAATCATGCGTTTTTGATACATTTGACCTTGACAAACAACAACCAGTCGCTTCTGGTCGATCAAATTCAATTGATCCAACCTAGTCTGTACCCATTCGTCTTCTCCCAGGTCTGCTTCTTTCATAATCCTTAGGGAAGGAATCTAAACTTCAATAGGAAGGACAGCCTCCATGCCATAGGCTAAAGAAAATGGGGTTGCCCTAGTTGACGTTCAAGCCGAAGTATGGTAGCCATGAAGAGAAAATGGTAACATCTCATGCCAATTTTTGTAGGTCACCACCATCTTTTCCACAATCTTCTCGATGTTTTTATTGGAAGCTTCCACTACACCATTCATTTTGGGTCTGTAAGGAGAAGAATTGTGATGCTTGATTTTGAATTGAGTGTAAAGTTCCATAATTATAGCATTGTTAAGATTGGTTCCATTGTCGGTGATGATCCTTTTGGGGATACCGTAACGGTAGATAAGGTTATGTTTGATATACCGGGCTACAACGTTCTTTATGACTGAGGCATATGAGGAAGCTTCGACCCATTTGGTGAAGTAATCAATAGCAACAAGGATGAAACATTGTCCATTAGAAGCAGTAGGTTTGGTCTCTCCAATCATGTCAATGCCCCACATTTCAAATGGTCACAGAGCATTCATGACATTTAGAGGTATCGGAGGCACGTGAACCTTGTCGGCATAAATTTGACACTTATGGCAAGTCCTTGAGTGATGGTGACAATCATTTTCCATTGTCGACCAATAGTAACCAGCCCTTAGAATCTTCTTGTCCATAGTGTGTCCACTAGAGTGAGTCCCAAATATACCATCATGCATGTCTTCCATGATCTCCTCTGCCTCCTTCTTTTCCACACACCGGAGTAGAGTAGAATCATGGTTGCGTTTGTACAAGATTCCATTGCTTAGGAAGAATTTGGCCGAAAATCTTTGCAAAAATTTCTTATCATTGGTGGAAGCTCCTTCAGGATACTCTTGTGCTTCTAGATATCTCTTCACCTCATGGTACCAAGGTTACTCTTCGTCTGTTTCAAGCTCACAGCAGTGCGCTGGTTCATCAAATCTTTCAATTGTGATTCTAGGAGCCTCGTTGTCTCAATCGACCTTGAACATGGAGGACATTGTTTCCAAAGCATCAGCCAACTATTTTATTTCTCTTGGTAAGTGTTCAAAAGTAACCTCCTCAAAGTATGAGATCAAAGTTAGCACAAGCTCTTTGTAAGGAATCAAATTAGGATGTTTGGTATCCCACTCTCCCTTGACTTGATTGATTACTAGAGCAGAATATCTATAGACGTCCAAGAACTTAATCCTCGGGTCAATGGCAGCCTTTAGACGTAACATGCACGCCTCGTACTCAACCATGTTGTTCGTACAGTCGAAGCATAATCTAGCAGCGAAAGGTGTATGGCAACCTTCAAGAGAAACAATCACAACACCAATTTCGTTAAATAAAGCATTGGAAGCTCCATCAAAAACCATAGTCCATCGGGATCCTTGTTCGGGTCTGTTATACGGTCTAGGCTTTTTGCAGTCAGTTACTAGCATGATATTCTCATCCAGGAATTCAAAGTTCATGGATTGGTAGTGATCAACAGCTTGATGTGCCAAATGATCTGCCAATACACTTTCTTTGATTGCTGAAATTCTGGCAGCAGATTCTTAATGTCACAGTGAATGTTATGACACCGTATCTGACACTCTTCAAGACAGTAAATCTAAAAGCAGTAAAGAACACAGTTAATTGTTTACCCAGTTCAGTGTGTAACAACACCTACTCTGGGGGCTACCAAGCCAGGGAGGAAATTCACTATAAGAGATATTAATTCAGAAATAAACCAACCAGTTTATCTCCTTCACTTAAGACGTACCCAATGCAACTTCAATCTAAGTTCAACTTAAACCTGAGTTCCTACTCACTCCCCCTCAATCACAGCAGTGATACTAAACAATTGACTAATCAAATTATGAAGACACTCTTTAGTACATACACTTGATTTTGCTTCACAACTTTTAATCAAGTAACACAAACACTCGTGCTTCAAAGCTTTGAGTGATACACAACCCTAACTTGACTTTGTTTAAAGCTTTAATCAAGTAACACAGACACTCGTGCTTCAAAGCTTTGAGTGATACACAAACCTTACAACCAAATCCTACTCCAAATCACTTATCACAATGATAATTGATTGGCTCGCAGTAGTTACAACTATACAATCCTTTATTGATCTTCTGTCAAAAAGTATCTTTCACCAACAGTCTTCATGAGGAATATATAGCCAGATATTCTTCTGTTAGGGCTTCCACGAAAATAGCTAGGGTTAATTAGGGTTAACCTCAAGACTTGGTCATACGATTTTTAACAACCAGATTAGGGTTAAGCAAAGTTAACCTAAGTCCACGTGAGAATTTGATCTGGACTGAATAAACCAGATTCCTGAAAATTCTCAGAAATAACAAATCTGCATAAATGTTAGTTCAATACAGGATGTCTTAACATTGGTTATGACAACAAGAATCCTGTTTACTGATTTTGGTAGAATGCAATAAATATGATCATTGCATAATGATCAGCTAAACACTCATATTGAGCAGCTCCTGTATGACATTCTTTTTCTGCATAATGTACCTTGTATCCCAGAATGTTATGACATCAGTCATGACATTCACACAACTGGTTTTACCAAAAAACATGCCAACAACACTTACAAAGATAATTCTACCAAAATTATCACAAAATCTTCTCCCCCTCTTTATCCATAAATAAGCCAAAGATAATTGTACTTTTAGGTTATACAGTCATCCAAAAGGAATAATAAAAACACAGAGAGAAAAAAATCAAAAGTCATTTGCAGCATCAGGTACCAGCAGCAAACTTTTCAACTGCACTGATCTTCAAGCACTGTCATCTTCAGAGGAGGCACTATCTTCAGCATTAAGCTGGTCTTCAGCAGCATCCTCTTCCCTTCTTTGTCCTTCAATCTCCTCCTTTTCTAGTCTAGCAATCAGGTCCTCAAGAGTCCCTTTCCTTGTATCAAGCTCTTTGCAGGTTTCCTTCAGCACAGCTATAACATCAGTTTTCTTGGAATGAGACTTGACAGTTGATGTCTCAACTGATGTCATGAAAATGTCAGGAACATGTGTTCCCTGAAATAGCTTATAATGCAACCCAAGAGCAGAGGCTCTTTTGCATACAGTATCTTTTTCAACTAGAATGTCAGGATACTGAGCAAGGACTATACCACATAGGAGAGAGGGAAAGGCAATAAGGCCTTTAATAGCACAGCTTCCAGCATGTTTTAATGTTTGATCAAAGATATACTTGCCATAGTCAAAGTTTGTCCTGGTTCCAACAGCATAAATAAATCTTCCCAAGCCTGTGGAGATGGTTGATTTATGGTTGGTGGGAACCCAGTTAGCTGCACCAATTTTGTGCAGAATGGAAAATTTCATGCTCAGCTTGCTTGCATTCAGCTTTCCTTTTAAGGGCTAGCTCTTGACTTGATTTGCAGTGATGGTTTGGCACACTTGGTTGTCAGTAACCTCTAGCTCAGGGCAAGCATCATCAGGTCTTCCTAGGAATTTGTTTATTTCAGAGGGAGAGAAATTTACCTTCCTTCCTCTCACATATACACACTTAAAATCAGTTGACTTTCCATCAACACACCCATCAGATAAATTCACTATGAATTCTTTGACAAGAACTTCATAGCAGTTGGTAAACTTTACCACAGTATTTATTAGACCAGCATATTTGATTAGATCCATGATCTCCTTACATTCCATGGCACTGTTGTTCAGTTCTCTTTCTAAGGCGATCCTTTTCAAACATACATACTTCCACCTGTTTGCATTCTCAGGATGGTGAAAGGAGATGTTGTCAGTGGCGACTTCAGAGACTTTAGGCATTTTGCTTGAAGAGAGTTTCCTTTTGAGAGGAATGTCTTCAACATCAAACTCAAATTCTGATTCCTCATCAGATTCAGAGGGTTCAGGCTCCTTCCTTTTCTTTACTATTGGTTGTCTCAAAGGTTTTGAGAGACTACCAGCAGGTACTCGAGTTTTCACCTTCCCTTTTTCTTTTGACAATCCAGCCTTCACAGTTTCTACTCCAGTCTTGTTCTCAGACCTGGTTTTCTTATGAACAACATCAACAGTCTTCTCTTTGGAGAGGCTTTTGGCAGCATCCTGCTTTCCTTTTCTGTTCATCATCCTTCTAGCTATGCTAGGGTTGATATTGGCAATTAAGTCATTGTTAGAGTATTCTTCATCAACATCAATAACCGGGGGTTCAACATCCTTCTCAGTAGGGTTCTGGTGATCATCACGATTTTCAGGAGATTTCCTAATGTTGTCATCCGGTGTCTCAACATTCTGAGTGACATCTGGATTCATTTCAACATTTGGACTAACAGATTCTTGATTCAAAGGTACAGAAATGCCAGGTACATAGTGATTCTCATTTAGAATCCTAGTGACAAGTCTAGCTATAGCTTGATGAACATAAACTGAACCTTCCCTATTTGCTATTTCTGGAGGAACAAAAGATGATGGTTGAGAGGGTTTACCAGATGAAGAGGCTTGTGACCTTTTTGCATGTCTGGTTCGCAGCTTCTTGACCTTAGTGGGGTCAGCTTCCAGTTCACAAAGAGGAGTTATCTCCAGAACATCAGAATCCATGCAGTTTGTGATTGCCCTAGGTTCTCGATCAGAGGATGCGGAAGAAGAGGTCGCCTTTGAAGAGGATGATGACATGGATAGTTGAGACATTTTGAGTGTTTTAGAAAACAGGTAACAGTGATAGTGAAGTCTTCGTTTGAGAGATTGAAGATTGTTGCAGAAACGCGAGAGGAGGGAGATATATGAATGTCTATTCAAATTCTTAAAATTTTGGAAAGAAATAGAGAAGCAGATGATTAGCCCAATCAGAGTAGACTTAACTAAAATATCTCTCTCATCCCTTGTTTTAAACAAAATTAATTGCTACATTTCTTCATGTTGGCAAATACCCAGCTTGCCCCTCAAATTTTCAAATTGATTTGCATCAAGTGCCTTGGTAAAAATGTCAGCCAATTGTAGTTCAGTGGCAACATGTTCCAGTTTAATCGTCTTTTCCTCTACAAGATCTCTGATTAAGTGATGTCTAATGTTAATATGCTTGGTCCTGCTATGTTGAATAGGATTCTTGGAAATGTTGATAGTACTCAGATTGTCACAATACAATGTCATAACATCTTGTGTGACATTATACTCAGTAAGCATCTGTTTCATCCAGATCATTTGAGAACAGCTACTACCAGCTGCTATGTATTCAGCTTCAGCAGTAGATAGAGACACACAGTTCTGTTTCTTGCTGAACCAGGAGACAAGATTATTTCCTAAGAAGAAACATCCTCCAGAGGTGCTCTTTATATCATCAGCACTTCTAGCCCAATCAGCATCACAGTAACCAGTCAGAGTTGGTTCACATTCATGAGAGTACATCAAGCCATAGTTGTAGGTTCCACTCACATACTTCAAAATTCTCTTCAATTGGTTGATATGACTTACTTTGGGTTCAGCCTGGTATCTTGCACATACTCCAACTGCAAAAGCAATGTCAGGTCTGCTGGCTGTTAAGTATAGCAGACTTCATATCATGCTTCTGTACAAGCTTTGGTCCACCTTAACCCCACTTGAATCTTTGGACAGCTTTAAGTGAGTAGGTGCAGGAGTCCTTTTGTGACTGGCATTCTCCATCCCAAACTTCTTGACAATGTTCTTTGCATACTTGCTTTGAGACAGAAAAATTGAGTCTTCCATCTGTGTGACTTGCAGTCCAAGAAAGTAGGTCAATTCTCCCATGAGGCTCATTTCAAATTCAGCTTGCATCTGGTCAGCAAAATGTTTAACCATTTTATCTGACATTCCCCCAAACATTATGTCATCAACATAGATTTGAGCTACCATTATCTTTCCTCCTTCATTTTTGACAAAAAGAGTTTTATCCAAGCCTCCTTTCCTGTATCCTTTGTCAGAGAGGAATTTTTTCAACCTGTCATACCATGCGCTAGGAGCTTGTTTCAGGCCATATAAAGCTTTCCTCAATTTGTAGACATGATCAGGGCAGTTTGGATCCACAAATCCTTTAGGCTGTTCCACATAAAGTTACTCATTTAAGTACCCATTTAGGAAGGCACTCTTTACATCCATCTGAAATAACTTGAACTTAAGGAGACAAGCAATTCCCAATAGGAGTCTGATTGATTCCAGTCTGGATACAGGAGCAAAAGTCTCATCAAAATCAACCCCTTCAACTTGAGTGTATCCTTGAGCAACAAGTCTTGCTTTATTCCTGGTGACAACTCCTTCAGCATCTGATTTGTTTTTGTAAATCCATTTTGTGCCAATGATGTTTGTTCCTCCTGGTCTAGGAACTAACTCCCATACTTCATGTTTCTTGAATTGGTTCAATTCATCTTGCATTTCTCCAATCCAGTATTCATCAGTTAAAGCCTCCTTAACATTTCTTGGTTCAATCTTAGATACAAAGCAAGAGTTTGAGATGATTTCTCAAGATCTTGTAATGATTCCACTGTTAGGATCTCCTATGATGAGTTCCTTAGGATGATCTTTCTGAATTCTGATGGAAGGGTCTTTGTTAGCTTCCTTTGATTCAGATTCTGATGAAGTAGTTTTAGGAATATCATCCTTTTGAGTTGAAGTCTCAAAGAATGTCTCAACATCATATGCGACATTTGTTTCCTCATGGTAATCATCAACTATAACATATATAGATTCCATCATAACTTTGGTCCTGGAATTGAATACTCTATAAGCTCTGCTGTTGGTAGAGTATCCTAGGAATATTCCTTCATCACTTTTAGGATCCATCTTTCTCCTTTGTTCACGATCTGTCAGAATGTAGCATTTGCTTCCAAATACATGGAAGTACTTCACTGTAGGCTTCCTTCCTTTCCAAAGTTCGTAAATGGTGGATGATGTTCCCTTTCTCAAGGTGACCCTGTTATGGACATAACAGGCTGTATTCATAGCTTCAGCCCAAAAATGAATAGGAAGTCTTTTGGCATGTATCATTGCTCTGGCAGATTCCTGTATAGTCCTGTTTTTCCTTTCCACAACTCCATTTTGTTGAGGAGTTATGGGTGAAGAGAATTCATGATTAATTCCTTCTGAGGAGCATAACTCATCAAACTTGCTGTTTTCAAATTCCTTGCCATGATCACTTCTGATTCTGACAATGCATCCTTCTTTTTCTCTTTGAATTCTTTTGCACAGTTCCTTAAATACTTCAAATACATCAGACTTTTCCCCAATGAAGTTAATCCAGGTGAATCTGGAAAAATCATCCACAACAACATAGGCATATCTTTTTCCACCAAGACTTTCCACCTGCATTGGTCCCATCAGATCCATATGTAAAAGTTCTAACACTTTAGAGGTGGTCAGATGTCTTGATTTTGGATGTGACATTCTAGTCTGCTTTCCAACCTGACATTCACCACAGACTCTCCCTTCATCAATTTGCAGCCTTGGAATCCCTCTGACTGCTTCCATTGATATAATCCTTTTCATTCCTCTTAGATGTAAATGACCAAGTTTTTGGTGCCACAGTTTCACTTCTTTTTCTTCTTTGGCAATAGAGCACACAGAAGAATAATTAGTGTTCTCAGACTCCCATAAGTAGCAGTTGTCTTTAAATCTGACTCCTCTCATTACAACTTCTTGTTTCTCATTAGTTACAAGACATTCAGACTTGGTGAAGTTGACCTTGAATCCTAGATCACATAATTGACTGATACTTATGAGATTAGCAGTCAAGCCTTTTACCAGCAATACTTCATTTAGGTTTGGAACTCCAGGGCAGTCCAAGTTTCCAACTCCTTTGATTTCTCCTCTAGCACCATCTCCAAAAGTCACATAATTAGTAGTGTGAGGTTTAACATTATTGAGAAGATTCTTGATTCCAGTCATGTGTTTAGAGCATCCACTGTCAAAGTACCAGTCTTCCTTTGCAGAGACTCTAAGGGAGGTGTGAGCTATCAGGGCAGTAGCCTTTTTCTTCCACTGTTGAGTATATGGTTCCTTGTTAGACTTAGGTTTGACAACTGGGGTCTGATTAGGATATCCATATAATCTGAAGCATAATGGCTTTATGTGACCAAACCTCCCACAATGATGACATCTCCATCTTTGATACTTTTTCTTCATATTTCTCTGTTCTCGATGTTGAGTGCTATGTTGTGACATCTGCTTTGACATTTGTTTATCAGGCCTGATCTTCTTCTTGTCTACAATAGATTTCTTTGCTGCCACAAATCCTAGACCAGACTTGTTTCCCACATTTTGTCCAACCTGAAGGATTTCTTCTAATTTGTCAGTTCCATTTGTCAGCATCTTGACAGATTTGGTCATCTGGTCAAGTTTTGAGTTTAGCATTTGAACTTCCCCTTCTAGATGACTTATAGTATCAATGCCTGCCTTCTTCTCAGCCTCCAACTTTACTATGAGTTTTGTTTGTCTCTTATTTTGCTGACAGACTTCAGCACTTCTGATACATAACTTCTTGTAGGAGTCACCCAGTTCTTCAAATGTCACTTCCTCATCACTAGAGTCACTATCAGAGTCACAAATACCAGTTAGCTCAGTAACTAGTTTGGCATTATCTTCTTCAGAATTACTTTCTAAGTCACATTCAGACCAAGTAACAGACATTCCTTTCTTTTGTTTCTTAAGAAAGGTAGGACATTCAGCTCGAATGTGCCCATATCCTTCACATCCATGGCACTGAATTCCTTTGCTTTGATTTCCCTTCTCTTCAGACTTTGGTCTTCTGCTGGAGTTATAGGATCTGTTTATGTCAGAAGGAATGTTCTTAACATTTGACCTTGACTTTGGGTCCATTCTCTTGATGAGTTTGTTGAACTGTCTTCCAAGCATGGCTATAGCTTCTGAAATATTTTCTTCTTCATCCTCCTTGTTTTCATCTTTAGTATTATATACAAGTGCTATGCTCTTGTTTTTCTTGTCAACATTGTCACTGATCCCCATCTCAAAGGTCTGAAGTGACCCAATGAGTTCATCCACCTTCAAGTTGCAGATATCCTGAGCTTCCTCTATAGCAGTCACCTTCATTGCAAATCTTTTAGGCAAGGATCTGAGAATCTTTCTCACCAGCTTTTCTTCTGACATCTTTTCTCCCAATGCTCCTGAGGTGTTGGCAATTTCCAAGATGTTCATGTGAAACTCATGAATGGTCTCATCTTCCATCATCCTTAGGTTCTCAAATTTCGTAGTCAGCATCTGAAGCCTTGACATTTTTACTTTGGATGTGCCCTCATGGGTAGTTTTGAGAGTGTCCCAAACCTCCTTGGCCAGTTTACATTGATGTACTAGTTTGAATATGTTTCTATCAATTCCATTGAACAAGGAATTTAAAGCTTTGGAGTTACCTAGGGCTAACTCATCTTCTTCTTTGCTCCATTCTTCCTCAGGTTTCAGACTGGTTGTCCCATCTTTCCCAGTTATGGTGGGATGGTTCCATCCTTTGTCAGCAGCTCTCCAAGCCTTTTTGTCCAGTGATTTTAAGAAGGCAATCATACGAGGTTTCCAGTAGTCATAATTTGATCCATCCAGAATGGGTGGTCTGTTTCCAAATCCTCCTTCTTTGTCCATAGCGCCAGAAAATAATATCCCTAGATCTCACCCAGTAAGACAGGCAGGGTGCCTGCTCTGATACCAATTGAAATTCTGGTAGCAGATACTTAATGTCATAGTGAATGTTATGACACCGTATCTGACACTCTTCAAGACAGTAAATCTAAAAGCAGTAAAGAACACAGTCAATTGTTTACCCAGTTCAGTGTGTAAGAACACCTACTCTGGGGGCTACCAAGCCAGGGAGGAAATTCACTATAAGAGATATTAATTCAGGAATAAACCAACCAGTTTATCTCCTTCACTTAAGACCTACCCAATGCAACTTCAATCTAAGTTCAACTTAAACCTGAGTTCCTACTCACTCCCCCTCAATCACAACAGTGATACTAAACAATTGACTAATCAAATTATGAAGACACTCTTCAGTACATACACTTGATTTTGCTTCACAACTTTTAATCAAGTAACACAAACACTCGTGCTTCAAAGCTTTGAGTGATACACAACCCTAACTTGACTTTGTTTAAAGCTTTAATCAAGTAACACAGACACTCGTGCTTCAAAGCTTTGAGTGATACACAACCCTTACAACCAAATCCTACTCCAAATCACTTATCACAATGATAATTGATTGGCTCACAGTAGTTACAACTATACAGTCCTTTATTGATCTTCTGTCAAAAAGTATCTTTCACCAACAGTCTTCATGAGGAATATATAGCCAGCTATTCTTCTATTAGGGCTTCCACGAAAATAGCTAGGGTTAATTAGGGTTAACCTCAAGACTTGGTCATACGATTTTTAACAACCAGATTAGGGTTAAGCAAAGTTAACCTAAGTCCACGTGAGAATCTGATCTGGACTGAATAAACCAGATTCCTGAAAATTTTCAGAAATAACAAATCTGCATAAATGTTAGTTCAGTACAGGATGTCTTAACATTGGTTATGACAACAAGAATCTTGTTTACTGATTTTGGTAGAATTCAATAAATATGATCATTTCATAATGATCAGCTAAACACTCATATTGAGCAGCTCCTGTATGACATTCTTTTTCTGCAGAATGTACCTTGTATCCCAGAATGTTATAACATCAGTCATGACATTCACACAACTGGTTTTACCAAAAAACATGCCAACAACCAAACACTTACAATTGCTTTTTGTGTAGTGTACTGAATATCATATTCAGTCAAAATCATTTTCCATCTAGCTATTCATTCAGAGAGAGCTGGCTTTTCGAAGATATACTTGATAAGGTCCATCTTAGAAATCAAAAGAGTGGTGTGAGTCAACATATACTGTCTTAGCCGGCGGGCGGCCCATGCCAGAGAGCAACAAGTTTTCTCAAGCAGTGAATATCTTGTTTCACAGTCGGTAAACTTTTTGCTCAAGTAGTATATTGCATGCTCTTTTCGACCAGACTCATCATGTTGGCCCAACACACACCCCATTGAGGTCTCTAATACAGTCAAGTACATAACCAGAAGTCTTCCTTCAACTGGAGGTATCGGGATTGGAGGTTCTTGTAAGTACTCCTTAATCTTGTCAAAATATATTTGGAAGTCGTCATTCCATCTTATTACTTGACATTTCTTCAACAGCTTGAAGAGTGGCTCACAAGTGGCGGTTAAGTGATATATGAATCAGGCGATGTAATTGAGTTGTCCTAAGAAACCTCTGACCTCCTTCTCAGTACGGGGAGCTGGCATTTCTGGGATAGCTTTGACCTTCGCAGGGTCTACCTCAATACCTTTACCACTGACGACAAACCCTAGGAGTTTTCTAGACCTTACCCTAAAGGTACATTTGTTGGGGTTCAACCTTAACTTGTATTCTTTCAGCCTTTCAAATAGCTCGCGCAAATGATCAAGGTGTTCTTCTTTAGTCTGCGACCTTGCAATCATATCATCCATATAGACATATATTTCATGATGGATCATATCATGAAATAAGGTTACCATAGCTCATTGATATGTTGCCCCTGCATTCTTTAAACCGAACGGCATGACCTTGTAACAAAAGGTGCCCCATTGTGTGACAATGGTGGTCTTCTCCATATCCTCGACAGCCATCTTGATTTGATTATAGCCGAAGAAACCATCCATGAAGGAGAAAACTTTATGTTGAGCGATGTTGTCAACCAAGACGTCAATATGCGGTAGTGGGAAATCATCCTTAGGGCTTGCCCTATTCAGATTCCTATAGTCTACACACATACGAACCTTTCGATCTTTCTTCGGCACGGGAACCACATTCGCAACCCATCGAGGATATGATGTCACTACTAGGAAACCTGCATTGAATTGCTTCATTACCTCAGCTTTTATCTTTTCAGACATGTCTGGCCGCATACGATGCACTTTTTGCTCGACTAGAGGGAAATCTTCCTTTCTTGGTAGACGATGCACCACAATATCGGTATCCGAACCCGACATATATTCATACGACCAAGAAAACACTTCGAAATAGTCATGTAACATCTGTACTAATCTTCCTTTGACACTATCTTCCAAGTTGGCGTTGATCTTAACCTCTTTCTTGTCTTCTTCAGTAGCTAGGTTGATCACTTCAACTGGCTCTTCATGAGATTGAATAGCCTTCTCCTCTTGCATCAGGAGTCTGGCTAGTTCCCCTGGTATTTCACAATCTTCCTCTCCTTCATCTTCGGCTTGGTAGATTGGATATTCAAAGTTATAGCTGGCGATAACAGAGTCGTTGGCAATAAGATCCGGAGTGGATGAGGATCTGTAAGCGTGCGTGTGTGTGTGCATGTAAGATACATGGCTATTTTGAAAATGCAAATTAGAAAAATAAAGACATTGGGCGAAACATTTGAATGCAAAAGGTCCAATGTTTTTTCATTAAATTATCATATGGCATATGAAAATGAACAAACCATTAACAAATGGACCATGATGCCCCAGGTAAGGCACGTGGTTTAAATTCATTGTTTGAAATTAAAATTATAGACAAAAGTTCTTGAATTGACAAAATAGTAAATAATAATTACTCATCGTTGAAGGAGATGGGAATGAAATCCTTTGCACGCCAGTTGTCGAGTCCTTCACCTTCAGTCGGGTAAATCCATTCATCAAAATCACAGTCATCCTCGGAGTCTTCAATAACATTCACCTCATGATTACCAATGCGAAGAGGTGGTTTTCCTACTGGAGCACGTTTGACCTTCTTTTGAGCTTTGGCAGTGAAGCTCAAACCAAACTTATATGCTTTGAACAGAATGACATGGAGTTTTCCCCAAATAGTACAACTTCCATCTTCAACCGCAGTGCGAGCATCTTTGAATGACACCATTCTTGGCACAACTTTATCAGTTTTTGGAATATTAGAAGAGACTTTGGTGGCGGCAACCATGGGAGGAACCACTTCGAAGGCTTGGCACGAGGTCTCTATAAACTCACCATCCATCTCCACATATTTGAAGGAGTTTAGGTAGCTAACCATGGATTCCTCTTCACCACAAACAATAACAATCTTTCCCTTGACTGGATATTTCAATTTTTAGTGAAGGGTGGATGCCACTGCCCCTACCTTATGTATCCAAGGGCGCCCAAGTAAACAAGAGTAGGCAGGACGTATATCCATAACATTAATGGGGAGATCCACCTCTCCATGCACCATCCTTTTGGACCCATCAAAAGCCCTCACAATTATGTTACTTGGTTTTAACACCAAGCCTTCGCAATCTAACTGGTACAAGGCACCTTTGGGTAAGACATTTAGAGAGGAACCAATATCAACCAGGACATGGTCCAGGGTAGTTCCTTTGCATTCAATAGAGACATGCAAAGCCTTGTTATGATTCCTTCCAACTGACGTCAAATCAGCATCATAGAACCCCAATCCATTGTTGGCAATCAGGCCCGCCACACAGTTTTCAAATTGGTCAGTTGTGGTTTCTTGAGGAACATGCACTTTCTTCAAAAACTTGATTAAAGCTTGGGCATGAGCATCGGAACAAAGCAGTAGAGACAACATATAGATTTTGGAGGGGGTTTTCACCAGTTGCTATACTATCTTGAAATCACTCTTTTTTATGATCTTTAAGATTTCTTCCATCTCTTGGGTGGAAGGTTCCTCAGTAGTAACGTCCATGGCTGGCGCCTCCATCCTGGCAGGCTCAAATACTTTATCTTTACCGCTAATGTCAGTACTAGGCTTATCAATGGTAATGCGGACAAGTGTCGTTGTAGTAGTTAGGGGTGAGATGTTAGGAGATAAAATCCTCCTCGTTCTTGTTACCCTTCTAGAACTAGCAATATTTGTAACATCATCAGTCTCGTCTTCATTGATCCAGGCATCTTGCTTAATTCCATGATAGTAAACTTCAACACTGTAATTCCAAGAGACTGATTTGTCAGAGGAGTAAGGAATCGGCCCAGGAGCAGTAATTATCAAGGGAGAAATCACTGGTTCATTGGTAATCCTAATAGGAACCTTTGAAGAGATCCTGAGAGGCTTGTTGGAAATTTTTATGATGGAAATGTCTTCAGTTTTATCGGTCAAACTTTTGATAGTCGGAGTTTTTTCAAACAGGATCTCATGACTATTTATCAGGCGTTGAACACCTTATTTCAACCATTTTCATCCATTCACTTGTTCGGCACAACAATTACAATCTTTCAAACAGCCAGGGAAAACCCCAGCTCTCAACAGAGTCTCTTTAACAACGGTTAGTGGAGTAGTCAAATCTTCAACAGAGGAAACAAAAACAATGTCTTCAATTGCATTGACACCTTTTCCATGATTTGGCATTGGTGCAGTTATAACATTCAGAGTTGTAGGTGGATCAAACTCAATAGCTTTATTATTGATAATATCTTGAATCTTGTTTGTTAGAGCCCAACATTGATCAGTTTCATGCCCAGGGCTGTTGGAATGATATGGGCATTTGGCATTAGGATTGTACTTTGGTGATGTAACATTGGGATTTGATGGTGATTCATGCAATGTTACCAAGTTGGCCTTCAACAGGTGTTTCAAGGCTTGGGACAATGACATATTAATCCTCTTAAATTTTCTTCAAGGAACTTTAGGCCGTTGATGGTTTGCTTGTTGTTGTCTTTGAGCAGATGAAGGATTAGAGATCAAAACTGAACCAACAGATTGGAGATAATCTTTTTTGACATGAATTCTTGAACCATATACGACATTGGTTTCTTTCTTGCCATTAAAGGGCTTCTTTACAGTGTTTGATGTAGAAGCAGCTGCCATGGGAATTTATCCACTCTTGATACCACTCTCAACTCTTTCACCATTCAGAATTAACTCTGTGAAACCAGACGATGAGCTCCCAATTAGCAAGTTGAAAAATGGGCCAGTTAATGTTCCCATGAACATGTCCACTAGCTCTCTGTCAGTCAATGGTGGTTGAACTCTACCAGCAAGGTCCCTCCATTTTTGCGTGTACTCTTTAAACCCTTCATTAGTACCCATTGTCATTCCTTGAAGTTGAACTTTAGTTGGTTCCAAATCAGCATTGTACTGATATTGACGGTAGGAAGCAGTGGCCAGATCTTCCCAAGTAAGAATGTTGGAACCCTCCAACTGGTAAAACCATTCTAAATGAGTCCCAGACAGACTCTTTTGAAAGAAGTGTACCCAGAGCTTCTTGTCAGTGGTATATGGTTGTATCTTGTGGACGTAGTACCTCAAGTGAAGTTTTGGGCATGAAATTCCGTCATACTTAGCAAAGATTGGAATTTTGAACTTGTGTGGGATAACAACCCCGGGCACCAAGCATAAATCACTGAAATCCAAACCAGGTATGACTTGAGTTTCAACAGCTTTCAACCTATCCTCCAATTACTTGTATTTATCCTCAGCCGGTGCATACTTCTCATCAAAGTAGTCTTCATCCTCAGATGCTTGATCATTTTCACCCCCAGTACGTGTGCTCCATGCGTCTTCATCTTGGTTCTCGTCTTCCTTATATGATTCTTCAACTACTTGCACTTGACGTACGAGACCTTTAAACCTTTTCCCCATGTTGATCAGTGCCTTCTTCTTAGTCTTCTTTTTTGCCACCAGAAGTGACATCATCTCCTGTTGTCCTTTGGCCATGGTCAGCATGGTTTCTTGGAATTGAGAATTCTGCTTCTGCAAGTCTTTCACGGTTTGCTCAATACCCATCATACTGAAATAAACAGTAGAAAGATGAGGAAACCTGTGCTTGAAAACTTGTTTATGTTCTGATGCATGAAATGTGTATGCAAATGATTTCAAGGATTTTTAAGATTTAAATTTGTTTAGACAAAGAGGGAATAAACATTAATTGCATTAATAAGTTCAAACGGTTACAAGATCCTCTTGGGCTTATAATGGAAGAAACAAAGATAATATAAAATAAACTCCTAAAAAAAGACTCAAGCTTCCCATGAGCGCATCCTCTTCGGTGCAATGTAGGCATTCAAACTCCTCTCTTTATGAAGTTGTCTTGTGATCTCCAAAAATTTCTTCTCGCTTGCATGGAACTGGGTTTCAAAGGTGTCTCGCTCCCCTTTGAGTTGAATCCATGATCTCTGCAACTCCTCGAGAGTAGTCGGCATGTCAGGATGAAGAATAGTGTAAGGAACATCTCCCTTGGCAATAGGCTCCATGATGATAGGTAGAATGGCCTCATAAGGTATCATGAGATTTCGAGCGCGAGCTTGTACCCACTTGAGATAAGGCTCCAAAGGAATGGAGTTCTTATGCCCCAATGTCTTTCTATTAACTTGGCTAACCATGCCCCTAGCTCGTATGAATCTATGACGATAACCTTAGACATAGTTTTCATAGTCAAATGCAATTCCTTGGACAAGTGCATCATGAGGACAATCCCTCCTAGCATACCCAAATTGTCGCAAAGCCAAACAAGGATTATAAGTGATACCCCCCCTAATTCCAAGGAGAGGGACATTAGAGAATTACCCATAGCGATCAATGATGGTAATGTCCTCCAAAGATCAGGAACACCAATGAATATCCAAATGCGTGAGTGACATCAACCTATTAGACCATCTCATGCCTTGCTTATTCTTCAAAACAGATCGAGGTAGGTGTGAAATAAACCACCTAGCCAACAAAGGAGTGCAACACATAAGAATTCCTCTTCTCTTCATGGTGCGAGTGTGAAGAGAATGTAATATATCTCCAAGCAAGGTAGGCACCGGGTTACGAGATAGAAAAACTTTGACTGCATTCACATCTATTAGTTGGTCTGGGTTAAGAAACAGTATCATCCCATAGATTAGAAGAGCCACCACTTCTTCAAAATCTTGAAAATCTAGAGCCTCCCAAAATTGTTGATCCTTCTCAAACAGAAACTTGGATAGAAACCCTTTAACACCACTTCTTGTTTCCCAATTTGCCACAACATCGAACCGTTGCAAATGTAAGGCTCGAGCAATCTCCTCGGGTCTTGGTTCTCTCTCAATACCAGTGAAGGGAAATTTATCAAGAATAGGCACTCCCAAGAGCTGAGAAAACTCCTCCATAGTAGGCACTAATTGGTAATCAGGAAATGTAAAGTAATGGTGCTTAGGATCACAAAATTGGAAAAGCACATGTACTATATCCTCTTCAAAGTTTGTGGTAACCAAGTTGATGGGACAACCGTACTTCTTGGTGAACGGAGACTCATTGGGAACCCTTGATGCTAATTCCTTGAGTTGAGGAGGCACTCTCACAAGGTTGATTCGGATGGTATTTCTTCACATAGAAGCCATGTCCTACAAAACAACACAAAGATAAATCCCAAAGTCCTTGAAATGGTTAATGCAAATGCAATGGTATAATGTCATGATGATATGTACAAGTAAACATACACAATCAAAGCAAACAAGTCCTTAGGTTTAGGCTTGCATGAGGTTTCATTGGTAAGTACCCTCTTAAAGTTTAGTTGGTTCAAGTTGTCCTAGAAAGTAATCGGGTTCTAGGGGATCTCAATATCATTGATCTTTCTTCATCAAGCATTGTTTCAGTGCAAGCCTCTTTATTAGCGACCAAAATATCCCAAAAGTCAGATGTCAATGAGTGTAGTATCGAGTATCAACCAAATTCAGACCGCACCAAATCCAGTTACCTCACTACTTCCTAATGGCCATGTTGTTCAATTAAAGGTTCTAAGGTTCGTTAGTGCTTCATGACACCACACAACGGCCTCGTATTCTCCTTAATTCTCCATAACGGATACCGGTACCCAAAAATGTGTAACAGTAACATAGTTATTGTCTCAAACATATCGGTCTATACCGTACAGTCTCCATAATTTTTGCTATTTACCTAATGATGTTCCCAGATGCTGGTAGAGGATCAAAACAAGCCCAAATGAAAACAAATAAATGTAAAGCAAATAAATCAAACAATGAAAGAAATTAAATATGATCTAGCTCTAAGGTAACCCCACTTTTAAGTACTCCCCAGTAGATTCGCCAGTTCTGTGATACGGTGGGAGAACTGACTTGGGTGTTTTTCATTTTATCGCAATTGTTGCAGATAACAAGAGTCGTCACCTACTTTTATTTTATCCAATAAAGTAAAGGGCGAAAAGAACAGGAAAGACCTTTTGATATGTTTTCTTGAGTTCGGGGGGTAGGTTATGAAAAGAGAAGGTGTTAGTACCCTTTTCATCCGTAGTTATCTATGGGCTCTTAGTTGCTTGATCACTTTGAAATGCTTTATTTAAAATGTGTTTGTGATGGGTGTAAGTTTGAAAATATTTTGAAAACTCATTTGTTTCGGAAAACTTTGTAATGATTCTTGTCTCTATAAGAATGTATACAAAGTGTTGATTTTGAAAATAGTTCAAAGAGATATTTGTTTTTGAAGATGTCTAGAAAGTGTGAGTGTGTTTTGAAAGATATTTGTGATCCGGTGGGAAAGAATTGACTGTTTTTGGAATGCTGGTTCGTGTTTTGCGTTTGTTTTCGCAAAATGTCACGGTAAGCAAGAGTCACCACCGTCTTTTATTTTATCCAACAAGGAAAGGAAAAAAGCACAGAAAAATTCCTTTTTCGAGATGTTTCTTGGGTTCGGGGGGTAGATTATAGAAAGGGAAGGTGTTAGCACCCTTTCTATCCATGTTTATCCACGGGCTCTTAGGTACTTGCTCATTGTGTTTTTAAAATTACTTTTCTTTGTGTTTGTGGGTTTGAAAAAAGTTTTTGTTTGAAAGGAGTGTAAGTGCGAAAAGTTTTGTTTTGTTTTAAAAGGAGCAAATACTTAAGAACCATCTACCTACTCGAAAAAGGAATTAAACTGTGCTAGTGTCCTTTAGACAATGTTATCCCACTATTGAGGAGTAGGTAGCGTCGTCGTTGGAGTTTTTGGGTCAATTCGATTAAGGGACGTGTGGTCACTAAAGCAATGTTAGGACGCCTTAGCGGTAACCCTAATGTCTTAGATCATTTTTTCGAGGCAACCGTTTTGAGGCAACTTATGATCTTTGGACAAGAGGGAGACCTATTAAACTTCCTATACTTAATGACCATGTTCGAAGGCAACCAAGTGAGGTGTACCCTAAGAGTGCGCATGTGCGAGTGTGTCATTTTTCAGTTATTTTTATCTGTACATGTCATGGGTGAGCTATGTTGCTTTTAAGTTCATACATTCGATCTTGTCATGCATTCCCTATTTATCAAACATCTAACAGTTAATAGTTGCGGAATTTAAATTTGCGGAAATTAAATCTAAACTATTACAAGGCGTCGGGTATTTACATCGGCAAAAACAAACCCTTTAATTTAAATTGTGAAAAGTAAAAATAAAGCGATAAATAAATAAAGTCCTAATTAAAAGCTATTACATACCGGAAGCAATTACAATATTGGAAATATGGATCGCATGCAAGGAAATTAAATTGGCGCATTTTTTAGGGTTTCGACCCTTTTTTTATTATTAAGGAAAATATTTTTTTTTATTTTTGAATTAAATAATTAGATCTAAGTTAATAATTAAATTAATTAATTAATGAAAATATTTTTGGGTTTTTGAATATTTAAGGAAATAAAATAAAAATGATTAAAAGTTAATAAAACCTAGTTATTCTAAATTGATTTTAATTATTTGCAAAATTAAAAATGTTATTTCCTAATTAAAAACTAAGTCAATTAATCAATATTTATATACAAAAATAAAGTCAATTTTAATTTTAATGAATAAAAATAATATATTTTTTGAGTTTTCAATTTTATGAGAAAAATAAATTATTTGGTTAGTGATTAATAATTATTAATTAAAACAATAAAATAAATAAATAAATATAATAAGAAGTAAAAGAAAATGAACCAAAGGGGGGGTTTGGGCCCCAAATTAGGAGGTATGATAGCATGTTCAAGGCCCATTCACGTTGGAAGCCTGTTTGACTTTGGCAATTCTCCATGGTACGTTGACTGATGAACACGATGCACACTCAATCTTGGCCCTTGGATTTGGCCTGAAGGCCATCTGGCGCCTGATTGAATGATGGTATATGGTGATCCCCACACTTGGCCTTGTACTGGATCTCCTGAAAAAAATTAATAATAAGCGTTTGGGGGGACCTGGGATTCGAACCCAGGTCCCATTGGTTTTTCCACTCACGCCTCCACCAACTAAGCTATGAGGCTTTATTGTTAATAAAATAAACGCTGATTGTTATATGTGAAAAGCAAGCGAATTACTGAAAAAAAAAAAAAACACGCGGAATTTATTTAAACCGGCCAATGAAGACGAGCCACGTCTTTATCTTCTTCTACAAAACCTGTATTTTTTCCTGCGGATTTGATTCCGCATCAAAATCCATGGCTCGATTCTAGAATGAATTCCAGGCCATATAAACACAAACTAAGACCATCATTGTGTCCGTCTCTCTTCCCTGAATACAACCATGGCCATTATTTGTCTTGATTTTTCCTGTATCAAAAATGCCTAAAAACAAGGAATGGAAACCCTAGGTTCGGGTATTACGTTACATGTCATGAAAATAAAATCAAATAATGTAGAAATGCTGGAAATTAAACGTTAATCATGATGGTACAAGAAATTTGGCAAAAAGATGCAAGAACATGGATTCATGATCTCATGTACAGGGCTATGTTTAAGAACACTTACAACGCTGTTTAGGAGGTTTCAAGGCTCGTGAGTGCTCGCTTTAGCTTCAATGAATGGCTAGCAAGAAGATAGCGTTGAGTTTTTGGATTGAATCGAGCTCCAAGTATGATTTTAGTTTCAAGGTTTTCAAGATTTTTTCAAAGTTTTGTCTGGCCGTTTCTGTCACTTTTAGGTCGTGCTCTTGGTATGTATATGTTGTATATGTATCAAGCAAGCAATTAGGTTAAATCTTGGGCTTCCAATCTTTGTGCATTGAAGATTTGAGATTTGATTTTATTCTCCATTAACAAAGCTTCCAAAAATGTCCAAATCTGATATTTTATGCATAACAAGGCTTGATATGAATTTGATTATGTGCATCATGATAATTGAAAGCTGTATCAATCCAAAAGATCTTATTCCATCAATTTTTGGATTTTATTTGGATTAATATTGATTTAAAATGAATTAATTCAATAAAAATCAAATAAAATAGAAAAATAAATGAGTGGCCATGAAATTTAAGATAGGACACGTGTGTGGTGTGACAAAATCAAATCAAGTGGAAAAAAGTGGG
Organism: Vicia faba; assembly: GCA_948472305.1. Lineage (NCBI taxonomy): Eukaryota > Viridiplantae > Streptophyta > Magnoliopsida > Fabales > Fabaceae > Vicia > Vicia faba. The sequence goes on from OX451735.1 coordinate 1,212,352,217, forward strand.
CCCTTTTGTAAAAAATTGGAGCTTTGAGGATAGTTGACTTTTGGCACTTTTGGAAAAATACCCAACTTCAACCATGCACAACTTCTTCAATTTTAAACTTTTGGATGTTTTTTTTGACTTTTTAGAAACCTTTAGATGTCCTATAACCAACCCTTTTGGTATAATCTCATTTTGATATTCCATGCTCAAGTTATAAGCTTTGGAAAAAAGGTGTTTTTGTTGACTTTCAAAAATGACCTATAATGTCCAAAATTTTAACTTTTTGTGAGAGCATTTCTTGATCTTAGGGTGTGAAGATGGATTGTAGGAAATTGCATACTATTCAAAATGAGCTTTTGATGGGTCATTTATCATAAAGTATGAGAAAGTTATGCTTGGTCAAAGTTGAGTTGACTTTTCCTACAAAACCCTAATTTAGCAACTTTTCAATCTTGATGAATCTTGAGCAATCCTTGATGAATCATGATCAACCCTTGATCAAATGATGAATTATCCTTCAAAATGATAATTTTGACAAAAAAATATTGAAGTTTGACTGTATTTGGGACACAGTTGACTTTTGCCCTATCACAGTCGATTTTTGGACCTTTTGAGCAATTGACTGACCAAACTTCCTCTACAAGGCTTGAAATTTGACATGGATGGTCTTATGAACATTTTAGGATATTGGGGATCACTTTAGGTCATTTGGATGCAAGGACCTTTATGCAACATAAAACCCTAATTTTGAATTGACTGCCTTAGGAGGTGATTTGACTGTCCAATTCTTGAGCCAACTTGAGTCACTTGGAGATTATTCTTGACATGTCTTGAGAAATATGGGAGGGAAAATTTTGGGGTAAAACAGCTTTGATCCCTAATTTTTTCCTGGACCGCCCTTTCGGGTTTTTCAGTCCACCGGGATACCCTATTTTGTCTAAGCCGCCTTTTCAGGTTTTCGACTTGTCGGGTGTACAAATTTTTTATTTTCATCCCTTATTTTTGCCCGAACCCTTTTGGTTCGCCGAGAAGCCCTTATTTTTGCCTAGGCCAGTCAACCTAGCGCGTCTTTGTTTATGCGTAGTATCTTTTCACTATGTATGCATTGACGGGGTGAGGAAGGTCGTCACCATCCATGGTGGTTAGAATCATAGCTCCTCCTGAGAAAATATTCTTAACCACAAATGGCCCTTCGTAAGTAGGGGTCCATTTGCCCCTGGGATCACCTTAAGGTAAGATAATGAGCTTGATTACCAGATCCCTAACTTGATACTCTTGGCGTCTAACTTTCTTGTTAAATGCCTTGATCATCTGTTTTTGGTACGTCTGACCATGACAAATAGCAGTAAGTCTCTTCTCGTCAATTAAGTTTAGCTGATCAAGCCGGGTCTGAATCCAGTCATCTTCACTCAAACCTACATCCTTCATGATTTAGAGAGAGGATATCTGAACTTCGATGGGCAAGACTGCCTCCATACCATATACCAAGGAATAAGGTGTTGCCCCTGTGAACGTTCGCGCTGAGGTACGGTACCCATGAAGAGCAAATGGTAACATCTCATGCCAGTCTTTGTATGTCACTCTCATCTTCTGCACAATCTTCTTAATGTTCTTATTAGCCGCTTCAACAGCCCCATTCATCTTCGGCCGATAAGGAGAAGAGTTGTGATGCTGTATCTTGAATTGCTTGCAGAGCTCAGTGATCATCTTGTTGTTGATATTGGTACAATTTTCCATAATGATCCTCTCTGGTACACCGTATAGACAAATTAGATTGTGCCGAATGAATCGTGCCACGACGTTCTTGGTTACGGTAGCAAAGAAAGCTGCTTCAACCCACTTTGTAAAGTAATCAATTGCTACCAAGATGAAACGATGCCCGTTGGATGTTGTAGGTCTGATCTCGCCGATCATATCAATGCCCCACATTGCAAAAGGCCACGGAGCTGTCAAGATGTTCAGAGGTACTAGAGGTATGTGCACCTTATCAGCATAGACTTGGCACCTGTGACATATCCGAGAATGCTGATAACAGTCGGCTTCCATTGTGGACCAACAGTATCCTTCCCGAAGGATTTTCTTTGCCATGGTGTGTCCACTGGAATGAGTTTCGAAAGTACCTTCATGTAACTCTGTCATGATCTTTTCTGCTTCTTCCTTATCTACACATCGCAGTAAGGTCGAATCATGGTTACGCTTGTAAAGGATACCATTGCTGATGAAGAACTTTTCCACGAACCACCTCAGAAACTTCTTATCATTAACAGATGCACCCTCGGGGTACTCCTGAGCTTCAAGATACCTCTTCACCTCATGAAACCAGGGCCTTTCAGTTACCTCTTCAGTCTCAATATCACAGCAATGTGCAGGTTCATCCAATTTTTTCAATGATAATTCGGGGAGCCTCGTTGTCCCAATTGACTTTGATCATAGAAGACATCGTAGCCAGCACGTCCGCCAACTGATTCTCCTCTCTAGGGAAGTGTTCAAAGTTTATCTCCTCAAAATGTGGAAGCAACGTTAATACATACTCCTTGTAAGGAATAAGATTTGGGTGTTTCGTATCCCACTCGCCTTTGATCTGACTGATCACGAGAGTGGAATCTCCGAAGACACTCAGAAACTTAATCCTTAGGTCAATTGCTGCTCGAAGACCCATGATGCACGCTTCATACTCTGCCATATTGTTGGTGCAGTTGAAACATAGTCGGGCGGTGAACGGAGTATGAGAGCCCTTAGGAGATATGATCACGGCGCCGATGCCATTACCCAAAGCATTTGAAGCTCCATCAAAGTACATAGACCATCAGGATCCTTCCTCAGGTCTTTCATCCGGTCCAGGTGCCTCACAATCAGTTACCAACATGATATTCTCGTCCGGGAATTCAAAGTTCATAGACTGATAATCATCCACTGCCTGATGTGCGAAATGGTCTGCTAACACACTTCCCTTGATTGCCTTTTGAGTCGTGTATTGGATGTCATACTCAGTCAATATCATCTGCCATCTCGCTATTCTTCCGGACAACGCGGGCTTCTCAAAAATATACTTGATTGGATCCATCTTTGATATCAACAGAGTAGTGTGAGTCAACATATATTGTCTCAGCCGGCGAGCAGCCCATGCCAAAGCGCAGCAAGTTCTCTCGAGCAGTGAGTATCGGGTCTCACAGTCGGTAAACTTTTTGCTAAGGTAATAAATAGCATGCTCTTTTCGGCCATACTCTTCATGCTGACCCAGCACACACCCCATTGAGTTGTCGAGTACTGTCAAGTATAAGATCAAAGGTCTCCCTTCAACTGGAGGCATCAGAATAGGTGGCTCTTGGAGATACTCTTTGATCCTTTCGAAAGTGGCCTGGCATTAATCATTCCAACGTACTACTTGATCTTTCTTCAGTAACTTGAAGATTGGCTCACAAGTAGCAGTCAGGTGCGAGATGAATCGGGAAATATAGTTTAGTCGTCCCAGAAAGCCTCTGACTTCTTTCTCTGTTTGGGGAACTGGAATTTCTTGTATAGCTTTCACCTTTGCGGGATCCACCTGAATACCTTTATCACTTACAACGAAACCCAGCAGCTTACCAAATCTCACCCCGAAGGTGCACTTGTTCGGGTTTAACCTCAGCTTGTACAACTTCAACCTGTCAAATAGCTTCTGAAGGTGGTCCAGATGTTCTTCCTCAGTTTGGGATTTTGCAATCATGTCATCGACGTATACCTCAATCTCATGATGGATCATGTCATGAAACAAAGTGACCATGGCATGCTGATACATTGCCCCAACATTCTTCAATCCAAAGGGCATGACCTTGTAGCAAAAGGTACCCTATTGGGTAACAAATGTTGTCTTCTCCATGTCTTCGGGAGCCATCTTAATCTGATTATAACCGGAGAAACCATCCATAAAGGAGAATACCTTGTGCTGAGCGGTGTTGTCAACCAGAACGTCGATATGAGGTAGAGGAAAATCATCCTTGGGACTTGCCTTGTTCAGATCCCTATAGTCAACACACATTCGAACCTTACCATCCTTTTCGGTACAGGAACCACGTTGGCCACCCAATGTGGGTAAGAAGTAACTGCTATAAAACCGGCGTCAAACTGTTTCATAACTTCAGCCTTGATTTTCTCAGACATATCTGGGCGCATTCGGCGGACCTTCTACTTCACTGGCGGACAATCTTCCTTGGTAGGCAAACGGTGAACCACAATATCGGTATCCAACCCAGGCATATCTTCATAAGACCAGGCAAAGATCTCAACATAGTCACGCAGCATCTGAATCAACCGTTGCTTCACACTAAGCTCCAGATTTGCCCCGATCTTGACCTCTTTCTTGTCTATCTCTGTACCCAGATTCACTGATTCCACAAGCTCTTCATGCGGCTGAATTGCCCTCTCTTCTTGAAGTAGCAGTCTAGCAAGTTCACCAGGCACTTCACAGTCATCTTCACCTTCGTCTTCGGCTAAGTTGATCGGACTTTTGAAGTCATTACTGGCAGTAGCAGAGTCGTTACCAGTGAGATCCAGAGTGGATGTAGACATGTATATGTGAGTGTGTGTAAAATATCTATTTTGCAATATGTAATCAAAGAAAAACAAGGAGCGTAACATTTGAAATGCAAGAAACGTCCAATGCTTTTATTAATGATATATGAAAATGACACACATAAAGCCCTCACAAACGAAGCCACGGTGCCCCGGGTAAGACATCGGGCCATAGAGTTTAAAACATTGTCTGTTACAAATTCAAAACAAAAAGTATCATTATTGGGTGATAACAGAAACGGGCATAGAATCCTTCGATGTCCAGTTTCTTAGTCCACCATCGGTAGTAGGATACATCCAACTATCAATGTTAAACTCTTCATCATTGTCATCCCTGATAGCATTCACCCCTGCATCTTGTTTAGGCTTTTCTGGTGCTCTGAACTCGATCTCCTTAGCATCAATCAGGTCTTGTACTTTGTTCTTCAAAGCCCAACAATCATCTGTATCATGTCCCGGGCTATCAGAGTGAAAAGCACAGCGGGCATTAGGGTTATACTTAGGCGATGCAGTGTTGGGATTCTGCGGAGCCTCCCTTGGAGTTACTAGATTGGTTTTCAGTAACTGCGGCTGAATCTGAGACAAAGTCATGTTGAGATGGGTGAATTATCTTCGAGGTCTCTCGGTCTTTTGTTGATTGTTGCGTTGAGGAGCGCCAGCAGGTCTTGAGATGACCACCACATTAACAGCTTGGCGGTGTTCAGGTCTAGTCTGGCTTTTCGAACCGTAAACAGCACTAGACTCCTTCTTAAAAGGATTTTTCTCGGTGCTCGATGAAGCACCCTTTTGTATCTTACCAGACTTAATACTAGCCTCAATCCTCTCACCGATCATAATTAGCTCTGTAAACCCATACGGAGAGCTTCCAATCAGATGGTTGAAGAACGGACCAGACAAGGTCCCCAGAAACATATAAACTAGCTCCCTATCAGCCAAGGGTGGTAGGAATCTTCCAGCGAGATCCCTCCACTTCTGAGCATAATCTTTGAAACCTTAACCTGTTCCCATAGACATACCCTGGAGTTGGGTACGCGTGGGAGCGAGGTCGGCATTGTATTGGTACTGCCTATAGAAAGCAGCAGCCAAATCTTCCCAACTGCGGATACTGGCTCCTTCTAACTGGTAAAACCATTCAAGCTGAGTCCCTGAGAGACTGTCATGAAAGAAGTGGATCCATAGGTTCTTGTCAGTGGTGTACAGCTGAATCTTCCTTACTTACGACCGGAGGTGCAGCTTCGGACAAGAAACTCCGTCGTACTTAGCGAAAGCTGGTGCTTTGAACTTGTGGGGAATAACAACCCCAGATGACATTCCTAAATCACCAAAGTCCAGACCAGGCACTTTCTGAACTTCCATCGCACTTAAACGGTCTTCTAGTTGTTTGTATCTATCCTCGGCCGGAGGATGTTGGTCTTCGTTGAAGTCCATCTCATTGTCTGAAACCACATGGCTAGGAGCCTTCCTTTCTTCCTGACTATATTTCCCTCCAGATGAGGTGGTCAAATCAACTTCATCTCGTAGCCTGTTTCCAAACCTGTGACTTGTGTTAAACAGGACTGTCCTCTTCTTCTTCTTCTTCTCTTTCAGAATAAGGGTCTTCAGATCTTGCTGACCCTTAGCTAGATTCATGAACAACTCTTGGAATTGGGCATTCTGGGCCTGCAGAGCCTTGATTGCTTGTTCAGTTGATGGTTCAGCAGACATGATGCTAAAATAAACAGCGAAGAAGATAAGAGACCTGTGAGGGTACCTGTTATGAAGTGCATGGGAATGATATGCGTATGATATGATTTCAAATACATCGAGAGATTCAAATTCGTAAACCAAAAAGGAAACACACTTTTATTAGATAAACTTGAAATTCAAATTGTTCAACAAATTCCCTTAAGGCGTTACAAGAAAGGAAATACTGAAAAGTAAATAAAAACTGGAAAGGAAATAATCAAAGGATAATCAGTGCTCCCATGGTCGCTTCTTGTCGGTGCGGACATAGTCATTGAGGATCCGCTCGTTCTCCAACTGTCTTGTCAACTTCTGAATCTTCTGCTCTTGCTCGTTAAACTTTTCTCGGTAAGCATCCCTCTCTTCTCTCAGCTACATCCAAGACCTTTTCAGTGCCCCAATGTCAGTGGGCATATGAGGATGAAGGATGGTCGGAAGAACCCCTTCTTCATTAGCAACTTCAACAATGACAGGCAGGACGGCTTCATACGGCATACCCATCTTTTGGGCCCGGATACTAACCCATCTAAGATATGGTTCCATCGGCAGAGAAGTCTTTAGACCCAGCTCATGAGGAGTAGGTAGCATCGTCGTTGGAGTTTTCGGGTCAATTCGATTAAGGGATGTGTGGTCACTAAAGCAATGTTAGGACGCCTTAGCAGTAACCCTAATGTCTTAGATCATTTTTCCGAGGAAACCGTTTCGAGGCAACTTATGATCTTTGGACAAGAGGGCGACCTCTAAAACTTCTTATAATTAATGACCATGTTCGAAGGCAACCAAGTGAGGTGTACCCTAAGAGTGCGCATGTGCGAGTGTGTCATTTTTCAGTTATTTTTATCTGTACATGTCATGGGTGAGCTATGTTGCTTTTAAGTTCATACATTCGATCTTGTCATGCATTCCGTATTTATCAAACATCTAACAGTTAATAGTTGCGGAATTTAAATTTGCAGAAATTAAATCTAAACTATTACAAGGCGTCGGGTATTTACATCGCCAAAAACAAACCCTTTAATTTAAATTGCGGAAAGTAAAAATAAAGGGATAAATAAATAAAGTCCTAATTAAAAGCTATTACATACCGGAAGCAATTACAATATTGGAAATATGGATCGCGTGCAAGGAAATTAAATCGGCGCATTTTTTAGGGTTTTGACCCCTTTTTTATTATTAAGGAAAAGATTTTTGTTATTTTTGAATTAAATAATTAGATCTAAGTTAATAATTAAATTAATTAATTAATGAAAATATTTTTGGGTTTTTGAATATTTAAGGAAATAAAATAAAAATGATTAAAATTTAATAAAACCTAGTTATTCTAAATTGATTTTAATTATTTGCAAAATTATTAATGTTATTTCCTAATTTAAAACTAAATCAATTAATCAATATTTATATACAAAAATAAAGTCAATTTTAATTTTAATGAATAAAAATAATTTTTTTTTTGAGTTTTCAATTTTATGAGAAAAATAAATTATTTGGTTGGTGATTAATAATTATTAATTAAAACAATAAAATAAATAAATAAATATAATAAGAAGTAAAAGAAAATGAACCAAAGGGGGGGTTTGGGCCCCAAAACAGGAGGTATGATGGCATGTTCAAGGCCCATTCACGCTGGAAGCCTGTTTGACTTTGGCAATTCTCCATGGTACGTTGACTGATGAACACGATGCACGCTCAATCTTGGCCCTTGGATTTGGCCTGAAGGCCATCTGGCGCCTGATTGAATGATGGTATATGGTGATCCCCACACTTGGCCTTGTACTGGATCTCCTGGAAAAAAATTAATAATAAGCGTTTGGGGGGACATGGGATTCGAACCCAGGTCCCATTGGTTTTTCCACTCACGCCTCCACCAACTAAGCTATGATGCTTTATTGTTAATAAAATAAACGCTGATTGTTATATGTGAAAAGCAAACGAATTACTGAAAATAAAAAAACGCGCGGAATTTATTTAAACCGGCCAATGAAGACGAGCCACGTCTTCATCTTCTTCAACAAAACCTGTATTTTTTTCTGCGGATTTGATTCCGCATCAAAATCCATGGCTCGATTCTAGAATGAATTCCAGGCCATATAAGCACAAACTAAGACCACCATTGTGTTCGTCTCTCTTCCCTGAATACAACCATGGCCATAATTTGTCTTGATTTTGCCTGTATCAAAAATGCCTAAAAACAAGGAATGGAAACCCTAGGTTCGGGTATTACGTTACAGGCCATGAAAATAAAATTAAATAATGTAGAAATGCTGGAAATTAAACGTTAAGCATGATGGTACAAGAAATTTGGCAAAAAGGTACAAGAACATGGATTCACAATCTCATGTACAGGGCTATGTTTAAGAACACTTACAACACTGTTTAGGAGGTTTCAAGGCCCGTGAGTGATCGCTTTAGCTTTAGTGAATGGCTAGCAAGAAGATAGCGTTGAGTTTTTGGATTGAATCGAGCTCCAAGTATGATTTCAGTTTCAAGGTTTTCAAGCTTTTTTCAATGTTTTTTCTGGCTGTTTCTGTCACTTTTAGGTCGTGTTCTTGGTATGTCTATGTTGTATATGTATCAAGCAAGCAATTAGGTTAAATCTTGGGCTTCCAATCTTTGTGCATTGAAGATTTGAGATTTGATTTTATTCTCCATTAACAAAGCTTCCAAAAATGTCCAAATCTGATATTTTGTGCATAATAAGGCTTGATACAAATTTGATTATGTGCATCATGATAATTGAAAGCTGTATCAATCCAAAAGATCTTATTCCATCAATTTTTGGATTTTATTTGGATTAATATTGATTTAAAATGAATTAATTCAATAAAAATAAAATAAAATAGAAAAATAAATGAGTGGCCATGAAATTGAATATAGGACACGTGTGTGGTGTGACAAAATCAAATCAAGTGGAAAAAAGTGGGCCCTTTTGTCAAAAATTGGAGCTTTGAGGATAGTTGACTTTTGGGACTTTTGGAAAAATACCCAACTTCAACCATGCATAACTTCTTCAATTTTGAACTTTTAGAGGTGTTTTTTTTTTACTTTTTAGAAACCTTGAGATGTCCTATAACCAAACCTTTTGGTCTCATCTCATTTTGATATTCCATGCTCAAGTTATAAGCTTTGGCAAAAAAGGTGTTTTTGTTGACTTTCAAAAATAACCTATAATGTCCAAATTTGTAACTTTTTTTGAGAGCATTTCATGATCTTGGGGTGTGAATATGGATTGTAGGAAATTGCACCCTCTTCAAAATGAGCTTTGTATGGGTCATTTATCATAAAGTATAAGAAAGTTATGCTTGGTCAAAGTTGAGTTGACTTTTCCTACAAAACCCTAATTTAGCAACTTTTGAATCTTGATGAATCTTGAGCAATCCTTGATGAATCATGATCAACCCTTTATCAAATGATTAATTATCCTTCAAAATGAGAATGTTGACAAAAAATATTGAAGTTTGACTGTATTTGGGACACAGTTGACTTTTGCCCTAGCATAGTCGATTTTTGGACCTTTTGAGCAATTAACTGACCAAACTTCCTCTGCAAGGCTTGAAATTTGACATGGATGGTCTTATGAACATTTTAGGATAATGGGGATCACTTGAGTTCATTTGGATGCAAGGACCTTGATGCAACACAAAACCCTAATTTTGAATTGACTACCTTAGGAGGTGATTTGACTGTCCAATTCTTGAGCCAACTTGAGTCACTTGGAGATTATTCTTGACATGTCTTGAGTAATATGGGAGGGAAAATTTTGGGGTACAACAGTTTCCCCTGTTCAATTTTCTTAAACCTGAGGATATAGATTGGCTTTCGAGCCTTTCGTGATCCGAAGGTGGAAGATAATTGAACACTAGAGTGCCCAGAAATTTGCACTCGCATATTGTAGTATCAACATTGTTATGTCGGGAATGGGCTTACAGATGCCATTTGGAGATTGTTGGTAGGAGGACGGGCTTACAGATGCCATCTGCAGGAGTGTCAATCGCATAAGAGATTCCTTAGCGAGAACTTGCATGCCTGTTGTTGTAGAAGATTCCGCTGGGGAAGTCTAACTTTTGTTGAGATTTAGGAACTTGCCTGTGCTTCAACTGGGAGGATGCCTCCGCTGAGTCTTAAGAACCTGTCCATAATGCAATTGGGGGGAAACATCTTCATCAAGATCTAGGAACTGACTAGTGCTCAACGTAGTATACCGTTGAGGTTATAGCACTCGTCCACACTATGACGGAGGAAAACATCAAGATCTAGGAACTGACTAGTGCTCAACGTAGTATACCGTTGAGGTTATAGCACTCGTCCACACTATGACGTAGGGAAACATCTTCATCAAGATCTAGGAACTGCCTGGTCTTCAACGTAGTATACCTTTGAAATTAGAGGACTCGTCCACACTATGACGTAGGGAAACATCTTCATCAAGATCTAGGAACTGCCTGGTCTTCAACGTAGTATACCGTTGAAATTAGAGGACTCGTCCATACTATGACGGAGGAAAACATCAATATCTAGGAACTGACTAGTGCTCAACGTAGTATACCATTAAGGTTATAGCACTCGTCCATACTATGACGTAGGGAAACATCTTCATCAAGATCTAGGAACTGTCTGGTCTTCAACAGAGTATACCATTGAAATTAGAGAACTCGTCCAATCTATGACGGAGGAAAACATCAAGATCTAGGAACTGACTAGTGCTCAACGTAGTATACTATTGAGGTTATAGCACTCGTCCACACTATGACGTAGGGAAACATCTTCATCAAGATCTAGGAACTGTCTGGTCTTCAACAGAGTATACAATTGAAATTAGAGAACTCGTCCACACTATGACGGAGGAAAACATCAAGATCTAGGAACTGACTAGTGCTCAACGTAGTATACCGTTGAGGTTATAGCACTCGTCCACACTATGACGTAGGGAAACTGTCGAAATTTAGAACCTTCTCTGAAATTCAACCGAGGATAATTCAATTAAGATTTAAGAACCGGTCAGGTCTTCGACGTAACTGAGAACTTTAACTGTATCTTTCCTGAAAGGTAAAGGTCAGTCATATGCAATGCATGAGATGGATCAAGCAATGATGTTTTCAATATAAATGAGATTGTATGGTATGATGCGTATATGCATTTATCATGATGTATGAAAATGTGATGTTTTAGCTGGGGAAAATAAGTCCTGGAGCTGCTGGAGAATAGAGTTGAGTTCTTCGTTTCCGCTGGGGATGATGAACGAAGATGATTGTGAGAATAAACCTGCAGGAGAGAAGAACTCCATTGGGGAATAAACTGATGAAGAGATTACTCTATGGGGAATTACTCTGCTGAAGATTTTAACGATAAACTCCGCTGGGGATTCCGTTGATAAGCTCTGTTGGGGATTTCAATGATGAACTCCGCTGGGGATGGATTACTGTTGTTGGTGATATTGAATCTGTTGAGGATTTAATTCCTGCTTATGAAAGGAAAGAACTTCACTGGGGGATGATCTTTCAACTGAAACTTGCTGGGGATAAGCTTCCAGAGTCTACTGGGGATGATGATTCAACTCCGTTGGGGAAGCTTTTTAGACTGCGCTGGGGAAATGGCTCCACTGGGGTATCCTGTGTTCTGCCGGGGAACATTCTTATACTCCGTTGAGGAATATTAAGACTGTTGGGGATACTCTTATGCTTGCTGGGGAATATCTTTATACTCCACTGGGGAATATTAAGACCTTCTGGGGATACCAAACCTTTTTAGCGCTGATGGTGGATGAACTCTGCTTGGGGGGAGTATCGCTGATTTGTTCATAGTTGCAAGTCCCAGCTGGGAGAGCTACCATTACTGTCTTACTCTATGGGGAGTGAAAGTACCTTAGATGTATTCTTCAGCTGAATCTACCTCGGTACCTGGTGGACAAAGCAACTACACAGTTCGGACAATTCTTATTCCCTCTGCTTCTGATATTACCAGTAATTCATCTTTGTTTCGCATGTAAATATTTATGAGCAGCAATTAATGTCAAGTGCATATATCAAAAATGAACTTTTGACGTTCTTTGCAAAACAAAACAGATAAAGGAAAACAATTTTGAAATTTGTCTGAAAATGAATTTGTATTGATTTTGAAGTTTGGCCTGTAAATAGGCGTTTTTGTACAAGAGGCTGACGTCCTAGTAAGAGAATGCCGCAGAACAAATAGAAATTTACACGATTTGTTAATAGAAAACAAAACAGCTATGTGAATAATCCCACTGGGTTCCAACTCTGCTATTACCTTTACGTCCTCGAGCATCTCATTACTTTGCTACTAGTTGAAGATGAATCAGATTGATTGGTGCCGTCTGAGCTTGATAGTCGATAACGGAGTCCGGATGCAAGGTGATCCAATGAGACATAGTGTTACGCTTTCATCCCTAATTTTTGCCTGGACTGCCCTTTCGGGTTTTCAGTCCACCGGGATACCCATTTTTGCCCAAGCCGCCTTTTCAGGTTTTCGACTTGCCGGGTGTACATATTTTTTCATTTTCATCCCTTATTTTTGCCCGAACCCTTTTGGTTCGCCTGTAAGCCCTTATTTTTGCCTAGGCCAGTCGACCTAGCGGGTCTTTGATTATGCGTAGTATCTTTTTACTATGTCTGTGTTGACGGGATGAGGAAGGTCGTCACCATCCATGGTGGTTAGAATCATAGCTCCTCCTGAGAAAATGTTCTTAACCACAAATGACCCTTCGTAAGTAGGGGTCCATTTGCCTCTAGGATCACCTTGAGGTAAGATGATGCACTTGATTACCAGGTCCCCAACTTGATACTCTTGTCGCCTAACTTTCTTGTTAAATGCCTTGATCATCCGTTTTTGGTACGTCTGACCATGACAAATAGCAGTAAGTCTCTTTTCGTCGATTAGGTTCAGCTGATCAAGCCGGGTCTGGACCCAGTCATCTTCACTCAAACCTGCATCCTTCATGATTCTAAGAGAGGATATCTGAACTTCAATAGGCAAGACTGCCTCCATGCCATAAACCAAGGAATAGGGTGTTGCCCCTATTGACGTCCGTGCTGAGGTATGGTACCCATGAAGAGCAAATGGTAACATCTCGTGCCAATCTTTGTATGTCACCGTCATCTTCTGCACAATCTTCTTAATGTTCTTATTAGCCGCTTTGACAGCCCCATTCATCTTTGGCCGGTAAGGAGAAGAGTTATGATGTTGTATCTTGAATTGCTCGCAGAGCTCAGTGATCATATTGTTGTTAAGATTAGTACCGTTGTCCGTAATGATCCTCTCTGGTACACCGTATCGATAGATCAGATTATGTCGAATGAACCGTGCCATGACGTTCTTGGTTACGGTAGCAAAGGAAGTTGCTTCAACCCACTTCGTAAAGTAATCAATCGCTACCAGGATGAAACGATGCCCGTTAGAAGCCGTAGGTCTGATCTCGCCAATCATATCAATACCCCACATTGCAAAAGGCTAAGGTGTCGTCAAGACGTTCAGAGGAACTGGAGCTATGTGCACCTTATCAGTATAGACTTGACACTTGTGACATGTCCGAGAATGCTGATAACAGTCGGCTTCCATTATGGACCAATAATATCCTGCCCGAAGGATTTTCTTTTCCATGGTGTGTCCACCGGAGTGAGTCCCGAAAGTACCTTCATGTAACTCCGCCATGATCCTTTCTGCTTCATTCTTATCCACACAACACAGTAAGGTCGAATCATGGTTACGCTTGTAAAGGATGTCATTGCTGATGAAGAACTTTGCTACGAAACTCCTCAGAAATTTCTTGTCATTAACAGATGCACCTTCAGGGTACTCCTGAGCCTCAAGATACCTCTTCACCTCAAGATACCAGGGCTTTTCTATTACCTCTTCAGTCTCAAGATCAAAGTAATGCGCAGGTTCATCCAATCTTTCAATGATGATCCAGGGAGCCTCGTTGTCGCAATTGACTTTGAACATAGGAGACATCGTAGCCAACGCGTCCGCCAACTGATTCTCCTCTCTAAGGAAGTGTTCAAAGGTTATCTCCTCAAAGTGGGGAAGCAACGTTAACACATACTCCTTGTAAGGAATCAGATTTGGGTGTTTCGTATCCCACTCGCCTTTGATCTGACTGATCACGAGAGCGGAATCTCCAAAGACACTTAGAAACTTAATCCTTAGGTCAATTGCTGCTCGAAGACCCATGATGCACGCTTCATACTCCGCCATATTGTTGGTGCAGTTGAAACATAGTCGAGCGGTAAACGGAGTATGAGAGCCTTTAGGAGATATGATCACGGTGCCAATTCCATTACCCAAAGCGTTTGAAGCTCCATCAAAGTACATGGACCATCGGGATCCTTCCTCAGGCTCTTCATCCGGTCCAGGTGTCTCACCATCAGTAACCAACATGATATTCTCGTCTGGGAATTCAAAGTTCATAGACTGGTAATCATCCACTGCCTGATGTGCCAAATGGTCTGCCAATATGCTCCCCTTGATTGTCTTTTGGGTTGTGTACTGGATGTCATACTCAGTCAAGATCATCTGCCATCTCGCTATTCTTCCGGACAAGGCAGGCTTTTCGAAGATATACTTGATTGGATCCATCTTAGATATCAATAGAGTAGTGTGAGTCAGCATATACTGTCTTAGCCGGCGAGCAGCCCATGCCAAAGTGCAGCAAGTTTTCTCAAGCAGTGAGTATCGGGTCTCACAGTCGGTAAACTTTTTGCTAAGGTAATAAATAGCATGCTCTTTTCGGCCAGACTCGTCATGCTGACCCAACACACACCCCATTGAGTTATCGAGCACTGTCAAGTATAAGATCAAAGGTATCCCTTCAATTGGTGGCATCAGAATAGGTGGCTCTTGGAGATACTTTTTGATCCTTTCGAAAGCGGCCTGACATTCATCGTTCCAACGTACTACCTGATCTTTCTTCAGCAGCTTGAAGATTGGTTCACAAGTAGCAGTTAGGTGCGAGATGAATCGGGAAATGTAGTTCAGACGTCCCAGAAAGCCTCTGACTTCTTTCTCTGTTATGGGAGATGGCATCTCCTGTATAGCTTTCACTTTTGCAGGGTCCACTTGAATACCTTTGTCGCTTACGACGAAACCCAGTAGCTTACCAGACCTTACCCCGAAGGTGCACTTGTTCGGGTTTAACCTCAACTTGTACAACTTCAACCTGTCAAACAGTTTCTGCAAATCGTCAAGCTGTTCTTCCTCAGTCTGGGACCTTGCAATCATATCGTCGACGTATACTTCAATCTCATTATGGATCATGTCAAAAAATAAGAAACCATGGCACGCTGATATGTTGCCCCAACATTATTCAGTCCAAAAGGCATGACCTTGTAGCAAAAGGTACCCCACTGAGTGACAAAAGTTGTCTTCTCCATGTCTTCGGGGGCCATTTTGATCTGGTTATAACCATAGAAACCATCCATAAAGGAGAAAACCTTGTGTTGGGCGGTTTTGTCAACCAGAACGTCAATATGGGGTAAAGGGAAGTCATCCTTGGGGCTTTCCCTGTTCAAATCCCTGTAGTCAACACACATTCGGACCTTACCATCTTTCTTCGGCACTGGAACCACATTGGCCACCCACTGAGGGTAAGAAGTAACTGCTAGAAAACCGGCGTCAAACTGTTTCATAACTTCAGCCTTGATTTTCTTAGACATCTCTGGGCGCATACGGCGAACCTTCTGTTTCACTGGAGGACAGTCTTCCTTGGTAGGCAGGAGATGAACCACAATATCGGTATCCAAACCAGGCATATCTTCGTAAGACAAGGCAAAGATCTCAACATAGTCGTGCAGCATCTAAATTAACCGTTGTTTCACACTAAGCTCTAGATTTGCACCGATCTTGACTTCCTTCTTATCTGTCTAAGTACCCAGATTCACTGATTCCACCGGCTCTTCGTGCGGCTGAATGGCCCTCTCTTCTTGGAGTAACAGTCTTGCAATTCACCAGGAACTTCGCAATCATCTTCACCTCTGTCTTCGGCTAAGGTTGATTGGATTTTCAAAGTCATAACTGGCAGTATCAGAGTCGTTACCAGTGAGATCCAAAGTGGATGTGGACCTGTATATGTGTGTGTGTGTGTGTAAAATAGCTGTTTTGCAATATATAATAAAGAAAGACAAGGAGCGCAAAATTTGAAATGCAAGAAACGTCCAATGCTTTTATTAATGATATATGAAAATGACACACAAAAGCCCTCACAAATGAAGCCACAGTGCCCCGAGTAAGACACCGGACCATAAAGTTTAAAACATTGTCTATTACAAATTCAAAACAAAAGTTTCATTACTGGGTAACAAAAGTAATAGGGATGAAGTCCTTTGCTGTCCAGTTGCTCGGTCCACCATCGGTCATAGGATAGATCCAGCTGTCGAATTCAGACTCTTCCACATCATCTTCAATGGCATTCACTCTCGAGTTGCTGATGAACACGGGAGGTCTTCCGATTCGTGCATTCCGAACAACCCTTTGAGCTTCTGCAGTGAAACCCAAACCAAACTTGTTAGTCTTCTGTGTAAAATCAGGAAGTCGGCCCCAATTTTCACACTCACCCTTCTCAATAACAGCCTGGGAATCCTTTAAGGAGGCCATCTTCATAGGAGAATCTTCAACCACGGTCTCAACTGATGCCAGTGTATGGGGAACCTCTTCAAACTGCTGAAATGGGGTCTCAATGAACTCCCCATCCATCTCTACATATCGGAAAGAGTTGAGGTGGCTAACCATGTACTCCTCCTCTCCTTGTACTGTCACAATCTTCCTTTGACCGGGTACTTCAGCTTCTGGTGGAGCGTTGAGGTTACGGCTCCGTCTTTGTGGATCCATGGATGACCCAGCAAACAAGAATAAGATGGCCGAATGTCCATCACATAGAACGTAGAATTGAAGACCTGAGAACCAACCTTGATCGGGATATTAACCTCTCCATGCACCATCCTCTTGGACCCATCAAAGGCCCTGACAATAATGTTACTTGGTTTCAGCTCCAACCCTTCACAATCCAACCAGTCTAAAGCTTTTTTAGGCAATACGTTCAATGAGGAACCAGTATCCACCAATACATGTGCAAGAGTAGTGCCCCTGCATTCAATGGAGACATTCAGGGCATCATTGTGATTCTTCCCTTTAGCGGTCAAGTCGGCGTCCGAGAAACCCAACCCATTATCAGCAGTCAAATTGGCCACGCAATCTGTAAACTGATCGACTGATGTTTCTTGTGGCATGTGGGCAGTCTTCAAGAAGGTAATCAGAGCCTTGGCATGGGCCTCTGAACATAACAACAGTGACAACATAGAAATCTTGGATGGGGTTTGCCCCAGCTGCTCAACTACGTTGTAGTCACTCTTTTTAATAATCTTCAGGATCTCTTCCATCTCTTGCTTGGAAGCTTCAACAATAATTGTCTTCGGTGCCTCCGTCTGGGCAGGCACGTCAGTGGTGATCCCTTTTCCCCGAGCGTCAGATGACTCGGCGACAGGGGTAAGAATAGGAAATTGAACATGAATGGCAGGTACACTGGCAGGTGTAATAACAACAGGTCTTCGGACAGTTGGTGGAGCAATATCAGGTGAGAAAAGTCTTCCGCTGCGGGTGACTTTAGCAGGTCCAGTAATCTTTCTGACGTCAGTATCAGTGTCCATCTCTTGCTTAACTAAATGAAAATAGACATCAGCCCCATAGTGCCAAGGGACAGCTTTATCAGAGGTGTAGGGGATGGGCCCCGGAACAGTGATGATCACAGGTGCGATTCTCGGAACAAATGTAATTCTAACAAGCTTCCTCGAGGGAGCCTTGGAAGAATTATCGAAAATGGTAATAATGGCAACTTCTTCTGAATGAACTGAGGGAACAACAGTCTTCTCAAATAGGATCTCTTTACTATCCATCAAGTTTTGGATACCTGACTTCAAGAATGAGCAACCGGTAGGTAAAACAGAACATATATGGCAACCTTCGTCACAGCCCAGAAATAAACCGGCTAGCAAAAGGTTCTTCTTTACAGTCATCAAAGGGGTAACAATTTCATCCACAGAAACTACAAATAAGTCTTCTTCTAGAGCATTCACTCCATTCTTGGGCATGGGAGCAGCCACAACATTAGGCCTCTCGGGCGCCTCAAACTCAATCTCCTTCGCATGAATTAGGTCTTGTACCTTGTTCCTCAACACCCAACAATCGTCTGTATTACGCCCTGGGCTATCAGAGTGAAAAGCATAACGGGCATTAGGGTTATACCTTGGTGATGTGGTATTTGGATTCTTTGGGGCTTCCTTTAGAATTACCAGATTAGTCTTCAGTAACTGTGGCAAAATCTGAGATAAGGTCATGCTGAGACAGGTGAATTTCCTTCGAGGTCTCTCATCCTTCTGTTGATTGTTATGTTGAGGAGCACCAGCAGGTTTTGAAATAACAACCGCATTGACAACTTGGCGGTGTTCAGGTCTATTCTGTCTTCTTGCACTGTAGACAACGCTGGACTCTTTCTTAAATGGCTTCTTTTCGGTGCTCGATGAAGCACCCTTTTGCATCTTCCCGACCTTAATACCAGCCTCAATCCTTTCACCAGTCAAAATAAGATCTGTAAACCCAGATGAAGAGCTTCCAATCAAGTGGTTGAAAAATGGACCAGACAGGGTCCCCAGAAACATATCAACAAGTTCCCGATCAGCTAAGGGTGGTTGTACCCTACCGGCGAGGTCCCTCCACTTTTGAGCATAATCTTTGAATCCTTCACCCGTTCCCATTGACATACCCTAGAGTTGGGTACGCGTAGGAGCGAGGTCGGAGTTGTACTGATACTGCCTGTAGAATGCAGTAGCCAAATCTTCCCAGCTGCGGATATTGGCTCCGTCCAACTGATAGAACCACTCAAGCTGAGTCCCTGAGAGTCTGTCTTGAAAGAAATGGATCCATAGGTTCTTATCAGCAGTGTAAGGTTGGATCTTCCTCACATATGACCGGAGGTGCAGCTTCGGACAAGAAACTCCGTCATACTTAGCAAAGGCTGGTGCCTTGAATTTGTGGGGAATCACCACCCCAGATGATAGACCTAGATCTCTGAAGTCCAGACCAGGTACCTTTTGAACCTCCATAGCACTCAACCGGTCTTCCAGTTGCTTGTACCTATCTTCGGCGGGAGGATACTGTTCTTCATCGTAGTCCGTCTCGTTGTCGGAGACCACAAGGCTAGGAGCCCTCCTTTCTTGTGGACTCTCTTTCCCTCCAGATGAGGTGGTCATATCAACTTCATTATGTAGCCTGTTCCCAAACCTGTGTCATGTGTTGAACAAGATGGTCTTCTTCTTCTTCTTCTTCTCTTTCAGAATCAGGGTCTTCAGGTCTTGCTGACCCTTAGCTAGACTCATGAACAACTCTTGAAATTGGGCATTCTGGGCCTGAAGGGCCTTGATGGCTTGCTCAGTTGAAGGTTCAACAGACATGATGAGTGCTGAAATAAACAGCGAAGAAGATAAGAGACCTGTAAAGGGTACCTGTTTATGAAGTGCATGGGATGAAATGCGTATGATTTATGATTTCAAAGACAATTGAGAGATTCAAATTTGTAATCAAGAAAGGAAACACACTTTATTAGATTTGAACTTCAAAATTTAAATTGTTCAACAAATTGCCCTTAAGGCATTACAAGAATGGAAATACTGAAAAGTAAACAAAAACTGGAAAGGAAATCATCAAAGGTCCATCAATGCTCCCATGGTCTCTTCTTATCAGTGCAGACATAGTCGTTGAAAATCAGCTCGTTCTCTAACTGCCTAGTCAGCTTCTGGATCTTCTGCTCTTGTTCATTAAACTTCTCTCGGTAAGAATCCCGTTCCTCCCTCAATTGCATCCAAGATCTCTTCAGTGCCCAATGTCAGTGGGCATATAAGGGTGGAGAATGGTTGGAAGAACCCCTTCTTCATTAGCAACTTCAAGAGTGACAGGCCGGACAACTTCATATGGCATACCCAGCTTTTGGGTGCAAATACGGACCCATCTGAGTTATGGCTCCATTGGCAGTGAAGTCTTTAGACCCAACTCATGTGGATCAGATTGGTGAACTCTATCCCAAACCCTTATGAATCTACGATGTTGCTCGTTGTTATCCCCCTGAAAATCAAAGATGATATGAGGCATTAACATCTCATGAGGTCCTTCTCTTCTGGCTCTTCCAAACTGACGGAGAGTTAAGCATGGGTTGTAAGAAATTCCTCTGTGGGTTCCTATCAATGGAACATTAGGATACTCTCCACAGCGATCAATGATAGTCACCTCATCCATACCTTTGAGAGTCTAGATAATGTCATTATGAGAAAGAGACATCACCCTATAAGCCCAGACCATTCCTTCTTTGTTCTTCAGCACTGACTTGAGGAGGTGCAAAATAAACCACCTCGACAATAATGGAGCACAGCACATTAAGGTTCCCCGCTTTCGGGCAGTACGAGCATAGAGCTGATGAGGAATGTCACCCAAGAGAGTGGGTACAGGGTTCTGAGAGATGAAGATTTTTATCGCATTCACATCAACAAATGTGTCAGGATTCGGAAACAATACCAAGCCATAAATCAGAAGAGCCAGAATATCCTCGAACGCCTTAAAGTCTAGGCTATCCCAGAAGTAGTTAGCCTTGCCAACCAAGAACTTGGTCAGAAATCCCTTTGCTCCACTCCTAGTCTCCCAATTAGCCATTATCTCCTCTTTGGTCAAATGAAGGGCTGCAGCAATCTCTTCGGGCCTAAGAGTCTTCTCCCAACCAGTAAACGGGGTCTGCTCCAGAATAGAGATACCGAGCAGCTCAGAGAACTCTTCTAGGGTGGGAACCAGCTGGAAGTCCTAGAAAGTAAAACAATGGTACAACGGATCATAGAATTGGACCAGGACACTCATCATCTGCTCGTCCAATTTGGAAGTGACCAAACTGAGAAGAGAACCATGCCTCCTGATGAAGGAAGTAGTGTCAGGCATCTTGGCAACCAACTCTTTAAGCAAGGTAGGGACTTGGACAAAGTTGATCCAAATGGTATTCTTACGCATGGGCATCATGATGACCTACAAAACAGAGCAAAGATGAAACCCTCCTGTCTTTGAAATAGGTTAGTCCTTATGCAAGATGTATGCAATGTTATGATGTTATGATGTCATGATAGCAGGCACACCACAAGTATCCACAAAAAGCAAACATGGTAAAGGCACACAAGTCACACAGAGAGCCCTTAGATTTCAGGATGGCAAGGAGCTTAGGTACTACCCTCTTTCAGTTCAGTTTGTTTAAACCTGTCCTAAAAATAGTAATCGGGTTCTAGAGGATCTCAATATCACTGACTACCCTCAATCGGTCATAATTCCAGTTTAGCAACCTTTTCTTGCGGCCGAAATCATCGCGAGAGTTTAGTCTCAATGAGTGTAGCATACTGCTACTGTTCTATGGCCAAGTTGGTCAATTTAAGGTTCTAAGGTCAGTTGGTGCTTAATGACCCCTTAGAAGACCCATATTCTCCTCGTTCCAACACAAGGGATATTGGTACAGACTAAAGTGCCACACCAACGTAGCTACTGCCTCAACCGTGTCGGTCTACGCCGAACAGTTCCCTCACAGTTTATTGCTACTTACCTAAAGGGTACCCCCAGATCCGGGTTAGGATCTATAGGAACTCCGATACAAGCCCACAAAGATAAATCATACAAAGCATACAATTGAAAACACAATGATCTAATCCTAAGGTACACCTCACTTTATTATAGTCCCCAACAGAGTCGCCAGTTCTGTGATCGGTGGGAATAGAACTGACTTTTTTGGAATGCTGGTTCGTGTTTTGCGTTTGTTTTTGCAAAATGTCGCGGTAAGCAAGAGTCGCCACCGTCTTTTATTTTATCCAACAAGGAAAGGACAAAAGCACAGAAAAATTCCTTTTTGAGATGTTTCTCGGGTTCGGGAGGTAGATTATAGAAAGGGAAGATGTTAGCACCCTTTCTATCTGTGGTTATCCACGGGCTCTTAGGTACTTGCTCATTGTGTTTTCAAAATTGCTTTTCTTTGTGTTTGTGGATTTGAAAAAAAGTTTTTGTTTGAAAGGAGTGTATGTGCGAAAAGTTTTGTTTTGTTTTAAAAGGAGCAAATACTTAAGAACCATCTACCTACTCGAAAAAGGAATTAAACTGTGCTAGTGTCCTTTAGACAATGCTATCCCACTATTGAGGAGTAGGTAGCCTCGTCGTTGGAGTTTTCGGGTCAATTCGATTAAGGGACGTGTGGTCACTAAAGCAATGTTAGGGCGCCTTAGCGGTAACCCTAATGTCTTAGATCATTTTTCCGAGGCAACCGTTTTGAGGAAACTTATGATCTTTGGACAAGAGGGCGACCTCTAAAACTTCCTATACTTAATGACCACGTTCGAAGGCAACCAAGTGAAGTGTACCCTAAGAGTGAGCATGTGCGAGTGTGTCATTTTTCAGTTATTTTTATCTGTACATGTCATGGGTGAGCTATGTTTCTTTTAAGTTCATACATTCGTTCTTGTCATGCATTCCCTATTTATCAAACATCTAACAGTTAATAGTTGCAGAATTTAAATATTCGGAAATTAAATCTAAACTATTACAAGGCGTCGGGTATTTACATCGCCAAAAACAAACCCTTTAATTTAAATTGTGGAAAGTAAAAATAAAGCGATAAATAAATAAAGTCCTAATTAAAAGCTATTACATACCGGAAGCAATTACAATATTGGAAATATGGATCGTGTGCAAGGAAATTAAATCGGCGCATTTTTTAGGGTTTTGACCCTTTTTTTATTATTAAGGAAAAGATTTTTTTTTATTTTTGAATTATTTAATTAGATCTAAGTTAATAATTAAATTAATTAATTAATGAAAATATTTTTGAGTTTTTGAATATTTAAGGAAATAAAATAAAAATGATTAAAAGTTAATAAAACCTAGTTATTCTAAATTGATTTTAATTATTTGCAAAATTATTAATGTTATTTCCTAATTAAAAACTAAATCAATTAATCAATATTTATATACAAAAATAAAGTCAATTTTAATTTTAATGAATAAAAATAATATATTTTTTGAGTTTTCAATTTTATGAGAAAAATAAATTATTTGGTTAGTGATTAATAATTATTAATTAAAACAATAAAATAAATAAATAAATATAATAAGAAGTAAAAGAAAATGAACCAAATGGGGGGTTTGGGCCCCAAATTAGGAGGTATGATAGCATGTTCAAGGCCCATTCACGCTGGAAGCCTGTTTGACTTTGGCAATTCTCCATGGTACGTTGACTGATGAACATGATGCACGCTCAATCTTGGCCCTTGGATTTGGCCTGAAGGCCATCTGGCGCCTGATTGAATGATGGTATATGGTGATCCCCACACTTGGCCTTGTACTGGATCTCCTAAAAAAAATTAATAATAGGCGTTTGGGGGGACCTGGGATTCCAACCCAGGTCCCATTGGTTTTTCCACTCACGCCTCCACCAACTAAGCTATGATGCTTTATTGTTAATAAAATAAACGTTGATTGTTATATGTGAAAAGCAAGCGAATTACTGAAAATAAAAAAACACGCGGAATTTATTTAAACCGGCCAATGAAGACGAGCCACGTCTTCATCTTCTTCAACAAAACCTATATTTTTTCCTGCGGATTTGATTCCGCATCAAAATCCATGGCTCGATTCTAGAATTAATTCCAGGCCATATAAACACAAACTAAGACCATCATTGTGTTCGTCTCTCTTCCCTGAATACAACCATGGGCATTATTTGTCTTGATTTTTCCTGTATCAAAAATGCCTAAAAACAAGGAATGGAAACCCTAGGTTCGGGTATTATGTTACATGCCATGAAAATAAAATCAAATAATGTAGAAATGCTGGAAATTAAATGTTAAGCATGATGGTACAAGAAATTTGGCAAAAAGATGCAAGAACATGGATTCACGATCTCATGTACAGGGCTATGTTTAAGAACACTTACAACGCTGTTTAGGAGGTTTCAAGGCTCGTGAGTGATCGCTTTAGCTTCAGTGAATGGCTAGCAAGAAGATAGCATTGAGTTTTTGGATTGAATCGAGCTCCAAGTATGATTTCAATTTCAAGGTTTTCAAGCTTATTTCAAAGTTTTGTCTGCCCGTTTCTGTCACTTTTAGGTCGTGCTCTTGGTATGTTTATGTTGTATACGTATCAAGCAAGCAATTAGGTTAAATATTGGGCTTCCAATCTTTGTGCATTGAAGATTTGAGATTTGATTTTATTCTCCATTGACAAAGCTTCCAAAAATGTCCAAATCTGATATTTTGTGCATAATAAGGCTTGATACGAATTTGATTATGTGCATCATGATAATTGAAAGCTGTATCAATCCAAAAGATCTTATTCCATCAATTTTTGGATTTTATTTGGATTAATATTGATTTAAAATGAATTAATTCAATAAAAATCAAATAAAATAGAAAAATAAATGAGTGTCCATGAAATTTAAGATAGGACACGTGTGTGGTGTGACAATATCAAATCAAGTGGAAAAAAGTGGGCCCTTTTGTCAAAAATTGAATCTTTGAGGATAGTTGACTTTTGGCACTTTTGGAAAAATACCCAACTTCAACCATGCACAACTTCTTCAATTTTGAACTTTTGGAGGTGTTTTTTGACTTTTTAGAAACCTTTAGATGTCCTATAACCAACCCTTTTGGTCTAATCTCATTTTGATATTCCATGCTCAAGTTATAAGCTTTAGAAAAAAATGTGTTTTTGTTGACTTTCAAAAATGACCTATAATGTCCAAATTTTTAACTTTTTGTGAGAGAATTTCTTGATCTTGGGGTGTGAAGATGGATTGTAGGAAATTGCATCCTCTTCAAAATGAGTTTGGATGGGTCATTTCTCATAAAGTATGAGAAAGTTATGCTTGGTCAAAGTTGAGTTGACTTTTCCTACAAAACCCTAATTTAGCAACTTTTCAATCTTGATGAATCTTGAGCAATCCTTGATGAATCATGATCAACCCTTGATCAAATGATGAATTATACTTAAAAATGATAATTTTGACAAAAAATATTGAAGTTTGACTGTATTTGGGACACATTTGACTTTTGCCCTAGCACAATCGATTTTTGGACCTTTTGAGCAATTGACTAACCAAACTTCCTCTGCAAGGCTTGAAATTTGACATGGATGGTCTTATGAACATTTTAGGATATTGGGGAGCACTTTAGGTCATTTGGATGCAAGGACCTTTATGCAACATAAAACCCTAATTTTGAATTGACAGCCTTAGGAGGTGATTTGACTGTCCAATTCTTGAGCCAACTTGAGTCACTTGTAGATTATTCTTGACATGTCTTGAGAAATATGGGAGGGAAAATTTTGGGGTACAACAACTTTGATCCCTAATTTTTTCCTGGACCTCCCTTTCGGGTTTTCATTCCACCGGGATACCCTTTTTTGCCCAAGCCGCCTTTTCAGGTTTTCGACTTGTCGGGTGTACAGATTTTTTATTTTCATTCCTTATTTTTGCCCGAACCCTTTTGGTTTGCCGGGAAGCCCTTATTTTTGCCTAGGCCAGTCAACCTAGCGGGTCTTTGTTTATGCGTAGTATCTTTTCACTATATCTGCATTGACGGGGTGAGGAAGGTCGTCACCATCCATGGTGGTTAGAATCATAGCTCCTCCTGAGAAAATATTCTTAACCATAAATGGCCCTTCGTAAGTAGGGGTCCATTTTCCCCTGGGATCACCTTAAGGTAAGATAATGCGCTTGATTACCAGATCCCCAACTTGATACTCTTGGCGTCTAACTTTCTTTTTAAATGCCTTGATCATCCATTTTTGGTACGTTTGAACATGACAAATAGCAGTAAGTCTCTTCTCGTCAATTAAGTTTAGCTGATCAAGCCGGGTCTGAATCCAGTCATCTTCACTCAAACCTGCATCCTTCATGATTCGGAGAGAGGGTATCTGAACTTCGATGGGCAATACTGCCTCCATACCATATACCAAGGAATAAGGTGTTGCCCCTGTTGACGTTCGCGCTGAGGTACGGTACGCATGAAGAGCAAATGGTAACATCTCATGCCAGTCTTTGTATGTCACTGTCATCTTCTGCACAATCTTCTTAATGTTCTTATTAGCCGCTTCAACAGCCCCATTCAT
The DNA here is from genome assembly GCA_948472305.1 of Vicia faba. NCBI lineage: Eukaryota > Viridiplantae > Streptophyta > Magnoliopsida > Fabales > Fabaceae > Vicia > Vicia faba. The sequence goes on from OX451735.1 coordinate 1,212,378,638, forward strand.
CTTCGGCCGGTAAGGAGAAGAGTTGTGATGCTGTATCTTAAATTGCTTGCAGAGCTCAGTGATCATCTTGTTGTTGATATTGGTACCATTGTCTGTTATGATCCTCTCTGGTACACCGTATAGACAAATTAGATTGTGCCGAATGAATCGTGCCACGACGTTCTTGGTTACGGTAGCAAAGGAAGATGCTTCAACCCACTTTGTAAAGTAATCAACTGCCACCAAGATGAAACGATGCCCGTTGGATGTTGTAGGTCTGATCTCGCCGATCATATCAATGCCCCACATTGCAAAAGGCCACGGAGCTGTCAAGATGTTCAGAGGTACTGGAGGTATGTGCACCTTATCAGCATAGACTTGGCACTTATGACATATCCGAGAATGTTGATAACAGTCGGCTTCCATTGTGGACCAACAGTATCCTTCCCGAAGGATTTTCTTTGCCATGGTGTGTCCACTGGAATGAGTTTTGAAAGTACCTTCATGTAACTCTGTCATGATCTTTTCTGCTTCGTCCTTATCTACACATCGCAGTAAGGTCGAATCATGGTTACGCTTGTAAAGGATACCATTACTGATGAAGAACTTTTCCGCGAACCTCCTCAGAAACTTCTTGTCATTAACAGATGCACCCTCGAGGTACTCCTGAGCTTCAAGATACCTCTTCACCTCATGAAACCAGGCCTTTCTGTTACCTCTTCAGTCTCAATATCACATCAATGTGCAGGTTCGTCCAATTTTTTCAATGATAATCCGGGGAGCCTCGTTGTCCCAATTGACTTTGATCATAGAAGACATCGTAGCCAGCGCGTCCGCCAACTGATTCTCCTCTCTAGGGAAGTGTTCAAAGGTTATCTCCTCAAAATGTGGAAGCAACATTAATACATACTCCTTGTAAGCAATAAGATTTGGGTGTTTCGTATCCCACTCGCCTTTGATCTGACTGATCACGAGAGCGGAATCTCCAAAGACACTCAGAAACTTAATCCTTAGGTCAATTGCTGCTCGAAGACCCATGATGCATGCTTCATACTCTGCCATATTGTTGGTGCAGTTGAAACATAGTTGGGCAGTGAATGGAGTATTAGAGCCCTTAGGAGATATGATCACGGCGCTAATGCCATTACCCAAAGCATTTGAAGCTCCATCAAAGTACATAGACCATCGGGATCCTTCCTCAGGTCCTTCATCCAGTCCAGGTGCCTCACAATCAGTTACCAACATGATATTCTCGTCCGGGAATTCAAAGTTCATAGACTGATAATCATCCACTGCCTGATGTGCCAAATGGTCTGCTAATACACTTCCCTTGATTGCCTTTTGAGTCGTGTATTGGATGTCATACTCAGTCAATATCATCTGCCATCTCGCTATTCTTCCGGACAAGGCGGGCTTCTCGAAAATATACTTGATTGGATCCATCTTTGATATCAACAGAGTAGTGTGAGTCAACATATATTGTCTCAGCCGGCGAGCAGCCCATGCCAAAGCGCAGCAAGTTCTCTCGAGCAGTGAGTATCGGGTCTCACAGTCGGTAAACTTTTTGCTAAGGTAATAAATAGCATGCTCTTTTCGGCCATACTCTTCATGCTGACCCAGCACACACCCCATTGAGTTGTCGAGTACTGTCAAGTATAAGATCAAAGGTCTCCCTTCAACTGGAGGCATCAGAATAGGTGGATATTGGAGATACTCTTTGATCCTTTCGAAAGTGGCCTGGCATTCATCGTTCCAACGTACTACTTGATCTTTCTTCAGTAACTTGAAGATTGGCTCACAAGTAGCAGTCATGTGCTAGATGAATCGGGAAATATAGTTTAGTCGTCCCAGAAAGCCTCTGACTTCTTTCTCTGTTTGGGGAACTGGAATTTCTTGTATAGCTTTCACCTTTGCGGGATCCACCTGAATACCTTTATCACTTACAATGAAACCCAGCAGCTTACCAGATCTCACCCCGAAGGTGCACTTGTTCGGGTTTAACCTCAGCTTGTACAACTTTAACCTGTCAAATAGCTTCTGAAGGTGGTCCAAATGTTCTTCCTCAGTTTGGGATCTTGCAATCATGTCATCGACGTATACCTCAATCTCATGATGGATCATGTCATGAAACAAAGCGACCATGGCATGATGATACGTTGCCCCAACATTCTTCAATCCAAAGGGCATGACCTTGTAGCAAAAGGTACCCCATTGGGTAACAAATGTTGTCTTCTCCATGTCTTCGGGAGCCATCTTAATCTGATTATAACCGGAGAAACCATCCATAAAGGAGAATACCTTGTGCTGAGCAGTGTTGTCAACCAGAACGTCGATATGAGGTAGAGGAAAATCATCCTTGGGACTTGCCCTGTTCAGATCCCTATAGTCAACACACATTCGAACCTTACCATCCTTATTCGGTACAAGAATCACGTTGGCCACCCACTGTGGGTAAGAAGTAACTGCTATAAAACCGACGTCAAACTGTTCATAACTTCAGCCTTGATTTTCTCAGACATATCTGGGCGCATTCGGCGGACCTTCTGCTTCACTGGAGGACAATCTTCCTTGGTAGGCAAACGGTGAACCACAATATCGGTATCCAACCCAGGCATATCTTCATAAGACCAGGAAAAGATCTCAACGTAGTCACGCAACATCTGAATCAACCGTTGCTTCACACTAAGCTCCAGATTTGCCCTGATCTTGACCTCTTTCTTGTCTATCTCTGTACCCAGATTCACTGATTCCACAGGCTCTTCATGCGGCTGAATGGCCCTCTCTTCTTGAAGTAGCAGTCTAGCAAGTTCACCATGCACTTCGCAATCATCTTCACCTTCGTCTTCAGCTAAGTTGATCGGACTTTTGAAGTCATAACTGGCAGTAGCAGAGTCGTTACCAGTGAGATCCAGAGTGGATGTAGACCTGTATATGTGAGTGTGTGTAAAATAGTTGTTTTGCAATATGTAATAAAAGAAAAACAAGGAGCGTAAGATTTGAAATGCAAGAAATGTCCAATGCTTTTATTAATGATATATGAAAATGACACACATAAAGCCCTCACAAACGAAGCCACGGTGCCCCGGGTAAGACACCGGGCCATAGAGTTTAAAACATTGTCTGTTACAAATTCAAAACATAAAGTCTCATTACTGGGTGATAACAGAAACGGGTATAGAATCCTTCGATGTCCAGTTTCTTAGTCCACCATCGGTAGTAGGATACATCCAACTGTCAATGTCAAACTCTTCATCATTGTCATCCCTGATAGCATTCACCCCTGCATCTTGTTTAGGCTTTTCTGGTGCTCTGAACTCGATCTCCTTAGCATCAATCAGGTCTTGTACTTTGTTCTTCAAAGCCCAACAATCATATGTATCATGTCCCGGGATATCAGAGTGAAAAGCATAGCGGGCATTAGGGTTATACTTAGGCGATACAGTGTTGGGATTCTGCGGAGCCTCCCTTGGAGTTACTAGATTAGTTTTCAGTAACTGCGGCAGAATCTGAGACAAAGTCATGTTGAGATGGGTGAATTATCTTCGAGGTCTCTCGGTCTTTTGTTGATTGTTGCGTTGAGGAGCGCCAACAGGTCTTGAGATGACCACCGCATTAACAACTTGGCGGTGTTCAGGTCTAGTCTGGCTTTTCGAACCGTAAACAGCACTAGACTCCTTCTTAAAAGGATTTTTCTCGGTGCTCGATGAAGCACCCTTTTGTATCTTACCAGACTTAATACCAGCCTCAATCCTCTCACCGATCATAATTAGCTCTGTAAACCCATACGAAGAGCTTCTAATCAGATGGTTGAAGAACGGACCAAACAAGGTCCCCAGAAACATATCAACTAGCTCCCTATCAGCCAAGGGTGGTTGCACTCTTCCAGCGAGATCCCTCCACTTCTGAGCATAATCTTTGAAACCTTAACCCGTTCCCATAGACATACCCTGGAGTTGGGTACGCGTGGGAGCAAGGTCGGCATTGTATTGGTACTGCCTATAGAAAGCAGCAGCCAAATCTTCCCAACTGCGGATACTGGCTCCTTCTAACTGGTAAAACCATTCAAGCTGAGTCCCTGAGAGACGGTCTTGAAAGAAGTGGATCCATAGGTTCTTGTCAGTGGTGTATGACTGAATGTTCCTTACATACGACCGGAGGTGCAGCTTCGGACAAGAAACTCTGTCGTACTTAGTGAAAGCTGGTGCTTTGAACTTGTGGGGAATCACCACCCCAGATGACAGTCCTAAATCACCAAAGTCCAGACCAGGCACTTTCTGAACTTCCATCGCACTTAAACGGTCTTCTAGTTGTTTGTATCTATCCTCGGCCGGAGGATGTTGGTCTTTGTCGAACTCCGTCTCATTGTCTGAAACCACATGGCTAGGAGCCTTCCTTTCTTCCTGACTATATTTCCCTCCAGATGAGGTGGTCAAATCAACTTCATCTCGTAGTCTGTTTCCAAACCTGTGACCTGTGTTAAACAGGACTGTTCTCTTCTTCTTCTTCTTCTTCTCTTTCAGAATAAGCGTCTTCAGATCTTGCTGACCCTTAGCTAGATTCATGAACAACTCTTGGAATTGGGCATTCTGGGCCTGCAGAGCCTTGATTGCTTGTTTAGTTGATGGTTCAGCAAACATGATGCTAAAATAAACAGCGAAGAAGATAAGAGACCTGTGAGGTTACCTGTTATGAAGTGCATGGGAATGATATGCGTATGATATGATTTCAAAGACATCGAGAGATTCAAATTTGTAAACCAAAAAGGAAACACACTTTTATTAGATAAACTTGAAATTCAAATTGTTCAACAAATTCCCTTAAGGCGTTACAAGAAAGGAAATACTGAAAAGTAAATAAAAACTGGAAAGGAAATAATCAAAGGACAATCAGTTCTCCCATGGTCGCTTCTTGTCGGTGCGGACATAGTCATTGAGGATCCGCTCGTTCTCCAGCTGTCTTGTCAACTTCTGAATCTTCTGCTCTTGCTCGTTAAACTTTTCTCGGTAAGCATCCCTCTCTTCTCCCAGCTGCATCCAAGACCTTTTCAGTGCCCCAATGTCAGTGGGCATATGAGGATGAAGGATGGTCAGAAGAACCCCTTCTTCATTAGCAACTTCAACAATGATAGGCAGGACGGCTTCATACGGCATACACATCTTTTGGGCTCGGATACGAACCCATCTGAGATATGGTTCCATCGGCAGAGAAGTCTTTGGACCCAGCTCATGTGGATCAGATTTGTGAACTCTATCCCAAGCCCTTATGAATCTGCGGCGTTGCTCGTCACTATCCCCTTGAAAATCAAATATGATACTAGGCATTATCAATTCATGAGGACCTTCCCTCCTAGCACGCCCAAACTGACGTAAGGCCAAGCACGAATTATAAGTAATTCCTCCATTGGTTCCTATCAGTGGAACATTGGGGTACTCCCCACAATGATCAATAATAGCCACCTCGTCCATACCCTTAATGGTCCAAATGATGTCATTGTGAGAGAGACATAACCCTATAGGCCCAGCCCATACCTTCTTTGTTCTTTAGCACTGATTTGGGGAGGTGCGAAATAAACCACCTTGCCAATAATGGAGCACAACACATCAAGGTTCCCCGCTTTCGAGCAGTACGGGCATAAAGCTGATGAAGAATGTCACCCAGGAGAGTGGGTACAGGATTACGAGAGATGAAGATTTTCACCGCATTCACATCAACAAAGGAGTCAGAGTTCGGAAACAATACCAAGCCATATATCAGAAGAGCCAGAATATCTTCGAATGCCTTGAAGTCTAGACTATCCCAGAAATAATTAGCCTTACCAACCAAGAACTTAGTCAGAAAGCCCTTTGCTCCACTTCTAGTCTCCCAATTAGCCATTACCTCATCCTTTGTCACATGAAGGGCTGAAGCAATCTCTTCTGGTCTAAGGATCTTCTCCCAGCCTGTAAATGGGGTCTGCTCCAGAATAGGGATACCCAGCAGATCAGAGAACTCTTCTAAGGTGGGGACCAACCGGTAGTCCTGAAAAGTGAAGTAATGGTACAGTGGATCATAGAACTGGACTATGACACTCATCATCTGCTCGTCCAATTTGGAGGTGAACAAACTGAGAAGATGCCCATGTCTTCTGATGAAGGAAGTAGTATCAGACATCTTTGCAACCAACTCTTTAAGCATAGTGGGAACCTGGACAAAGTTGATCCGGATGGTGTTCCTACGCATGGGTGCCATGACCTACAAAACAGAACAAAGATGAATCCCTCTTGTCTTTCAAATAGGTTAGTACAATGCAAGATGTATGCAATGTTATGATGTCATGATGTCATGATAGAAAGCAAACCACAAGTATCCACAAATAGCAAACATGGTAAAGGCACACAAGTCACACAGAGAGCCCTTAGATTTCAGGATGGCAAGGAGTTTAGGTACTACCCTCTTTCAGTTCAGTTGGTTCAAACCTGTCCTAAAAATAGTAATCGGGTTCTAGAGGATCTTAATATCACTGACTACCCTCGATCGGTCATAATTCCAGTTTAGCAACATTTTCTTGCGGCCGGAATCATCGCGAGAGTTTAGTCTCAACGAGTGTAGCATACTGCTACTGTTCTATGGCCAAGTTGGTCAATTTAAAGGTTCTAAGGTCGGTTGGTGCTTAATGACCCCTTAGAAGACCCATATTCTCCTCGTTCCAACACAAGGGATATCGGTACAAACTAAAGTGCCACACCAACGTAGCTACTGCTTCAACCGTATCGGTCTACGTCGTACAGTTCCCTCACAGTTTATTGCTACTTACCTAAAGGGTGCCCCCAGATCCGGGTTAGGATCTATAGTAACTCCGATACAAGCCCACAAATATAAAGCATACAAAGCAAACAATTGAGAACACAATGATCTAATCCTAAGGTACACCCCACTTATTAAGCGTCCCCAGCAGAGTCGCCAGTTCTGTGATCCAGTGGGAAAGAACTGACTGTTTTTGGAATGCTGGTTCGCATTTTGCGTTTGTTTTCGCAAAATGTCGCGGTAAGCAAGAGTCGCCACCGTCTTTTATTTTACCCAACAAGGAAAGGAAAAAAGCACAGAAAAATTCCTTTTTCGAGATGTTTCTCGGGTTCGGGGGGTAGATTATAGAAAGGGAAGGTGTTAGCACCCTTTCTATCTGTGGTTATCCACGGGCTCTTAGGTACTTGCTCAAAGTGTTTTCAAAATTGCTTTTCTTTTTGTTTGTGGGTTTGAAGAAGTTTTTGTTTGAAAAGGAGTGTAAGTGTGAAAATTCGTTTTGTTTTGAACGAGCAAGTACTTAAGAACCATCTACCTACTCGAAAAGGGAATCGTTCTATGCTATTTTCCTTTAGACAGTGCTATCCCACTATGAATGAGTGAGTAGCACCGTCGTTGGAGTTTACGGGTCAATTCGATTTTTAGGGACGTGCGGTCACTAAAGCAATGTTAGGACGCCTTAGCAGTAACCCTAATGTCTTAGATCATTTTATCCGAGGCAACCGTTTCGAGGCAACTATGATCTTTGGACAAGAGGGCGACCTCTAAAACTTCCTATACTCAATGACCGCGTATGAAGGCAACCAAGTGAGGTGTACCCTAAGAGTGCGCATGTGCGAGTGTGTCGTTTTCAGTTATTTTTGTCTTTGTACATGTTATGGGTGATCTATGTTGATTTTAGGTTTAAATGTTCAATCTTGTCATGCATCCCTATTATCAAACATCTAGCAGTTATATTTTGCGAAAAATAAATTGCGAAAATTTAACTAACTATTACAAGGCGTCGGGTATTTACATCGCCAAAAGCAACCCTTTGAAATTTAAATGCGGAAAAATAAATAAAGCGATAAAAATATTTAAAGTCCTATTAAGCTATTACATTCCGGGAACAAATACAATATGAATAAAATGGATCGCGTGCGGGAAATTACATCGAATGTGAGTTCTAGGGTTTTGACCCTTTGTTATTAAAGAAAAGATTTTTTTTGGCTATTTTTTAATTTATGAAAGAAATTAAACTAGATTAATTATTAAATTAATAAATTAATTAATTAATTAATTAATAAAAATATTTTTGGTTTTTTGATATTTAAAGAAATAAAAATAAATTTAATCAATATTAATAAAAACATAATTGTCTAAGTTAATTTTAATTATTGCAAAAATATATTAAAGTTATTCCTTATTAAAAATAAATTAATTAAATTAATATTGTTAACAAAAATAAAATACTGAAATCTAATTTAATAAAGAAAATATTTTTGGTTTTTAATTTTGTGAAGAAAAAGATTTGATTGGTTAGTTAATAATTAAATAAAAAATAATAAACAAACAATTAACATAAATAAATAAAAAAACTAGAAAGAGTTAAGGGGTGGGCCTGATTAGGAGGTTTGAAAAGCAAATTCCATGGCCCAATTGTGTTGGCCTGGCTGACTTTTTGAGATCCAGCGTGGCACTTTGACTTGGTAGCATGGTGGACGTCCATCTCTTGGCCCTCAGATCTGGCCTAAGGTCATCTGTCCATTGGAGATATGGAGGCGCATGATAGATCTCACGCTGGCATCAACACTTGATTACCTGAAGAAAAATAATAACAAGGCATATGGGGGACCTGGGATTCGAACCCAGGCCCTGTTGAATATTGGATACACGCCACTACCACTCAGCCATTGTGTCTTAATTGTTAGTGTATTAAGCAATAATGATAATATGAGAAAACGTGCTAATATGCCAGAATAAAAAATAAAACGCGCGAATATTTGAACCAGTCATAGGGGGAGTGACACGTCTCCATCCCTAACCTCCAGCCCTGTAATTTTTTACCTGCGGATTCATATCCGCAGCTGAATTCGTAGGTCAACCCTAAAATCAATTCTAGGCCATGAAAATTAAATCCAAGCGCATGGTTGAGTTCGTCCTTCCCTTCCGGTCATGTCCATGGCCATCAATGGAGTTAATTTTGCCTGTAAAAGAAACGCCCAAAAAAACAACCACGAAACCCTAGATTTGCCTATGGGGTTACAAATCAGATAAATGCAATTGGATGATATAGAAAGCTTGAAAATTTGATGAGGATCATGAATATGCAAATGGTTTGTGTAAAAGATACAGAAATAAGGATATACGAATTCAAGAAAGAAGCAATTTTTTTGACTCTTACAATGCTTTTGGGCGTGTATGAGAGCTTGCTAGGGGTTAGTTCTGACTCATTGAACCTCCAGCAATTGATTGATGTTGAGTTTTACTTCTGAATTTGCCTCTAAGGATGATTTCGATTTCACACTTTTTTGTCAATTTTGCAAGTTTGGTTCTCAGTGTTCTTGAAGCCTCTAGGTCCCAATTTCGTGTGCTTTCACTTGTATATGTAATATAGAATGTATTAGGTCAAATTTGTGGATTGAATCTTTGCACATCAATGCCATGAGATTTGATTTGATCCACCGTTGAAAGCTTGCCAAATTTGTCAAAAACTCAATCTTTTTGCACATGGAATGCTTGATACGAGTTTGATGCTGATCATGATGATGATTAAGTCCTAAAATGGCCAAAAATATATCAAGCAATCAATATTTGGATTTTATTTGATTTAATTTGATTTAAAATTAAATAATTCAATAAAAAATCAAATAAAATAATAAAATTGATAAATGGACACAAGGCTGAAGCTAGGACACGTGTGCAATGTGGAAAGTCCAAATCAAGTGGAAAATAATGGGCCCATTTGACAAATTTTGAAGTTTTGGGGATAGTTGACTTTTGGCAATTTTGCAAAAATGCCCAACTTCAACAACGCATAACTTCTTCAATTTTGAACTATTGGAAGTGTTCTTTGACTTTTTAGAAATCTTGATATGTCCTATAACCAACCCTTTTGGTCTCATGTCATTTTGATATTCCATGCTCAAGTTATAAGCTTTGGCAAAAAGGTGTTTTTATTGACTTTCAAAAATGACCTATAATATCCAAATTTATAACTTCTTATGAGTGCATTTTCTGATCTTGGGGTATGAATATGGTTTGTAGAAAATTGCATCCTCTTCAAAATGAGCTTTGGATAGGTCATTTCTCATAAAGTATGAGAAAGTTATGCTTGGTCAAAGTAGAGTTGACTTTTCCTATAAAACCCTAATTTAGCAACTTTTGAGTCTTGATGAATTTTGAGCAATACTTGATGAATCATGAGAATACCTTGATCAAATGATTAAATATCCTTCAAAATGAGAATGTTGACAAAAAATCTTGAGGTTTGACTGTATTTGGGTCACAGTTGACTTTTGCCCTAACACAGTCGATTTTTGGATCTTTTGAGCAATAGACTGAGCAAACTTCCTCTGCAAGGCTTGAAATTTGACATGGATGACCTTGAGAACATATTAGGACATTAGGGAGCATTTTAGGTCATTTGGACTCAAGTATCTTATTGCAACACAAAACCCTAATTTGGGGTTGACTGCCTTAGGAGATAGCTTGACTGTTCAACTCTTGAGCAAACTTGAGCAACTTGGAGATTTTTCTTGCAATGTTTTGAGAAATATGAGAGGGAAAATTTTGGAGTACAACAATATTGTTTTTAAAATGTTGTGAGCAAGAAACTATGAACGTCCTACCTACTCAAAATGGTCTTAGTTCTTTTCCTCCTCCTTTAGATATTTCTATCTTACCATTGATTGATAAGAAGCAATATTATTGGATGTGAAGGGACGGACGTGGGTCAATCATATAGTCATAGAAGGCAACTTATGAGACATTTTAGAAATTTTTGTAGGGACTTAGATCATTTTACCGAAGGAAACATCGAAGGGTCATTGAGGGACTATGATCTTTTTTATCGAGGGTCTTTGCTAAAGCGTCCCACATTCGAGGGACATGACTATATTTTTTCGGAGGCAACAAGCGAGGCTACCCTAGAGGTGCGCGTGTGAAAAGTGTGTTTTATTCAAGTTAATTTGTCTTTGATTAGGGTTATCTGGCGATTGATTTTAATCTTGCCATACATACCTAATTACTGTACAATATAAAGAAAATAGTAAATTGCGAAAATTAAAAATTATACGCTATTACAGAGCTTTTGGGAATGAGAAATACAAATTTACAAATGAGGATGGATCAAATCGTCAATGCAATTAAAAATCTAAATAAGCATTCAATATAACCAAATCGAATCGACCAATTAATTAAAACTACAACAATCTATAAAATTAATTAACAAAGTAAAAATATGGAAATAAAGTTCTTGGTATTTTTGTTTGTGAGAAATTTTGAAGAGAAAATAAAAACCTATTCTAGAGGAGAAAATAAATGATTACAAAGAAATTAAATCGAATGTATATATATCTTTTGGTATTTTTATTATAAAGAATTTAAACGAAACACTTTAAGACAAAATAAAAAGTTAATTAGTAAAATTATTTACAAAATCCCTAACTAAACAAATTATAAAAATTCATTTTAAAATTTATATTTTTACTTAGTTGAGTTTTAAAACTACAACCTAAACTAATTTTGTTATCAAATATCTAAAATAATAAAGAAAATAGAAAAAAAGGCCCCAGCAGGGGTTGAACTCTGGTCCCCTGGTTGCTGCAAACAATGCCTTGCCAATCGAACAGTTATGTTTATTCATTATTATTATGATTTAATTAAGACAAAAGGGGATACGATAATTGGATTGGGCCAAAAGGCCCAAAGGCTGACTCGTTTGGATGAATGAAACAAGGAAAAAAATTGGGAAACCCTAAAGATAGAGGGGCGCCGCTGGTTTTGTTGTCTTGGGAAGAGAAGGCAAATTTAATATTATTATTATTAATATATGGGGAAGGAAAATGCATATTTGTTATTATTATTTCTCTGTGTTATATGTTGTACCATTAAAAAACACAAATAAACTCTCTCTCTCTCTATCGAAATCCTCAACCCTCCATCACTTCAAACTGCCCTCATATGGTTCTTTTCTCTTCAAAATCAAAATTGTTGGCGGTGATATGAACATAGGCAAGGGAAGAAAGGTGATCGTGGATCCATGAGAGAATCTCTAAATTCGCATGTGTGGAAGAGGATAACAGAGCACATGCTAGAGCGAAGTCTTTGATGGAAGCGTGGATGGTGAAATTTTGGGGAAACAATTGGGAGCTGGTGAAGCTGGTTTGGGAGGGGCGGATACCGGGGATGAGAGAAAAATTTGTGCGTGAGTCCGGTATTCCTAATTGATGACGAGCATGACAAAGATAATTAGAGACACTGATGTGGATTTCAGGTAATAAGACTCGATCTCGTATATTCTTGATTCAGTGATTTCTATTTCTCCATGAGTTCATTGTTGATGCAGTGGAACTTACCGCGTGGAAAGGATGAGGAACTGGTGAGGATATGTTGCGATGAAGATGATAGAATCGCATTCGTGTTATTGATGAAGCAGTGGTGGATGCAGGTTGTTGTTCATAGGAGTGAGTACGAACGGTTGTTGGGAGGAAGATGGAGATATCATGGGTGGTTGTTCTGTTGAAATAGGGACCAATTGGTTGTTGACAAGTAGGAGGAGGTCGTGGAGTATGAGTTGGAAGGGAGGATGAGGGAGTATGTTGATGTTAGTGGAAAGGAATTTATGAATGGAATTAAGAGCTTGTTGAAGCTTGAGAGACGCTGATATTTACTGCGGGGACGCTTTGTCGGAACCACTGGTAACTCAAAATTGGATTTCTCAACTAAAGAATAACTACTGCTTTCAAAAACTGAAACTGGGCTGTAGGTTTGGCATTGGAACAAATTTGTTCCCTTGAAAGGAAAGTTTTGGATTGGAATGTTTTTGCCATATGCGTAATGGAAGGACAGAGAAAAGAGATAGGTTAGATCTGATTCTGATCATGAGTGAAAAATAAGGAAAACATTCAGATTGGGTGCAAAAATATGGTTTTCTTTCAATGATTTAAGAAAAGTGAAATAGTTAACTATATCGCAACAGTTGGGTTTTCATAATCATAGGTTCTATAATGAATGGAATTATTTGATAAAGAAATATCTATTTCGCTGGAACTTTAGACAAATATTGACGTACTGAATCTAGGTGTTAACTTGAAGGACAACAATGCGAACACTTGCTGCGCTAATCTGCTGATCAAAGTTGGGCCTTTGGTTTTTTTTCAAAATTAACTAAAATAACTTGTGCCACACTTTCTTTACTGAGCTTATTCTCTCATGTGTTTTAACTACTCTTTTGTTACGTGCAGTAAGTTTCAGCCACCATTATAACTTTCAAGTTTGATAGGTTATGTATTTTTGGTTGTTATACAAGGTTGAGAACATGTTTATGCAAGATGTTTGTCAAAGTTCTTTTTATTGGAGGAGCTGGCGAACTTGCAATTTTTATCAGTGTTACTTGTTGTGTTTTTTTTGTTCCCTTTTCTCTGGTTTTTGTTGTGTTTTTATAGTGAAATGAGGGTGGATTTTGGGGGAATAAAGTATAGAATTTGAACATCTTTGGTATGCTAATTTGCTCCTTTTTGTTGCATTTTTTTCTTCCTAAATTGGTGCAATATTGGGCACAGGACAACAACAGTTCGGACTATTATGCAACAAGTTTTGGAGCTTATTGTGCAGGAGGACAACAAGCACATCAACAAGTTTTGTTGAATGTTTTTTTTGGGACTATTTTGGGGACTAAAGAAAAATGTTTGTAGCAAGGCTTTAAGTGGCATAGAAATACATGAGACTTAGAGTCATTTAGCATAGGTTTAGAACTTAGGAAATTCTATGTAATTTTGAAAGTATTTTGAGTTTGGAAACTCAAAAGTCTTGTATCATGATGAATTTTATTCAAAGTTTAATATGAAATTTATGTAACAAACTCTCTTGATGAACTTAAGATGTGAGGAACTTAAATTGAATCTTGTATTTAAATAAAGCTTAGAAATTTGAACGAAGACGAATGAGATTGATGAATGCCTTGCCTTGAATTCGAAGCAATTCACATGAATGAATTTTTCAAATATATCAAACGTGCGCCATAAGCATATTGATCCTTTTGAATATCTTGAAACAAAGACAAATTCATATGAATGAATTATGCCTCACATGATTGAATTGAGCTGAAGTCAAAAGAGTTATTTGAATGGATCCTTGAATCTTCTTCATTAAAATCCATATCTTCAATTCATAGTAACTTGAAATACGAGCCAATACTACAAATCTTTCCTTTAAGAACTCTAGTCAACAATCCACCTTAATCCAATGATCGCTAATGTTCACTTGAAAATGACTTAAAGTAGGCGACAAGCAATCAATGAATCATTGAACTAGAACTCTATCTTCATGAATTATCTCAACATAAGAATCAAACGTACTTTGAGAAACGTCTGTGACATAAATTGAACCAAGCATAATTTGACCTTGATCTTTGAAGTAATCTCATAGAAACCGCTATTTGTGGTACTTCGCAGAAGAAAATCGCCTCAAGACATTGAGAATTGAAGAAGTTATGAACCTCGAAAATTGGACAAGAGTTTCTTATGATTAGGTCAAATTTGAAAAATGACATCTAAAGTATTTGAACTTTCTGATGATCTTTCGCACGTAATCAGCTCTTGACTTTGAAACAACCGGCTGAAAATCATCAAACAATAAAGTCGCCATCGAACGTTTTTATCCCACAGGAAGGGAAAGGTAAACATCGAGAAAACCTGAGAAGGGAGACATCATGGTCTTGCGACCGAGAGATCGGGTAAGGGAATCTGTTACGCAAGGGGAAGGTATTAGCACCCCACATGCCCATAGTACTATATGGTATCCACTCTTGTTGTCTATCTTATGGGTGTGTTTAATCTATGCTTATTGTTTACTATACTACTGAATGGAGAATGCATGCAAAAGAAATGAGAAAAGAATGTAGGGAAAATAAAAGTTGTGCTTGTTCGGGCCCTACCCCGATGCCTACGTATCCCTTTTAAGGAATCAGAGCAGCCGTAGTTCGGCTCACATGTTATTGTTGGTTTGTATTTTTTAATGAACAATATTAATTTCGCCTTCTACCGCAACTCGACCTTTGGAGACTTACGCGTCAGCACAGAAGTGGATTAATTTGTTCTTTTGAAAAAGTTTTGGAGAAAAGGTGCTTTGGGCGCACAAAAAGGTTTGAATTGGTTTGTGTTTTTAATGAACAATATTAATTTTTCCTTCTGCCGCAACTCGACCTTTGGAGACTTAGGCGTCAGCACAAGTGGATTAATTTGTTCTTTTGAAAAAGTTTTTGAAAGAAAGGCCCAAAGGCAAAAAGAGTTTTGTGTTGGTTGGTGTTTTGCTTTAGATGACAGCTAGTTAATCTCAAGAGAGAGATATTAACCATTTCTCTACTTATTCATGAAATAAGTCTTTGAGACTTGAACCACACCATAGCTTAGAATAAGGTCGAGAAGAAACCCGCTTATCATCTCTCATACTTAACAAAGATATGATTCTCGTTAGTAAATTTTTTATGTATTTTGAAGTTTGTAAGAAAAAAAGTTTTGTTTTGAATGCAAATGCAAAAGGGGAAAGAAAAGTCAAAGGGGGACTAGCCTATTTCTAAACCTATGCTATCATACAATGGTAGCCCTAAGTCAAGGATGAATGAAAGGGAAACGTCTACCTAATGTTAGCATGCATGGTTTAACAAAACTATCTTATAGGGAACATGCAATGAGAGCGAAGTCGTGATCTCAATTTCTAAATTGAGATCTCAACGATCAACAAGAAAGTAGACAAACACAAGCACAACACATATAGCAAATAAAGTGCGGAATGCCTTCTACAGGTCTTTAAATAGCGACTTCGAGCGTACGCTCTTTATTTCCTACTTCTTATGGTATCTGGAAAAGCGATAAAGTGCGGAAATGAGGAATAAGAGTGAAGTTGCGACGATACCGAACGAAGAAGGTCCGTTGCCTCTTCATAACCATGCAAGCAATAAGAAAACTCTACATAAGTTGCTTCGCATGAGTGATCAAAAGTTAATCTCCAAGCATTTCCCATCGCGAATGTTACATCAATACTATCGCGAATTCTTAGCAAAACATGACAACAAAATGATTACCAAACATAAAAACAAGAGTAGAAAACTCTAATTGAAACCCTAAAGAGAAATACTAAAATATTCTAAAATATTCTAATATTTTTTGTATCATTTTTATTATCAATTAAGAGAGAAAAATTAAACTAGAAGGAAAACTAAAATCTCAATGAGATTAGAAAAGTCAGGGGGTGTTAACTGGATATAGGGGGTATAGTCCAGCAGTCAGATTAGGGAGATAGGCCCAATGAATTGGTCCACAAACTATTTTTGTTTTACCAACATCAAAATAATAATAAAAAATGCATATTGGGCTCAATTGGATGGGAATTTCAGTCCAGGTCCATAGCAATTATATTATTGATTATTATTCCTTGAATATAATAAAAAACAAATTAAATAAATAAATGCACAAATTGAAAGAGGACTAGGGTTAGAAAAATAGGACGACTGAGCTTCTTCCCTCTTCTTCTCGAATACGAATATCGACGATCTAGAGCCTTCCGGTGTAGTCCGCTTTCATCGAAAATGCAACAACATCGTTCTTTTTCAACTCACCTCCGTCGTTCTCCTTCTTCCCTTTGATTTCAACTTCTTCGCCTCATATCAAGAACGGGAAACCTAGAAACTTAAAAGCTAAATAGTATAGTCCTCACGTTCAATTGATCTTTGACACCTTAGGGATTCTACTCCACTATGTTCGATCTACGTTATCACATGAAGAAATGAATGGAGAAGTGAAAGAATGAAGAAGATTAGAGATTACATGTCGGAGTAGCTCTGACGGCTTTTCAACGGCGCCACTAGCGCAAGAAAACCAGATAATACTCTTCAGGTAAACACCCTTTTTCACCTTTTATGATTCTTCTTCGCTTTTCCTTCTAAAAACTCTTCTTCTATTATTTTGAATTTCTATGTTTTTGTTACGGTAGTGATATTGTGTTGATCTTGCGAATACTCCGTATGCAGGTGCATTGGAGATAAAGATAATGACGAGGATTCCATTGAACCGCAGAGAAGCTTTTCATTGAGTTGATGATAAAGTGAAATGGTGTTAAAGATTTAAGTAAAAGGTTATGGTGGTTAGAGAGTGGTAGTGATGGTGGCTGAAGGTGAGGGGTTAAGTTGAAGATTGATAAAGCAGAGAGAATATGAGAAGTGAACTCATTGAGTTCAATGGTGAGTTTTTTTTTGTGATTTTTACTGTGTTTTATGAAGAATGAATCGTGAAGTGGTTGGTGAAGATGAAATTATCACGGTGAAGGATGATGATGAAAGAAGATGAAGATTGATGATTGGAATTGTAGGTTTGAATTGATGATGAAAGTGCAGAATGAAAAAAATCAATGACGCGCTGAAGATGGATGTTATGTAGAGAGAGTTTTTGAGGATTTTTTGGCGATGCTTTTTCTCTGACGTTGAAGAATGGTGAGTCTTTAGAGATGGTTGAAGAATGGTGAGAAGACGAAATAGAAGATGAGAAGAACGCGAGAGTTTCAAATATATTTTTTTTGGTTAGTTTCCTCTATCTGATTTTCCTCTTGCTTTTCTGGTATAAAAAGAATCCTGAATCCTCTCCCTCCTTTCTGTTATATGAATTATTCTGTTCACTCTGCTGTACTATATTCAGTTATGTTATAGTTAGTTGGGAAGTTAAAGGGAGTAGAAGAATTTGTTAGGAGTTTTTTTTATAGATTATTAGAGTTAGTTAGGAATTAGTTGGGAATTCGGTTAGCTCTGTTAGTTAGGGGTGAGCGTTAGTTTTGTTTTCTGGTTTTCTGTTAGGGAATGGATAGTAAGATTTGAATATGAACATTTCTATTATAAACATGAGTTGGATTTATAATATTTTCTTCTGAGTTTATTAGTGCAGGGCTGCTAGGAGGGATGGATTTAGATTTAAATGAAATTGAGATTTAGTTTTGATTATAATTTTTGTTAAGTTAATTGTTAGTGTGAAAAAAAGAGTTAGAATAATCAATATTGATAGGGCCTGACTATTAGGAATATCAATAAATAAATAACTGTTAGTTTAAAGTTGTTAGAAATCTTTATGTGAGGAATTGGATTTATGAAATGGATATTTAAACTGACTGGAATCTATGTGTTTGACTGAACCGGTTTTGCTATGCATTACCCTTTTTAATTTTCTGAATGAGTGAACTGTTTTTTCTGCTTTTTAATGACGGACTATTATATCAGTGATGGGGTGGTTCATGATAACAGTTTTACGATTTCAGTACAGGGGCATGCTTCTAAATTGCAATGGGCTGTCTTTAGAACATGTTTGCAGTTTTTATAATGAACTAATTTTTGAGGGTTTTTTACATGCAGGGCAATGCATTTCTTTAAAAAAAATCCAGCAGGTTGGTTCACTCAGAGCACGAAGATTGAAGAATACATGGAGATGGAGAATTAATGTTAGGGATAGGCATAGCATGGTGGTGAATCATGTAATTCGAAGGATAGTCAAGAGCTTAGCATGGAGATTAGAATACAAAATTCGCATGAAGAAAGATTGGAGATTTTAAGTTTTTGATAATTTTTCATGTAATATTCTTGCGTGTAGTTTCCTACGGCTTTGTAATGGTTTCTCTTGAATTTAATTAAATAGACAAAAATGGTGCATAGAATTTGAAATTTATGGTGAATTTGTAATGAATGAACTTGTTGGAATTTTTGTTGAATATGGAATGAAGAATTTTTGAAATGGTGAATGGAACTTGAATGCGAAATTAGATGAACTTGAATATTATAGTGTGAACCAAGGTAATGTAGTATGATCTTGCATACAAATTCAACTTTGGAAACTCTTGAATCAAAATGACAAATTATCAAGGGTGCAAACTACTTTCTTTTCATTTGATTTTGAGTTTCCCGAGAAAGAAGTGTCTTCCTTTCTTCTTGAGTTTGATATCCCAAGTCCTTCATTGACCTTGTGTTTATGAAATCCCAATGTCTCGCATTCTATCAATTTAGATGAACTCCCCTGCTTGAATATCTTCAAATGAACGAATATAGGTTTCCTTAAATCAACTTGAATGAATCCATACTTAGACGTCTGCATGTCCTTAGCTCAAAAACCCTAATCTTCCATATAAAGCTTTTTAGATTTTGGTCTCAAAGCATTTAAATGAAATCCGAAGAAAATAGATTGTACTTCAAGTAAGCCAATCGACTAGATGAAGAGCTTTGCATTATAAGGCATACAAACCCTAATTTGTGAAGAAGGTCCAACTGAATTTTCTTCTCTAGAATAGGACTGTTTCCCACATAACTAGAGATTCAAGCAATGTTTTCCTTCTTATTTTCCAAAGATATATCAATTGAAACCCTGATTATTCATGGAAGACATCCCTTGATTATAGCCTTGCCTGATAATCACAACTTCCCAGAGAAACCTCTCTTGAATGGTACATGATTTAGAGAAATAAACCCTAATCAAAGGATGACGTTGAGCACAAGGAGATAATGAATGCCTGATTTAGAGGCCCTTAGATGACCTCGTAGAACAACTTAGAAATGAACATAGGAGTACAGAAAGAAATATGACCAAGATGGCCATGACTTAGAAAACCTAATGAACCTCGATTGGTGAAATGCTGACAAGCACAAACTTGGTGGAGAAAAACTCTGAATCTTTTCTTGAATGTATCTGAATGAGTAATAACCCCCTTAACTTGAAGAGAACGGAACCCTCAATAAGCATAGGTTGCAACCCTAATTCCACATTTCACTTCTTGAAGGATAATCAGAAGAACCGGGCTTTATTGGATACGAACACATTAACCGCTACGAAACCCTAATATCGCACAACCACTGAACTTTGAACCTCAAGCTCTTCCGAATGCAAATGTATGTTAATGAACTAATGGAATATATACAAATGGATACAAGAGTCTAAACCAGATAGAAGAAATTATGAGGGCAAATTTTGGGGTTCAACAGCTGCCCCTATTTAATCGCCTTTAACCTGAAGGTGAGATTGGCATTAGCCTTTCAAACTTTCAGGGGGGGAGAAGATTAAATACTAAAAGAACCCGAAAATTTGCACTCCGGAGCCAGTCAGGAATACATTATATTTTGGTTTTTTTTTCTCTTTTTTGCTTTTTTGGGTTAAAGGGGTTATCAGGGATAAATGTATGTTTAACCAGGGTTAGACACACAGAAGAAGAACTTGGTTATCGAGGAACATATGTTGGGATTTAGTAACAAACACCTGTAAGAAAGATATCAAAAGATATATGCCTGAAGTCTGTAGCAGACATACGAAAAAAAGGTATCAAAGATACATATCCGGGGTTGGTAGCGGATACGAAAGAGGCAAACCGAAGAAAGCTTCTTGCAAGGATATCGTGAACACATGTCTGGGGTTGGTAATAGACATATGAAAAAGATATCAAAAATACATATTCGGGGTTGGTAGCGGACACGTACGAAAGAGACATCAAAGATATCAAGAATACATGTCTGGAGTTGGTAGCAGACATATGAAAAAGGTATTAAAAATACATATCCAAGGTCGGTATCGAATACGCACAAAAGAGACAGGCCGAAGAAATCTCTTACAAAGATATCAAGAACACATGTTTGGGGTTGGTAGTAGACATATGAAACAGGTATCAAAAATACATATCTGGGGTCGGTATCGAATACGCACGAAAGAGACAGACCAAAGAAAGCTCTTACAAAGATATCAAGAACACATGTTTGGGGTTGGTAGCAGACATATGAAATAGGTATCAAAAATACATATCCGGGGTTGGTATCAAATACGCACAAAAGAGACAGTCCAAAGAAAGCTCATACAAAGATATCAAGAACACATGTCTGGGATTGGTAGCAGACATATGAAATAGGTATCAAAAATACATATCCGGGGTTGGTAGCGGACACGTACAAAAGAGACATCAAAGATACATATCCGAGGTTGGTAGAGGATACGCACGAAATAGACATCAAAGATATCAAGAACACATGTCTGGGGTTGGTAGAAGACATGTGCAAAAGGTATCAAAAATACATATCCGGGGTTGGTAGCAGATACGTACGAAAGAGACGTCAAAGATACATATCCGGGGTTGGTAGCGGATACATAATAAGGAAAGAGGCCGGAGGAAAGGACTCTAACCAAGGATATCAGGAATATACATCTGGAGGAAAGGGTGTATAGCCAAGGATATCAGGAAAAATATGTCCGGAGAAAAGGACATATATAACCAAAGGCTTGCAAGGGTAAGAGAGAAACACGACTTACTAAGACAATGGGAAACACCAAAGACTCGACTGGTGGTGGGTCTAACAACCTTCGTTGGGGAAACAAAATAGAATCACCCTAGGCTTTTTGTGGAGATAGTTCAAATCTGAATGCATAACTGTCTGGTTACTGCAAGAAAACATAATTGGCTTATACTCATGCATGTTTGAATTTTTTTATAGCGTAATGCTCCATACAATGGAAATGCTACGCGTTTTGGTAGATGCAATGTAATGATGCATGTTTAGTAATGCATTAGGAAAACACATCAATAATCGGCTGCCGAGAAGACAAAAAACTTCTGAACGATTATTCTGGCACATCTGATCTTCTGTAGAGAAAAGGCAATTTGTAATTCAATGGGGAACCGAGATTTGGAACCACCAGCCTCTAAAGATCGATATCACCGGGGAAGTAACCTCCTGGGAAGAATACTGTAAACTGTAATTGCAGTTCAGATAAAATCTTGAATTATGATCAAACTCCCCACTTCACGGGGAACAAATTCTTTATCCTCTGTTGGAAAGAGGAAAGCTTTGTTGGGAATGGAAACTTCTGGCATAGAAATTCTTTGACAAAGATAACTTCTGTTGGGGAGTATAGAAATTCTTAAACAAAAAGAATTCTACTCAGATCACACTGGGGATAACGTTGCTGGGAGGTAAAAGATCCTCACTTGGAGAAGAAACAAACATCCTAGGATATAAACTCCACTAGGGACAGCCCAACAACATCTTCTACCACTGATAATGAAAGTGTTATGACTGGAATTCTCCTGTACACCTCACTTGAGAGATAGGACACTTGCTCCATTAGGGAAAGAAGAATAGTTCCACTAGGGAAATTGGATCTCATTATACGAAAATCTTTATGTTAGTCACATACAGACCCCTCTTGATTCATTTGTTGGTATGCATCTTGTCTTATAAGACCAACAGTACTTGCAAAACAGAAATTGGGGCGACATGCCCCTGTCGGGAATGGAAAACCTTACTGAAGAATAGACAACTTGAACTATCAATCACCGGGTAAAAACCGCGATGCAAGATTGCAACTTCAGCATGTCGACTCCGAGGAGATATGCCACTAAAAAGTGGAATTTAGAGGAGATGCTGCAAAAATAAATTGCAGTCCAATGAAAAGGGTTCATCTAGACTTTACACGACTTCTACATTTCCAGTGAGAAAGAACATTCTCCTCCTGCAGATAAATGAGGATGCTTCACTGGGGAGGAAATATCTCAGAAGAGAAACCCCTTGGTAGATAGGTCTATGTCAAGTAGCAACAGGTCTTTTACTGGGAGTAGGCACCCCCCTAGGAAGCAATATTTCCATCGCGTCTTGTATGAGTAAACAAACCCAAATGGTCTTTGCGTTACTGCTCAAATCCTACTGAGGATAACAATGCAAACTTCAACTGGGGATAATAACCTTGACTTAGGACAGAGGATATCAGTAAATGGACTTGAGTCTCTGATAAGTCGAAGATAACAGTTTTGACTTCTCGACATGATTTTCAAATTCATAGGTCATTTAGCCTGCGTATGGCTTTGATATGATCAACTACTAAAGAAGAGAGAAAGCCCTTACATAAATTATTGCCCCGGTCTGTAAGGCTTTTGCAGAAAATTGCCTCGAGAGGACTTTTTGAGATTTAGACCATTGAAGACAATCAGCCCTAATGTTATGTACTTTGGAACATGATGTTTAGATAACCAAAATTGGAGATGATTCCAACTATGCTTGAGTGAATGCCCATACATCTTCAAATTCTAGAAGATTCTCCTCTGATCAACGCATTCTCAGAGAGATTTGTTAAATATTAGTATAACTGCCCCAGTTTGTCTGGACTTTGAGGGATGAAATCCCAACTTGAATGCCTCAGATTGGCTGAATACCTACTCGACAGAGTATTAAACACGCTTGCCCCTGCTCAATAGAATCTCGATAAATCTTTTCCTTTACCTCATGCTCACGGAGGGATGAGAAACTTGAGGTTTTTCGAAGGCAACATAACCTTAGAGTGGTTGGCTTATATCTTGAAAGTAGGTTACTTCACAACCATACTTCTTGACTTGAACTGCTTCATTCTCGAGCAAATACTTGAAGCGATACGTCCCTTAGGACCAACTAAAAGTAATGCACCGCTGCTTTATAGAGACTCTGGGCCACCAACTTTTGCAATCTACTTCAGATCATTTCTCAAACTGGTATTCTTTTACTCAACATAGTCAATAGAAGATTTGCCCCAGATTAAGACCATTCTCATAAATGATTCACCTTTAAACGGTATCTTGAAGCGATTTTTCCCTTGAGATGGTCAAATTTTCATCTGATGCTCATTATGCAAACTTACTTGATGTTTAAGCACTTGCTCATATGCAAAGAATGTTTATTCTAAGAATGATAATTATAATACGAAGCTCATGTTTGTCTTGAAGTTTAAAAACTTGTTTGAAAAGATGTTGAAACAAGAAAAAGAAAAAAAATTGTACATAAGATAGTGTGATACTAACTCAAAAAAATTAGCAAGCCTCCTAGGAGTCAGATTATCGTATTCTCGTTACAATGTGCTTTCAAATTACCCATGCTTCAGTTAGGACTTTTAAGGGTTGTAACGTGGCCTGGTTCACGGTTTTTAGAAGAAAAAAAAGATTTAAGGCTCAAAATATTTGGTGCCCACCTATTCTCCATGATGTTCTCCAGTCCTAAATTCAGTTAAACCAATACGAGCACTCATCCCTCAAAGGGAGTTTACTATGGTTAGGGAGGATATGGCAGTCACTCACCTCTTTCATTCTTGGTATTTAATCACACGACTTTATTATTTGTGGAGGATCTTTATTTGGTAATCCCCTTTTTCTCTTTTCGCGCTTTTTGCTTTCTTTTTGTATTCCCTAACTTTTTCTTGGACAAATTCCTTTTGAATTTGATTTTAAAGTCCAGCGGGATGCCCTGGCTCTTGCCTAAGCGACTTGTCTTTTCAAGTTTCGGCTTAGCGGGGCTTTTTGTCTCTTTCTTTTATCATTTATTTAAGTTTGAACCAGTCGTGTGATTTCGAGTCGTTCTTTGACTTGCTGAGAAGGTGTAACTACCTTACTGCTTGGTCAACAAGGAATAATCATTATGGTATCGTCATCTTTTGATCTCTTGATGTGCGAGAGATATCTATTGGGATATCATCCTCATTGATGCACACTGCTGATAAATGAGAGTTAACCATTGTGGTTTTGTTCTTTCTCAATCTTCTGAAGGATAACCATTGTTGTATCCTTTGATGTGCACTCCTAATGAGTTTTGAATGCTGATTCAGATTAACTGAAATCTACTCTGCCCTGGGTTAAATGTGAGGTTTTTTTTTAATAGAAAAGAAACTCTTACTTCAAAGCTCAAAGGGGTTGACGAGGGTTTCACTCCCTTATATCTCCTGTGTTTGGGGATTTGAAACAAGGCATGTACATCGTCAGCATGGTCCTATTCAAAAGCACACCGTTTGAACTTTTTGGCATATTACTCATCATCCTCCCTCCAGAGGTTTTTTCTTTTTTAACAAGAGCTAAGTACCAAAAAAAAGAAAAACATTAATGAGTGAATACGAATGGATTAATTCAAAACAAACATACTCAATGCATTATGATTAATATTCAACGATAAGCAAGTTTTGCATACAAGAAAGTACTGAACCAAAACAAAGAAAGATTACAAATGAGAATGCAAATGTAATTTGAAATTTCCATGTTAAGGAGACTAGTCTCCGTATGGACTTGTTGCTTCAGACGATGATCTGGCAGTCTTGATATCTACTGAGTCAAAGGAGACTTCAAATATGACTGACTAGCCCGAAATTAATAGCCTTTGCATCTAGCAGGTATTGCACATTTTCTTTGATTGGCCTGTAGTCTTCAATGGAATGGCCTAGTGCCCCGGGATGGTAATCACATTGCACATTAGGATTGAAATCCATAGGATAAGGAGGAATGACAGGCTTCAGTGGCTTGGGTTCCACTAAAGAAAGCTTGAGCAACTGAGAGAACAAATGGCCATAAGTCACGGGAACAATGTAGAACACCCTCTTTGGATTCCTATCCCTTTGTTTATCTTGTTGCATACGTCTCTATTGATAGGTTTGCTGCTGAGGAGTACACCAAGCTGGATGAACATGAGGAACATTCTGATTTTGATTAACCAGCTGATTTCCACAACTTGTAAACGATTGTTGGTGAGAACTATCTGAGAGTATAGGTTATGGGAGATGTGATTCATATCGTGAGATAGAACTTTGACGAGGAGAAGGCGTAACCCTATTTTTTGTATGAATTGGCATCAGATTGATTTGCACGCTCATACCTTCGGGAGTGAAAAGAATTGTCCCTGCATCATGCAGATCATGGACTTGGTGCTTAAAAGCTATGCAATCTTCAGTATCATGGCCGGGTGCCCCAGAGTGAAATTCATACCTATCATTATCGTTAAAGCCACGAGGGAGCCTTTCATGTGTAGTGAAGATTCAGAGTTTGACCAAATGAAGTCCTAGTAGGGGAGGAAGCAATTGTGCATACAAATTTGGAATAGGATCAAATTTTCATTCAGGCTGTTTTGGCCTTTGCTGACGGACTTTGTCTTTTTGGGTCCTCTTGGGAAGTGACAACTGGTTGCGGATGGGAAGATGCTGGAACGCAAGGCTATAGAGGAGATGCTCCCTGACTCGAAAGAGTCCCCAAATTATAGGGAGGAATGGTAACCCCTATTGTATCAGGCATAAAACCATCTTCTTTATTCAACATCGTCCCCAAAATTCCCATAACCAAATTCAATTGAGTTTTTAACTGACTATTTTCTTCTTTCAAGAGTTCTTATTCACAGACCAAATCCTGCATGTCTAGCAGTAAAAACTCCATTTGTTCTTTCATCTCGTCCAATTCCCCACGAAGTTGTTCCATAACCTGAATTTGTTATGGATGCATGAAGATGCATGAGGTGAGTGAGAGAATTCCTCTTCTGATATGATTTGGACACCACAGTCTCCGGATTGATCTCATCTTGGACCTTGTCTCTAGATGACTCACCATTTTCAATCGAATGATCAGTTGCCCCAGAATAATATGCGTAGAAGATTCTTTCAGAAGAACAAATGAATTCTTTTCCAAGCGAATCAATATAAACCACATCATCAGGAATATTGCGCCACATAAAAATAATAATACAGTCTGTCCTCTATTAGAACAAAAGAGACATCCACCTGGCGAAAAAGAGTGTGGCAGTTGGCCAAATAGGAATTGGACCTTTGGAAGAGACGCCAAACAGGTGCTTGGCTTTATATTTCAACCCCTTTGTAGTCTTTTATATCAAAATCGGGTACTCCAGAATAGGGGATGCATCTAGCCTATGTATGGCAATCAAAAGAGCTATTTGTAGGAGGAGGACCCCAAAAATCAGAGTTGGAGATAATATGATGTATTGTAATGGGCTTGTAACAACATGCTCATCAGGAATCTTCGGTCTTTGTTTAAAAGCTTTTTTTTAATTCACCATGGGAACAAAGACTAGTTGTTGTTGATCAGATCAGTGAACACAAAGTTATGGAGGATTCCCTTGATTAAAAAGTCTGATTCCCCGATGTGGCAACCACGTCTGACGTTGGTCAACAAGAACGAAGCACTGATATAATATCCTATAGTAAATGGGAACCATCTGCTAATAAGATGTTCCAAGAACTCAGGATTGTGTAACACTCCATGGTTGGAAGCAATTCTCAAAAGATGAGGAGAAGATAGAACCTTTACTGTGACAGTAGGTGCAAGATTGTTGACATCGTCATCAGAGCTTTCTTGACCTGGCTCATCTGAGTTTTCAATCAATTATCTTCCTGCTTTGAAGAGATTTCTGACCATGGGCCAAAGCTTGCATGTATATCACTCAGAGTTGGTCCATAACCGATCCCTGAACAAGTGCAGTAAGAAATCAAGCTGAACCTCTGAGGAGAACACATGATCTGAGCAAGAATCCCCAATCTTCGTGTACCCGTTATGAATGCATGAATATGCATGGAGTGCATGAATGGATGCCATGTCATGTTCCTTCATTCCCAAGGAATTTTCATGCTTTGATTTTTAATTTTACGTAAGTAAAAGATTGAAAGGTTCAACACAAGGCTTGCAAATATGATTCCTTGGAAATAATATAATACGTATGTTAAGCATGTGGTTAACCACGTTATGTATGCAAAGGCATGAGATCAAATGGGATCAAGGTTCCATCATTTCTGAATATGATTGTTGCACTGCTTCTGAACCATACAAGTATCATCAAGTCAAAGGTTCGTCATAGCTTCCGCACATATAAGAACCAAGTACCATGTAGATCTCCCATTGTACAGGGTCAAGGCTTCTGGAACATCGAATACTGTTGAGAATTTTCTGAACATGCTGGGAATACTAAGATCGAAGGCCTGAATGAACCTCCAAGCATACAAATCAAGAACTCAAAAAATAAATCTGAAAACCATATGGTCACCAACAGAATATATCATCTGCATAAGTCACCAACAGAAATCCAGAACATAATCATTAGAACCAATAATCACCGTCTGAGCATGGTCACCATCTGAACATGAGTAACCATTTGAATATAGTCACCATTTGTACCTGTAATAATGATTCCCTCCCCACTCACGGGTGAAGACTAGGTCAGGGTAAAACAATGGTAACTCGAAAATCACGGGTTTGCTTGAAAGTAAAATCATCGCAACACAGACGTGCATGATGAGAGTACCTCTAATTGAACCTCATCCGAGCGTGGTATATGACATGAATGCACTAATCGGACCACGTCCTATAGCCGTCATGCCCCCACTCTATTCCTAGTGTCCTAGTGCACTATGGCCTGGGTACTGGGCCTTTTACCTCAATAGTAACACCCACCCAACATGGAAAACTAGAATCCAGCACAACAGATAACCAATATAGAAAGCAATAAAATGCAATGCAAACATATGCTCAGATAAACATGTACAACTGAGTAAACTAAAAGCATAAAAATAAACACCCAAAGAAAAGAAAGCAAGAGCTAGGAGCGACTCCTGGATAGACCAGCATTTGGTCGACCTCTCCCCAGTGAAGTCGCCAGCTGAAACAACCGGCTGAAAATCATCAAAAAATGAAGTCGCCATTGAATGTTTTTATCCCACGGGAAGGGAAAGGTAAACATCGAGAAAATCTGAGAAGGGAGACGTCACAGTCTTGCGACCGAGAGATCCGGTAAGGGAGTTTGTTACGCGAGGGGAAGGTATTAGCACCCCACACGCCCGTAGTACTCTACGGTATCTACTCTTGTTGTCTATCTTATGGGTGTGTTTAATCTATGCTTACTTTTTACTATACTACTGAAGGGAGAATGCATGCAAAATAAATGAGAAAAGAATGTAGGGAAAATAAAAGTTGTGCTCGTTCGGGCCCTACCCCGATGAATACGTATCCCTTTTAAGGAATCAGAGCAGCCGTAGTTCGGCTCACATGTTTTTGTTGGTTTGTATTTTTTAATGAACAATATTAATTTCGCCTTCTGCTGCAACTCGACCTTTGGAGACTTACGCGTCAGCACAAAAGTGGATTAATTTATTCTTTTGAAAAAGTTTTGGAGAAAAGGTGCTTTGGGCGCACAAAAAGGTTTGAATTGGTTTGTGTTTTTAATGAACAATATTAATTTCGCCTTCTGCCGCAACTCGACTTTGGAGACTTACGCGTCAGCACAGAAGTGGATTAATTTGTTCTTTTGAAAAAGTTTTTGAAAGAAAGGCCCAAAGGTAAAAAGAGTTTTGTGTTGGTTGGTGTTTTGCTTTAGATGACAGCTAGTTAATCTCAAGAGAGAGATATTAACCATTTCTCTACTTATTCATGAAATAAGTCTTTGAGACTTGAACCACACCAAAGCTTAGAATAAGGTCGAGAAGAAACCCACTTATCTTCTCTCATGCTTAACAAAGATATGATTCTCGTCAGTAAATTTTTTAAGTATTTTGAAGTTTGTAAGAAAAAAAGTTTTGTTTTGAATGCACATGCAAAAGGGGAAACAAAATTCAAAGGGGGACTAGCCTATTTCTAAACCTAATGTTATAATACAATGGTAGCCCTAAGTCAAGGATGAATGAAAGGGAAACGTCTACCTAATGTTAGCATGCATGGTTTAACAAAACTATCCTATAGGGAACATGCAATGAGAGCGAAGTCGTGATCTCAATTTCTAAATTGAGATCTCATCGATCAACAAGAAAGTAAACAAACACAAGCACAACACATATAGCAAATGAAGTGCGGAATGCCTGCTACAAGTCTTTAAACAGCGACTTCGAGCGTACGCTCTTTATTTCCTACTTCTCATGGTATCTAGAAAAGCGGTAAAGTGCAGAAATGAGGAATAAGAGTGAATTTGCGATGATATCAAATGGAGAAGGTCCATTGCCTCTTCATAACCATGCAAGCAATAAGAAAACTCTACAGAAGTTACTCCGCATGAGTGATCAAAAGTTAATCTCCAAGCATTTCCCATCGTGAAAGTTACATCAATACTATCGCGAATTCTTAGCAAAACATGACAACAAAATGATTATCAAACATAAAAACAAGAGTAGAAAACTCTAATTGAAACCCTAAAGAGAAATACTAAAACATTCTAAAATATTCTAATATTTTTTGTATCATTTTTATTATCAATTAAGAGAAAAAAATTAAACTAGAAGGAAAACTAAAATCTCAATGAGATTAGAAAAGTCAGGGGGTGTTAACTGGATACAGGGGGTATAGTCCAGCAATCAGATTAGGGAGATAGGCCCATCGAATTGGTCCACAAACTGTTTTTGTTTTACCAACATCAAAATAAATAAAAAATGCATATTGGGCTCAATTGGATGGGAATTTCAGTCCAGGTCCATAGCAATTATATTATTGATTATTATTCCTTGAATATAATAAAAAAACAAATTAAATAAATAAATTCACAAATTGAAAGAGGACTAGGGTTAGAAAATTAGGACGACTGAGCTTCTTCTCTCTTCTTCTCGAATACGAATAGAGGAGATCTAGAGCCTTCTGGTGCAGTCCGCTTTGATAAAAAAATGCAGCAGCATCGTTCTTTTTCAACTCACCTCCGTCGTTCTCCTTCTTCCCTTTGATTTCAACTTCTTCGCCTCATATCAAGAACGGGAAACCTAGAAACCTAAAAGCTAAATAGTATAGTCCTCACGTTCAATTGATCTTTGACACCTTATGGATTCTACTCCACTATGTTCGATCTACGTTATCACATGAAGAAACGAATGGAGAAGTGAAAGAATGAAGAAGATTGGAGCTTACATGTCAGAGTAGCTCCGACGGCTTTTCAACGGCGCCACTAGTGCAAGAAGACCAGAGATTACTCTTGAGGTAAACACTCGTTTTCACCTTTTATGATTCTTCTTCGCTTTTCCTTCTAAAAATTCTTCTTCTCTTCTTTTGAATTTGTGTTTTTGTTACGGCAGTGATATTGTGTTGATCTTGCGAATACTCTGTATGCAGGTGCGTTGGAGATAAAGATAATGACGAGGATTCTATTGAACCGCAGAGAAGATTTTCATTGAGTTGATGATGAAGTGCAATGGTGTTAAAGATTTAAGTAAAAGGTTATGGTGGTTAGAGAGTGGTAGTGATGGTGGCTGAAGGTGAGGGGTGAAGTTGAAGATTGATAAAGCAGAGAGAACTTGAGAAGTGAACTCAGAGAGTTCAATGGTGAGTTTTTTTTTTGGTGATTTTTACTGTGTTTTGTGAAGAATGAATCGTGAAGTGGTTGGTGAAGATGAAATTGTCACGGTGAAGGATGATGATGAAAGAATATGAAGATTGATGATTGGAATTGCAGGTTTGAATTAATGATGAAAGTGCAGAATGAAAAAAATCGATGACACGCTGAAGATGGAGGTTATGTAGAGAGAGTTTTTGAGGATTTTTTGGCGATTATTTTTCTGTGACGTTGAAGGATGGTGAGTCTTTAGAGAGGGTTGAAGAATGGTGAGAAGACGAAATAGAAGATGAGAAGAACGCAAGAGTTTCAAATATTTTTTTTGGTGAGTTTCCTCTATCTGATTTTCCTCTTGCTTTTCTGGTATAAAAAGAATCCTGAATCCTCTCCCTCCTTTCTGTTATATGATTTATTCTGTTCACTCTGTTGTACTATATTCGGTTCTGTTATAGTTAGTTGGGAAGTTAAAGGGAGTAGAAGAATTTGTTAGGAGTTTGTTATAGATTGTTAGAGTTAGTTAGGAATTAGTTGGGAATTCGGTTAGCTCTGTTAGTTAGGGGTGAGCGTTAGTTTTGTTTCTGGTTTTCTATTAGGGAATGGATAGTAAGATTTGAATATGAACATTTCTGTTATAAACATGAGCTGGATTTATAAGATTTGCTTCTGAGTTTATTAGTGCAGGGTTGTTAGGAGGGATGGCTTTATATTTAAATGAAATTTAGATTTAGTTTTAATTATAATTTTTGTTAGTTAATTGTTAGTGTGAAAAAAAGAGTTAGAATAGTCAATATTGATAGGGCCTGACTATTAGGAATATCAATAAATAGATAATTGTTAGTTTAAAGTTGTTAGAAATCGCTATGTGAAGGATTGGATTTATGAAATGGATATTTAAACTGACTGGAATCTATGTGTTTGACTGAACCGGTTTTTCTATGCATTACCCTTTTTAATTTTCTGAATGAGTGAATTGTTTTTTCTGCTTTTTAATGCCGGGCTGTTATATCAGTGACGGGGTGGTTCATGATAACAGTTTTACGGTTTTAGTACAGGGGCCTGCTTCTAAACTGCATCGGGCTGGCTTTAGAACATGTTTGCAGTTTTTATAATGAACTAATTTTTGAGGGTTTTTTACATGCAGGGTAATGCGTTTGGTTAAAAAAAATCCAGCAGGTTGGTTCACTCGGAGCGCGAAGATTGAAGAATACATGAAGATGGAGAATTAATGTTAGGGATAGGCATAGCATGGTGGTGAATCATGTAATTCAAAGGATAGTCAAGAGCTTAGAATGAAGATTGGAATACAAAATTCGTATGAAGAAAGATTGGAGATTTTAAGTTTTTGATAATTTTTCATGTAATATTCTTGCGTGTAGTTTCCTACGGTTTTGTAATGGTTTCTCTTGAATTTAATTGAATCAACAAAAATGTTGTATAGAATTTGAAATTGGAATGACTTATGGTGAATTTGTAATGAATGAACTTGTTGGAATTTTTGTTGAATATGGAATGAAGAATTTTTGAAATGGTGAATGGAACTTGAATGTGAAATTAGATGAACTTGAATATTATAGTGTGAACCAAGGTAATGTAGTATGATCTTGCATACAAATGCAACTTTGGAAACTCTTGAATCAAAATGACAAATTATCAAGGGTGCAAACTACTTTCTTTTCATTTGATTTTGAGTTTCCCGAGAAAGAAGTGTCTTCCTTTCTTCTTGAATTTGATATCCCAAGTCCTTCATTGACCTTGTATTTGTGAAATCCCAATGTCTCGCATTCTATCAATTTAGATGAACTCCCCTGCTTGAATATCTTCAAATGAACGAATATAGGTTTCCTTAAATCAACTTGAATGAATCCATACTTAGACGTCTGCATGTCCTTAGCTCAAAAACCATAACTTCCATACAAAGCTTTTTAGATTTTGGTCTTAAAGCATTTAAGTGAAATCCGAAGAAAATAGATTGTACTTCAAGTAAGCCAATCGACCAGATGAAGAGCTTTGCATTATAAGGCATACAAACCCTAATTCGTGAAGAAGGTCCAACTGAATTTTCTTTTCTAGAATAGGACTGTTTCCCACATAACTAGAGATTCAAGCAATGTTTTCCTTCTTATTTGCCAAAGATATATCAATTGAAACCCTGATTATTCATGGACGATATCCCTTGATTATAGCCTTGCCTGATAATCACAACTTCCTAGAGAAACCTCTCTTGAATGGTACATGATTTAGAGAAATAAACCCTAATCAAAGGATGACGTTGAGCACAAGGAGATAATCAATTCCTGATTTAGTAGCCCGTAGATGACCTCGTAGAACAACTTGGAAATAAACATGGGAATGCAGAAAGAAATATGACCAAGATGGCCATGACTTAGAAAACCTAATGAACCTCGGTTGATGAAATACTGACAAGCACAAACTTGGTAGAGAAAAACTGAGTCTTGTCTTGAATGTATCTGAATGAGTAATAACCCCCTTAACTTGAAGAGAACAGAACCCTCAATAAGCATAGGTTGCAACCCTAATTCCACATTTCACTGCTTGAAGGATAATCAGAAGAACCAGGATTTATTGGATACGAACACCTTAACCGCTGTGAAACCTTAATATCGCACAACCACTGAACTTTGAACCTCAAGCTCTTCTGAATGCAAATGTATGTTAATGACCTAATGGAATATATACAGATGGATGCAAGAGTCTAAACCAGATAGAAGAAATTAGAAGGGAAAATTTTGGGGTGCAACAAACTTGTAAAGAGAAATTGGAGATGACGTCAAGGAGAGTCATACGCAAAAAGAACCATCCAAAAATATCGAATAATGAAGAAGTTACAATCATTTGAACTTGATCTTACAAAGGTCAATTTTTGGGTTAATGTAGTTCATTTTCAGTCATCTGAGCAAACTTGCAATGCAAAGCTTGAAAACTAACACAAATATCCTTGAGAATACATGAAGAACCATAAAGACCATTAGAAACCTTGGAAACTCAATTTTGCTTGAGAAGTACCAAACCCTAGTTGTTGACTCGATGCCTATAAGAGAATCTGTTTGATCAAACCCTGAGACATTTTGAGTACTTGGGAAACCCTATGAGAACATTTTGAATGAAAAATGAGAGGGAAAATTTTAGGGTACAACACTAGTTCATGTTACAAATCATCACCCAATTATATACTCCCATAATAACATAGATTCTCACCCTTACCTTGATTGTAGCCACCTTAGGGTTCTTTCCTCCTTCTTCTCTTATTTTCTCCTCTTTTCCTCTTTTCTTCTCTTCTCTTCTCTTCACAAAAAATGAGGATTCTAATCTTTGTTTTCACATAACCCTTACTAACTATTGTTTCTTTTATTCAGCTTAGGAAATCATACCCCCTTATTACTCCTATCTCTCATAATTAGGCCCAACTAGTTATTTCATTCATTAATACACCTAATAACTAAATTATTCAAATAATTAAATAATTATCATGCCACATAATAATTAAATAAATAAACAACTAATAAAATAGCTAATAAAAATTGGGATGTTACAAAATCAATTTATATCATCAACTATCAAACATTCAGATCCATGTATAAAACCAGAAGAGCATAGTTTCATTTCCTCAAACTAAACCACATTTAAAATTACATACCTATGGGAAATAGATGAAACACAGAGAACTATAAGTATTCTCAAAAGCTTCAATCAATATCTCATGTTCAACAGCTAGAAACATCTGATTTTCGAAGCCCTGCAACAACAACAAAATATCAACAAACAACATAATCGCTAGAGTTTCGTAGATCTAAGAAGAAAACGATAAAAGTAACATTTTCATCATGATCCAAATATAACCTTTTAGATGAATTATGAATAATTTATACTATCCTAACATACAATATAATAGTACCTTCTTACGATTGTCCAGTTGGATATGTGAACCAATTACTACAACATTATGTGGCAAGCTTCTGAATTTACTTTTCAAAACCTCAGAATTCTCATACGCGCCCTTCTCGATATCTTTAATCAACAAAATAAATGTTCCACTTTTACTCTGATTATAGGCAATCTATGTGCACAACAACAAATAAATCATAAAATTAAAATTTTCGTTAAACACATAATCAGAAATCATAAATTAGTCTTAGCATTTCACATCACCAGGAAACTCACCATTCAAAAACACAGATCTAGATAAAAACCAACAAACAAACCATGGATTTGTGTCTTCTTCTTTGCCTGAAATTAATACCACAACTAATAAGCATATCTTCATCTTCATCTACACTTGAAATCAAAATACAATCCATAATCAGATGTACAGGAAAAAAGGAATAACAACAATATTTTACCATTTTACACAAAAAAGCTATCACCATAAATCCAAATTTAGAACACAGTCACAAATCCTAGATTTC